>JARLTB010000206.1:2505000-3102500 GCA_030141615.1 Unio pictorum
TGTAGCAATCATTTTAAACACATTGTAGCAATCATTTTAAACACGTTGTAGCAATCATTTTAAACACGTTGTAGCAATCATTTTAAACACACTGTAGCAATCATTTTAAACACACTGTAGCAATCATTTTAAACACATTGTAGCAATCATTTTAAACACATTGTAGCAATCATTTTAAACACATTGTAGCAATCATTTTAAACACGTTGTAGCAATCATTTTAAGTTTATATTTGTTTAAATTTATTATTAGGACAATACAATATTAATATCGAATCAGCGTGATTACTTTTTCATTGGCGGAAAATGCTTTACCGGCAACATCGCCAACAGCTCTAATACCTTTATCACGAATAACATCAATAGCTTTCATCGATAATTGTTTTGCAATCGGTGCTATTTTTGGAGCCATTCTTGCAAATAACCCTTGAACAACATCACCAAGACCATCTCCATAAAGTACTTTATAAACAGGCAATCGTGAATTTACTATATATGTTATAGTTGGCTTGTTGTGATTACGACGTATGATCATTTTATTTAAATGTTATTTATCTAATAAGGTGACAATTAGTCACTATGGTAATCATCAACGAGTTCATCGATAAACGCTCGATATACACTGATGTCCATGATAACACCTTCAAATAGTCGTCGGCAGATATTAGCGGACTCATTAATTATTTCCGGTGAGTTATTTCCAGCTCGTTTACCCCCTATAAGAATTTCTAATCGTGCTATCTCGGAGAGAATATTATTAGGATAAGGAACAAGACCACTACCGTGAGTTCCAGTTTGAGAATATCCCTCACCACTACTATAACCAGTTTCCCCTTGCGTATCATCAGATTCTTTTTCTGGAGATTCCAGTAATCTGTTAGTTCTTTCTAAAACATCATCTGTTATTTCTTCTTGTTGAGATGAGAAAGACTCTTGCTTTGAAGATTTTTGTCTCTTTTTTGCGATTTTCGCTGTTTTAATTCTTCTTCTCGTTGTTTTAGTTCTTCTCTTCGCTGTGTTTGTTCTTCCATTTTTTGCCGTTTTTTGTTCTTTTTCTCGCTGTTATAGTGTTTCTATTTCTTTTTTTCTTTTTTTTGGAGGGTGCTCTTTCCGCTGATCTTCACAGACCATTTATGGAAAGGCCCTCCTAAGAATGTTAGAGTTTGTATGATATATGATGTTTGTTATATATTTTTGTTTTGCTTATTAATACATTTTTTTATTTTTTATTTTTTTAATTTTTTTAAAAAATTTTTTTGTTGTTTTTTTTCTCTCTCAATTCGTCTATTCTAGATCCTCATCGTTGTATAATGCTTGCTCCGCCATTAATTGTTCTTCTCTTATTTTCCTTCTTTTTTTCTTTTCTTCTCTCTATCCTCCTCTTTAAAACTTGTTGTTCTGTCATTATTCGTTGCTCTAGATTTTTCATTCCCCTTTCTGTATTATTATCGTCTTCGATGTTTATTCTATTCTCTGACTGGTTTGTCATTTTATTGACTTCTTGTTGTTGTGGTTGTTGCATTATTTTCCCAATTTTGTAAAGTGTTGTTTGATTTTCTCTACTTTGTGTATTGTTCTTGTTGATTTCTTTGGGTTTCGCATTTTGCTGGTCAGTTTTTTCTCTGCATATTGTTTGTTTTCCCTGGATGATGGATGTTCGTTTTTTCGGGATTGGTGTGTTTTCCGATTCGTCTCTCTTCTTTATAATTTGCCGTTCTGTTGTCATTTGTTCTTTCTCATTCCCAGTATTGATTGGTATTGTCTGATTTTTCCGGCTTTGGATGTTAGTCTCGTTGTTTCCTTTGGGTGTTTTTAGTTTGCTGGTCAGTGTCTCTCTGGGTCTTATTCGAAGTTTGCAGTATACTTTGTTCTCTGTTGGTTATTTGCTTTTCCAGGATGATAGTTTTTTGTTGTTCCGGAGCAGGTGTGTTTATAGTATCATCACTATTACATTTGTTGGGCGTTTGGCGAGTTTCTCCGCATTTATTACACTTTCTATGGTATATGCACCCCTTGTACCATGTTGTTGTTAAAAATCTATGTAGAAAGTTCGCTCTTATAATTGTGCGTAATTTTGATTTCTCAATTTCAAAGATTATGGTTCCATCAAAGATACTAAACCCTGGTACCACTCCAAGTTTTGATTTGTTCACTTTTATGTTGAATTTCTCTTCGAACCAGCCAACAGTAGTTTCCAGTGGTATCTCTATTGGGATTCCTGATAGGTGTAGTTCTCCTGCTTGTTTTCTTATTCTTCTCATGATCGGTTCTGGATTTTTTACTATTGTTCTAATTCCACAAATTTGAGTTACTCCATATTGTAAAGCTGGTGTGTTCCCTCTATAGCTGATTTGGTATCCTCCCTTTGCATAATTGATTGCGTAGATTTTGGAGATTATATCTTCATCTTTTATTTTTAGATCTACCAAAACTGCTGTTGTTCCAGGCCTTCTTCTATCATTCAAGTCTTGGAATTCAATCAATTGCGTACCCTTTTTTATACTTGCATTCTAGATAGTCTCCATCTTCTGATTCTACGCGGCGTGTTTTAAAGTACTTTTGTAGGTCTGTTGTCGTATTCCTTGATGCCGCCATTTTTTCTCGTGCTTTTCGTGATTTCTGTCCGTCTGAGCCTCACATCGTTTCTTTGTATTGTTTTCTAATTTCCTTTTCTATTACTATTAATCCATTTGTCATTAATTTTTTCTTCCTTATTCCATTTTGATTCCTTTACTTAGTAGTTGGTAGTCCCGTGGATTTCCTAGCTGTTTGCTTGGTGCGTGCCATTTTTTTTTTCTGATACAGACTATGTTTCTATTTCTTGCTCTTCAAGTGCTATATATTTACCATATACGTTATCTACCGCACCTAGATATACCCTATACTGTGTGAAGTTTTTGTATCAACTCGACTTGTTTTAGTTTTAATTTTAATTTCATAAAATACATCTGCCCAGTGTTGCAGATCTCTAATATATTTTTCACGATCTGGTTTCAACATTTTTTTTCTATTTTCATAACTCGCAACAACAAAAGCTGGAAATTCAACAGGATCAAATTTATCGATTGTTGTTAAAACATCTTCGGTAAATTTACTTCGTAATTCTTGGACTATATCTTCATCGGTTTTTTCTGACCAGACTGAAATTTTGCCGGACCAGGAAGATTTTGTTAAAGCTCTGATGTTCGTTTAGTTTCTTTTGATATTCTTTCAAGTTCAAGAAGAACACATCTCTTTACTTCTTTTCCTGCTTTTCCATATATAACCTTTTTATTTGTTGTAGTAACAGGTCTGAATAATTGTTCAGCACCTGTTGCAAAAGCAACTTGAGCTTCCTGTCGCTGTTGAAGTTTTTGTCTGACAGAATCTCTCACGGAGATAAATTTCTTTATTTCCTCTAATCGCTCTCGAGCAAGTCTAGCTGTTAACGATTCTCCTAGCATTAGTGTTATGTCATATGATTTAATTAATAACAACTAACGAAACCGCGACACTTTTTCCGGTTTCGTAACAGGCCTTGCTATAACAAATAGACAAATGGGTTCACCCACTTCGTGTTTTTTGAAACTTGGCTAAAAAAATATGTTGTGGGGGATTTTTCAAACTTGGCTAAAAATATATTTGTAGTGTTCAGTCTCTCTACTACTAACCAAGCCACACGTATAAACAGACATCAAAAGAGGCCACAAGCACCCAAATTCATCAAACAAAACCACAAACACACACAGACATCAAACCAAGCCACAAGTACACATAAACATCAAACGAGGCCACAAGCACACACATACATCACACCAAGCCACAAGCACACGCATACATCAAACCAAGCCACAAGTACACATAGATATTAAACGAGGCCAAAGGCACACACATACATCAAACCAAGCCACAAGTACACATATACATCAAACGAGGCCACAAGCACACACATACATCAAACCAAGCCACAGGTACACACAGACATCAAACGATGCCACAAGCACACAGTGACACTGAACCATGTCACAAGCACACACACAGACACTGAAACAAGCCACAAGCGCAGACATAAAACCAAGCCACAAGCACACAGACACAGACACTGAATCATGCCACAAGCACACACAGCCATTGAACCAATCCACAATCACACACACTGAACCAAGCAACAATCATGCACAGAACCATGCCATAAAAACACAGACATGGAACTACATACAATTTCAGTAACCTATTTATCTCCCTCCATTATTAGTTTTTTACAACATCAAGTAGATGACCGAGTCATTTGATAAGACTATACATACTAATTAATTAGTCTTTGATAAGTGTTTACTATGCAGTTATGTTAACCAATATGCAGTGCTGAATGATTTTTAACCCTTCTCACAGTATCCGATTACTGGGGTGGTGGTGGGAGGGGGGACGGGGGAAACACACATGGAATATGTCTCAATAAAGACTGGATAACTATCCCAACACATAACTTTACACATCTATTTTACCTTACTTTCTGTATGTAAATTAAAATGCCAATAAATAAAATATTACAAATAAGGTAAAATATATATAATGGTCATTTCTAACATAAACACAATATATAATGATTAAATCAATAATGAATATACATATAACACACACAAGAGTTAGACTAATCCTTGGCCAAAATCACCAGCCGTAAGACTTAGTCTCTGAAGAGGGATTTATATGTTATAAGAAACCATACTTGGAAGGAAAATAATGAGACCAGCTAACGTGAACTTGGGAGTACGCCCCAACGTAAAATAATAAAATGCAAAATAGAAAAGAGCAACATAAAATATAAATAATACTTTATTCTTCCAAATTCTTTTTGATTTCTTTTCAAAGAAAAACAGACGCATTCATTATGGGGGATACATTAATGCATAAAAGCCTTTCACATTTTGGGATGGATGGAGAGTGGGGGGGGTGGGTCACTTCAAAGGCCGATACCTTATTATCGCTAAAGGACGATAATTACCCACAAATAAAACAGGATAGTTTACCATTTGTAAACAAGACTTTATTGAACGATCTAGTTGTTCTGGAACGTGATTAAAGGATTATAAATGTAGACAGTTTAGACTAAAATACCCAATGAAAGAAATGGAAATAAAGGCAATGGAAATAAAATACTGGTAAGCAACGGATTTTTTTTTTTTTGTCTTAAAAATATTTTATTGAAAATAATTAAAAGACGTTTTAAAACATCAGATGGATATATATCATTATGAACTGCACAATAGTATATTTAATTGATTTCACACTGACGCTAATAATTTTATAAAACATGCGCATTTGACACATACACAATCGTAGATTCCAAATGGAAATGATCACTCATAAAATAATGTTCACTGCTAAATTGTATGATACTTCAAAGCTTTAACACAACGGAAACAAAGTAAATAATGGCAATTATTTATTTTCATTTAAGGAAAGTTAACCAACTGATTTCATCATCAGATGAATATTTTAAGCATTATGCATAATATTGAACATAATAGCTTGAATTTAAGTACAGAAATGACATATAAAATATAGCATTCAGTTTATTTTTATTTTCATTCTTTGTTTTGTAGTTGTTGATTATCCTAATTAGCACATTAATTTATTATTTCCAAAATTATATTGTGAATACGGTATTTGTACATAGTATAAGTTGTACAAAAATATATCCGTTTTCTTGTAAAAAATGTTCTGTTTAATTACCTTTATTAGCTTATGATGATTTAGGGTTAATACATATATTCTCTAAATTGTCCAATATTCTATACTTATTCAGAAAAACTTCAAGTTCCGAAACTAAGCTAAATTCTGAGTATAAAACATTTTAGGCCTGGGAATTTTTTTATTCTGAATCGAACAAGCCGATTCAAAAGCGAGAAGACCCCTAAATTCCTTTCGCAAGTTAATATTAAGCAAAAACTTACTTTTGCATCTACCACTGTTCTGTAATTAAAGAATTCATATACCGTAGAGTCCAAAACACGGTAAACGATGCTCTTTTCACCGGTTGTCACATGATCTCGCACTTGTCCCAAAATTTAAAATTCGTTAAAATCTCACGTTTCGGAAGCCGTATCTTCAGTTTGGTACGACGTATAAAAGTCAACGATGGCTTAATGGATAAAACAATATCTCAGGAGTAAAACAAACCATAGAAGATGGTCATGTGCTTTTAAATACGGAAATTTAATGAAATCGAGGGTCATGGGTGGAACCAAGTATTTGGAAGTTACGAACCTTCTCTTTTTATATAGTATATGATAGAGAAGGTCCTGTGTCAAATGGGTCATGGGGGTAAACTGAGGTAGTTGTATCACTCTGCATGATTTGTTTCCTTTAGATTATTGTTTTTTATTTCACATCAAGCTCACGTCGAGCACCTGTGGCCAGCACTACACATTACCGTTATTACTGAAATGTAGTATTCCGATATGTACTCTCTATCCGCCGTGTTGTTTGATCATGTTAACCTGAAGAACGAGATTTTCCTGTCGTAACTAAATCCATTTGAATATCGATTCTAGTATTTGTCTGTACATGCCAATAGGTTGGTAGATAAGGTCAACACTGAATGACATAGTCTGTTGTCATGCACTGATTGGTTGGTTGTGTTGTTGATAACAAGACTGCTTGGAGACAAGTACAATCATAACAGAGAATACAGTCATGTTAACTTGGGAAACGTGCATTTTAAGGGATTTATAGATATTCTGTAAGTATCCATTTACTTTATGTAACATTAATTTGTAATTGATTCAATGTATGAAAATATCCTACATTAACTCAAATCAAGGTCACAAAACACTCTCTGGGAGCTGTACAGTTGATGATTAATCAGTAATTAAATTCACAGATTTTACATTTTTAAACATACGTTATTGATGAGAGTTGAAGAGTCTCAGTGAGTCAGATGTTCACATATTATATTACAGTTAAATCACACCGATGTATTTAAATGTACATATTAAAAATATTAGTGAGTGAGATTCTAAAGTAAAAATATATCACATGCACTTCATTTATTGCGAATGTGAAGTCAATGAAAGCAGATGAAGAGTCATTACTTGTAAATACACGTATTTAAGGCGCATACTGTTCGATCACGTGACGTATCTAAAGGCGCCTACAGTTCACAGCGAACACACGGTAAATGTCGTAAAAACACATTTGTTAATTGTTAATTGGGCGTGCGCAGAACAACTCACCAAAGTTTTATCGCCATCGGATGAACGGTATAGGAACGCACAAGACACAAACAAACAAACACTTTTAACATTCATTTATATATAAATAGATAGATCAAGCTCATGTCGAGCACCTGTGGTCAGCACTACACATTACCGTTATTATTGAAATTTAGTATTCCGATATGTACTCTCTATCAGCCGTGTTGTTTGCTCATGTTAACCTGCAGAACGACATTTTCCTGTCGTAACTAAATCCATTTGAATATCGATTCTAGTATTTGTCTGTACACGCCAATAGGTTGGTAGATAAGGTCAACACTTAATAACATAGTCTGTTGTCATGCACTGATTGGTTGGTTGTGTTGTTGATAACAAGACTGCTTGGAGACAAGTACAATCCTAACAGAGAACACAGTCATGTTAACTTGGGAAACGTGCATTTTAAGGGATTTATAGATATTCTGTAAGTATGAGTCCATTTACTTTATGTAACATTAATTTATATTGATTCAATGTATGAAAATGTCCTACATTAACTCAAATCAAGGTCACAAAACACTCTCTGGGAGTTGTACAGTTGATGATTAATCAGTAATTAAATTTACAGATTTTCCATTTTCAAACATACGTTATTGATGAGAGTTGAAGAGTCTCAGTGAGTCAGATGTTCACATATTATATTACAGTTAAATCACACCGATGTAATTAAATGTACATTTTAAAAATATTAGTGAGTGCGATTCTAAAGTAAAAATATATCACGTGCACTACATTTATTGTGACTGTGAAGTCAATGAAAGCAGATGAAGAGTCTTTAGCAGCAATCATTACTTGTATCTACACGGATTAGTAAATGCCATTATTGTTATACTCACCATTAACACCCTATCTACATTATTTACACACACACTCCTAACTCCCCATCTGCATTATTTACACACACCACTAACACCCTATCTACATTATTTACACACACCACTAACACCCTATCTACATTATTTACACACACCACTAACACCCTATCTACATTATTTACACACACTCCTAACTCCCCATCTGCATTATTTACACACACCACTAACACCCCATCTACATTATTTACACACACTCCTAACTCACCATCTACACTATTTACATACACCCCTAACTCCCCAACTTCATCATTTACACACACCACTAACACCCCATCTACATTATTTACACACACTCCTAACTCACCATCTACACTATTTACATACACCCCTAACTCCCCAACTTCATTATGTACACACACCACTAACACCCCATCTACATTATGTACACACACCAACTAACACCCCGTCTTCATTATGAATACACACCAACTCCCCATCTGCATTATTTACACAGGCCACTTACTCTCCATCTACATTATGTACACACACCACTAACACCCATCTACATTATTTACACAGGCCACTTACTCTCCATCTACATTATGTACACACACCACTAACACCCATCTGCATTATTTACACAGGCCACTTACTCTCCATCTACATTATGTACACACACCACTAACACCCATCTGCATTATTTACACAGGCCACTTACTCTCCATCTACATTATGTACACACACCACTAACACCCATCTACATTATTTACACAGGCCACTTACTCTCCATCTACATTATTTACACACCACTAACTACCATCTATAGTTCTTAAACCACAAACTCTCGATT
Source organism: Unio pictorum (assembly GCA_030141615.1). Lineage (NCBI taxonomy): Eukaryota > Metazoa > Mollusca > Bivalvia > Unionida > Unionidae > Unio > Unio pictorum. Next base: position 2,513,900 of record JARLTB010000206.1, read on the forward strand.
TACAGTATTTACACCCACCACTAACTGATTTTTTTTTATTAGGATTTTTAACGTAGCTTTAACAATTTTTCAGTCATATTGCTACGATGTCTGCAGTGAGGCAGTTTATAGTGATGTCTAGCACTGCGACATCATGCCGCAGACATGTAGCATGATGTCTCACCCAGTCACATTATCCTGACACCAGGCCGACCAGTCCTAACACTAACCTCTTAATGCTGACCGTCAAGCGAGGCAGCTGTTAGTACCATTTTTGTAAGTCTTTGGTATGACTCGGCCGGGGATCGAACCGACGACCTCCCGCTTCCGGGGCGGACGCTCTAACCACTAGGCCACCGGAGCGGTTACCACTAACTGTCCTTTTCAGTATTTACATCCACTACTAACTCCCCAACCACATCATTTACACCCACTAACTCCAAATCTATTTGTAGTTTCCCATATTTATCTCCCCATCTACAGTATGAATACTAAAACATTAAGTCTATACCTACATTATTATCAATAAACAGCAGCTCCCAAACCACAAAAATACAATGCTTCGTCCAGTCATTGTAACCATTTGCTTCTCTAAAACGAACAAGATAATAATATTAATAATAATAATAATAATAATAATAATAATAATAATAATAATAATAATAATAATGAGGACGCTGTATAGCACCTAATCTTTAGAAACTCTAAACGCTTTACAACATCTATCATGATATTAATACAAAAAACAAAAAAAACACTATGAAATTGGAAAACAATAAAATGGTGAAATGTATTTAAATTAGGGAACATTTTTAGGTCTTTAAGTTTGTTCTTGCAGTCGAAAAAGGTGAGTTTTAAGAGCAGTCATAAAAACATCACCTTGTTTTTTTTGTCTTATTTCAATGGGCAAATAATTCCTCGCTGCTGGGCAATGGTATGCAAAAAGAACGTTGTCAATATGACTGCATTTTCATAGTGGGAATAATGAGTGTGCGATTTGAACAAATAAGATTTCACAATACCTCTAAGATCACATAAAATCATTAAGATTACAGAACACCATTAAGATTACGCAATACCTCTAAGATTACACTATACCTCTAAGATTACACTATACCTCTAAGATTACACAATACCTCTAAGATTACACTATACCTCTAAGATTACACAATACCTCTAAGATTACACTATACCTCTAAGATTACACAATACCTCTAAGATTACACAATACCTCTAAGATCACACTATACCTCTAAGATTGCACAATACCTCTAAGATTACACTATACCTCTAAGATTACACAATATCTCTAAGATTACACTATACCTCTAAGATTACACAATACCTCTAAGATAACACAATACCTCTAAGATTACACTATACCTCTAAGATTACATAAAACCATTAAGTTCATACAATACCTCTAAGATCACATGAAACCTCCACGAGCCTAAAATACCTAAACGATCACACAACACCTATAAGATGACATAAAACCAATAAGATATCTGTACAAGAATAATAATTTTTTGTTTGTTTGATTAGGATTTTTAACGTAGCTTTAACAATTTTTCAGTCATATCGCTACGATGTCTGCAGTGAGGCAGTTTATAGTGATGTCTAGCACTGAGACATCATGCCGCAGACATGTAGCATGATGTCTCACCCAGTCACATTATCCTGACACCAGGCCGACCAGTCCTAACACTAACCTCTTAATGCTGAGCGTCAAGCGAGGCAGCTGTTAGTACCATTTTTGTAAGTCTTTGGTATGACTCGGCCGGGGATCGAACCGACGACCTCCCGCTTCCGGGTCGGACGCTCTAACCACTAGGCCACCGGAGCGGTTCAAGAATAATAATAATAAACTAAATGATAATAATAATAATAATAATAATAATAATAATAATAATAATAATAATAATAATAATACTAATAAACTAAATATAAGTCATGTATACATGGATACGGATAAAATATTAATGTCTATATTTTGCAGCCCAGTCATCGTGTCAGCATTGCGTTAGGTTGAAAACTAATTTCCCTTGGAGTGAATAACACTGAAGCACAATCCAATAAAAATAAAAAATGGCCACAGGAGGAGATGAACAAGTTAGTTATAGTCTTGCCAATGTTGGGACTGTAACACTAGAAAAAAGTAAGTGATCTATAAGTTACATATAAAAATAAAATGGAGATTGTCAGTGAATATTTTCATACTGTGCAGACTGATACTTTTACAATATTCATTACATGCTGAAAAATGTCACTAACTTTTTTTCATACTCATTTGTTCCCTAAGATCTGACATAAGTAATGGAATATGACAGTTAATAATTTCATATTTTCACAGTCTTTGTTATATAAGGTCTGACAAATTTATTCGAATATTTCTGTGAATAGTTTGAATTTCGATCATAGTTTCATACTCTTGTTACATAACGTAGGGCATACTTAATGGAATATGTCGGTAAATATTTTCATTTTATGCTTTTAAAACATTTATTAGAAAGGAAAAACAGGAAATATACCTTGTGCAAAAGCGCTAAAACAGCCAATGAGATCCACATCATAGTTGCCTTAGCCTCGAAATGAAATTACTAAGTAACCTAAAAAGAATGCGAGACTACTCGGCCCATTAATGAACTCAGTCTACCCTAATCGGCCCATTATGTAATCGGCCCAATACACATTCGGTACACATAACGAACTTGGCTTTTTCTTTTTTTACATTTAGTTTTTATAATGTTTGTACTTTTCTGTCGACGGTAACTTATGAACAGAAATAAAGTGGGACAAAATCATATTCTCAGATTATTTAAATTATATACTGCACAGTTAACATTTTAAAATGTACTTCTGCTGCCTCTCTTACTTGTTAATCGAGTTTTAAAATAACACTTCTGTTGCCTTTCTTAATTGTTAATCGAGTTTCAAAATAACACTTCTGTTGCCTTTCTTAATTGTTAATCGAGTTTTAAGATAACACTTCTGTAGCCTTTCTTTATTGTTAATCGAGTTTTAAAATAACACTTCTGTAGCCTTTCTTAATTGCTAATCGAGTTTTAAGATAGCACTTCTGTTACCTTTCTTAATTGTTAATCGAGTTTTAAGATAACACTTCTGTTGTCTTTCTTAATTGTTAATCGAATTTTGCGATAACAATTCTGTTGTCTTTCTTAATTGTTAATCGAGTTTTACGATAACAATTATGTTGCCTTTCTTAATTGTTAATCGAGAATATAGTTTCCAATATTCTACATTTAAAACATCTGTCCTAGTAAAGCTGTTATGTTAATTGACTTAATTATTATTATTATATATTACATTTTTTATAAAAAGATAAGTACAAAGACAAAGCCAACATGTCAAACTCTTATTCATTTATTCTTCATGTATAATATTTTGTATCTTTGTCAGCCCTTTCTTATTGCTTCTCTCAGTCCCTTTATTTCACTTAACCTTACATTAACGTATGCACTTTCATACCCGCCATATTATTTTATCACGTGACGGTATTCTGGTATATACCGAAAATAGAATAAAAGCTAATTTTTAAAATAATTAAAAACCGTAGGATTCCCTAGTGCAGTAAACTGAAAAACCATTATGTTGAAAAACAACAAATGCATGAATTAATTTTGTCTCTTATAACATATCTTTATAACTGACCCCACTCTAGCTGTTCGGTATATTGTGTGGCAACATAATGCATATTCATATGCAATACGAACAGACCGATAGCTTAAAAAATTATTTCCCTTTATGTCTAGTGCCGAAATGTCTGGCCTGTGGAGAAATATTCGATTTTTGTAAGAAAAGGGTAAAATGTCTTATGTATTCTTTTTCTTGCACGGATGATGTACTGACTACATTTCTTGGGACGATCTCGAACTAGAAGCCTTTCTTACGGAATATGGATATTTTGAAAACAAAATAGACTGATAACGATAACGACGATTTTGAAGATGATAGAACATCCCCAGTAGTATTTAAGGTTTTAAGTGAAACCGGTCACGAAGGGTCATATGTTCACTATTTTACACTACTAATTAGTATGGTAGTGGTTTAGATTTTCCCGTGGGGAAGGAATGGTGCCACATCCCCACATGCATTTATGCATACAAATTATGCTTTTAATTTGGTCGTCATGTCGCGCCCCTAGAAGGGGCTATCGACATGAAAGAGAGACCTAGGGGAGTGGGAATAGAACAGCCACGAACTCAACCCTATCAACATATCGGAAGCTGCAGTGCTAGAGGTGCAATGGCACCAAATGATGGCTAGTGAAAAATGGTTTTCACGTCTAGTCTTTTGCTGGTGTTGATGTCTGGCCGAGGAAAAGGATCTGTGAACTGGCACGCCCTAGCTTTATCAAATCGAGTCCAGTTGTTGCTAGTGGACACCCTATACCGATATTGTGTAAGCCACCTGTGCCATTGAGTCAATCTTTCAAGTTATATTTTTTCCTAATCATCCTAACATTCTAATTTTTTTCTAGTACAGAGTGTACATTTGGTGTGTTTCCAATAAATAAATTTTGTAAACTAGGTATGTCAAGTGACATGGGTAGGTTGGTCAATGCCAGGTTAAATGAGTTGTTAATTTTGATGGTGGAGAGCCAAAAATAATCAAGTTTGATTTTGAAGAACGAGATTGTCGAATAGAGTTTCTGAGCCAAAAGGAAACTCTATAAGTATAAATAGCCATTAAAAGGGCTTTTTGATGGAGTGTTACAGGGTGTAACCGTAGTTCCCTCTTTCTTCTGGTGAATCCCTGTGTCCTTCTTGAGTGTCTTGCTTTTGCTGTTGTTCCTCCATCTTGATGTTGCCTCCTCCCGTCGTGTCCATTCCGTGTTCTTCCTTCACAATTTAGAATACTTTGTGCTGTTATTAAAGTAGAGTATGCAACCTCATATGACAGCCTATTCTCGCGTTGGTAGTTATTCGACGTAAAAATTTAGGTTTTAGAGTAATTAAGGAAATTGTGTGAATTTTTATTGCAGCGTGAGCTGTCTTGCTAGGTGGTCAGGTTTGACCATCTAAATCATGTTACAGGCCTTACTTTTTATGGCTTTGTTTATGATGCAGCCTTGTGCTGCGGGGCCTGATAGTTTGGGTATTGACTACCTTTTAATGCTATTAATTTAAGCATCTGACTTAGATTAAATAACTTTATTTGCAACATTTGTCGCCGGGCCTGATAGTCTTTGGATCTTGAGACTACCTCATAATATCTATTTGAGGCGATAAAGCGGGAGACTCTTTTAAATGGTCACGTTTAGACCATAAGGATATCCCGGATTTTTGGGGTTCTAATCTGAATTGTAGACATCGTTTAGTTGTATAAATGCTGTCAATGAGGCTGTATATAGGGAGAGTTGTAAGAGCAGACAGAAGAGAGGTGGTTTCCTAGACACTTGTTTGTTAATTTTTTATATTGTTCTTTACGGTGTTATTTTGGATATTTTAATGTTTATCTTTTTGCATGGTAATTTCATTAACGTTACAGCATCCTGTTAGGTTTGGTTAGCACAGGTATCATCCGTGGTACGTTTTACCCAGCGTAGTGTAGGTGGGCTCCCCTTACGGAGTAACGGAGTCCTTTCTGATCCTGTACATTCCCATTCCGTGTGGATGTGATTATTTGAAAATATAAGGTGAAGAACCAGGATTATTGTGTTATTTGGTCCTGGTGTAATTTAGTTTTTTAATCTTATATTTTATCGATAAGCCCTGATGTTCTAAGTAATTCTATTATATTTTGAATTGTTTTTTGAGGGTTAGTGTTATTTAATTGAATTACTTCCGGGTATGTACTTGGTGCAGAGATGTTTAGCTGTTTAGATCTAAATATTTTCCTTTCCTTTTGGTTCTTTTTACAGTTATTAAATATGTGGTGTAAGTCTTCAGGTAGTTTACAGCTGAAGCAATTGATGCTGTGTGGGAAAGGTCCTATATATTTACCAAAGCTGTTGGCCAGTTTCGTTTTTCCTAGAATTATTCTGTTTATTTTAGTTTGTTCAAAACTGCTGCACCTAGGCGTTAAGATGTTTCTATCAACTTCTTTAATGATGTTATGTAAAGTTCTCCCTTGTTTGTTTAGTTCCTAATCCTTTTGCCGTGTAAGATTGATCACTGAATAGATCAGACTGTATACTTCAGTCTGACTATACTTGAACGGCATGTAATTTGGTTCGGAGAGTTTATTTTTAGCCAGTTGGTCTGCTAATTCATACCCTTTATGTCTATGTGGGATGGAATCCATAAAAACTCGATGGTCAGTTTTTGAGAGTCGATTAATTTCATGATTTGATTAATTTGTGCAAGGAAAGTTTTCCTAGATTTAGTGTTATTATTTTTAATGGAAGTAAGAACGCTAAGCGAGTCACTAATAATCAAAATCTTGTTTGGTTTGTTATCTTGTATCCATTTTAAAGATTCAAGGATGGCCCAGAATTCAGCTGTATAAATGAAACAGTGGTCTGGAAGACGACTGCCCATTTGGATATTATGTTCTGGTATGACCCAGGCTGCAGCTGTTTTGAAAGGATTTGTAATTTTGGAGCCATCCGTGTAAATTTGTGTATAATTTTGGTACTGTTTGTCAATAGTTTCCATTGCTAGTGTTTTTAGGTACTGTTGTTGATTTTCTTTGTTACCTTTTCCTACAAGGGAGGGATTTACTTGTATTGGTACATTATTCCAAGGTTCTTTTTCAGTTATTTGATTAGTTTCTACTTGGAATATATCTACTGGTATTTGATGTTTTAATTCATGTACTATTTTTCCAAAAGATGTTTTGTTTTTTAGGGTTTTTAGAAAGGGGGTGTTACATTTATTAATAGCCACCAGGGTGGGGTGCGTTATATTATGTGTCGACAGTCGAGTTGCATATCTCAATATGAGTTCCTGCCTCCTTAAGTGTAATGGCGGTTCCCCAGTCAAGACCTGCAACTCGGCTGTGGACGTGGATGGTAGTGCACCAGTAGCTATGAGTAGGGCTTTCCTCTGTATTTTATTAAATTTGTTGAGTTGACTGAAGGAAGCCGTGGTTTAAACTTGGCATCCATAGTCTAGTTTTGATCTTATTAATGCCCTTTATAAAGTCAAAATTGTTTTTTGATTGGCACCCCACTGCGTTCCTTTGAGGCTTCTTAACAGATTTAGGTCTTGATTACATCTTTTAGCTAAGTCGTCGATATGGTGAGCCCATGTTAGATGTTCATCAAAGTGCATACCCATAAATTTGGCTACTTTTATGAATTTAATTTCATGATTTTGTATATTAGGTTTAGGATAGACTTTGAAATGCCTATGAGGAGAGAACAGTACAGCTACCGTTTTTTGGTGCGAAAATTTGAATCCCCACTTGTCAACCCATTTTCCGATTTTGTTAAGGCTGTTTTGTATTTCAGCCATGTGTTGGTGGTTAGAGGGGTTGCTTATTCTCCATAGTCCACTATCATCCGCAAATTGGGATAATCCAATTTGGGGTGTTGCCAGATTTAAATCAAGGTCATTTATCATAAGGTTAAATAGGGTGGGGCTGAGAACACTTCCTTGCGGAGTTCCATTTTCAAGGGTGTGTTCTTCAAAGTAAGTTGCCCCAACCCTGGTTATAATTTTGCGGTCCGTTAAGAAATTTTGTATAAAATTAAATATTCGACCTGTAATACCGTAATGGTTTAATTTAGCTATAAGGCCTTTGGTCCATACAAGGTCGAAAGCTTTTTCCAGATCTAGAAATACCGCAATTAAGTTTCTATCCGCTTTTTTGTTGTTGTTGAAAGCAAGCTTAATAGCGGATTCTAATTTTATTAATTGATCCGTAGTGGATCTGTTATTTCTAAACCCACATTGATTTGGAGATATCAAGTTATTGCTCTCCAAGTGGTGTTTAAGTCTATTGGTGATAATAGTTTCCATGATTTTGCAGATGTTATTAGTAAGTGGTATGGGTCTGTATGATTGGATTTTATTTCGATCTTTATTTGGTTTTAAAATGGGGATTACTATCGCTGTATTCCATTTTTTAGGTGGCTTTCCTGTGTCCCAGATTATGTTTAGCATTTTTATGATCATTTTTACTAGGGTTAGAGGTAAGTTTTTATATATTACATAACCTATTTGATCAGGTGAGGTTTCACGTTTAGTTTTTAGTGCTTGATCCCATTCATGGATGGTGATTTCTGTATTTAAGTGGGAAGTTTTGGGTCCTAGATCTTGAAACATGTGTCTAAATTTAATTTCCGTTTGAGTTCTATGTCTTTGAAATTATGTGGTATGGTTATTATTGCTGCTCATGTTTTTAAAATGTAGTGCTAGTGAGTCAGCTTGTGCTTTAGAATTACTGGTATTGTTTATTTTAGGGGTGCTGTCAGTGTGCTTTCCCCTTATGGTTCTAATTTTGTCCCATACTTGTTTGGAGTTTGTTCTAAAATTAATTGTACTGCAGTATTTTTGCCAAGTTTGTTCTTTGGACTGCTTAATTAAATATTTGAGCTTATTATCATGAATTTTGTATTCTATGAAGTGAGTAGTATTTTTAGTTCTTTTAAATTTATTTAAAGCTCTAATTTTGGCTTGTCGAATTTGTTTAATTTCATTATTCCACCATGGCACACTGAGTTTTTTCTGTTGACAGCTAGTTTTAGGTATAGTTTTAGTGGCGGCCTGAGTTATGATCTTAATTAGATTGTCATAATATATGTCAATATCATTAGATTCTATGTCTAATGGGTTGATGTTATTTAATATTTCTTGAAAGGAGTCCCAATCAGCTCTAGAGTAATTCCACCTGGGTATTTTAATATTTGATTTGCAGAAAGTTTGGTTTCTTGAATGCAAATGATGTCAGGTTTATAGATAGTGTTAATGAGTTTTAGTTTTAGTTCATTAATATTGCCTGACAATCCTCTAGCATTCCATTGCCATATAATAACGTTACCTTTTGGTGCATTATCCATTTTTATTAGGGACGTTTATTGGAATTTGATGCTCGATTTGGGTTAGGACATTCTTGATCGATGATTGAATGCTATTTTGTGCCCTTGGGTCAGTTAAATTTAAATCATCATTCAATTTGCCAAGTCTAATAATGACTATACCCAATTCTGAAAATATTACAGCCTGGTTTGTTAGATTGTTGTTGTTATTATTATTGTTATTGAGCTTATCCTTTGTTGGGTTTAATTTGGTTTTCTGTGTATTTGCTAATGGCGTTATTTATTTAATTTTTAATGGAGTTGTCATATGTAACTTTAGCAGTTTTATAATTTAGATTTAGAGAGTTCATTATCCCTATTATAGTCTGTTCCCTAATGGTATATGGACATTAAGTGGATTGAGGGAGATGTTGGCCTCTACAGTTAGAGCATTTTGGGGTTTTTCCTGTTACATTCCCCTTGGTGGTGCCCCCCGCATTTATTGTTTGTTTTGAAATTTACAGGAAACCTTATAGTGGCCCCAATGTTGGCAGTTGGGGCAGAATCTTTGCTTGTTTACATAAGGTTCTAATCTGTATCTTGTGCCAGTTGTACCTAATTTGATTAGCGTTGGCAGGGGGGTGGGGGTTTCCAAAACAGTAATGTTTTTATTTTTGTTTATTTTTTTGGTTCCTATTCGATAATTTTTGGTAATGTGGTTCCCTCCTTCCTGTAATTTATGTTCTATCTCTAGATTGGTTAGTTCGCTGAGTTTACCAGTTAATATAAGTACTGCTTTGATGTAATCGTTTGCGGTACATTCTTGGTGGTGGTCGTGGTGGTAGTGCCCTTGTTTGTTTGTTTAGTTTTGATAGTGCCTTGTACTTGTTTGTGTGGTTCCACTATAACCGGCATACCACAGAATTGTTCTATTTCCAAGTATTTAGCTACTTGACCTTAGGTGCTGCAGTGAATAATAATGTATTGTTGATTTGGTCTAATTATTTTACTCTGCCCCGAGTGAACTTTTAGGAGGGCCCTAGCAATAATATTTGGTGATAAATTGTTGAATTGTACTGATCTGCTTTTAGTGTACAGCGTTAGGTTCAGATTGTAATAGTTTTGTTTCTTACTTGATGCCTTCCTGGTTGTATTTTGATTATTTACTGTTTGTTCTGGGGGGAGATGTTGTTCCAGACTGGGGGTGTTAATGGGGAAGTGTTAATTTGGGATGGATAAATTAAGTCTGCCTCTGATAGTTGTTTAGATGGTCCAGGGGTCAGACTGGAGTGAAATACAGGAGCTTTAGATTTTGAATTATTGCCTTCAGGCGTGTTGGAAACTCCCAGGGGGGCCTTTGTTTTCGGCCTGAGCACGTGGTTTGCTTTATAGTGCTAGCGACTTGTGCGTAAGGTGACTTGTAACACGAGATGTTGATTCCTATCGGTTTCTTGATAGGGGTGGAGGCCATGATGTTGAAATTAGGGGTTGGGGTGTTGTTTACACTAAATTCAGTCTGTACCAAAGTGGCGTCCAATGATTCATCAATAATTATTTTGTCATACAAGTTTAATTCTATTGGGGAGAGCGGATTTAGTTTTTCCGCTTCTTTTTTTAATTAAATTTAGTTCGGGAGTCGAAATAAATTGGAGTTTTCTTAAGTGCACCTCCCTCTTTTTGCATTTTTGCTGGTGTCTATTATTCCTATTTTCAATTCTGGACTAGTTTCTTGATTAACTTTGGTGTTAAGTTGAGCTACCTTTTTCGCCAAGGCGTTACCATTCAAATTAAGGCGGCTTCTTAATTTAAATGCCTGTTTAGTTGATGTGGAGTTCAATTGCTTTGTTTAGTTTGACTTAAAGTTAAGTGGAATTTATAGTGTTAAGTTAAGTTAAAAAATGAAGTTTAAAGTACATATTAAATCCTGATTTACACCTAAAGTTTGAAGTTTAAAGTGTCTAGGGATAGAAAGTTAAAGGTATAGCGTTAGAAATAAAAGGTAGTAACTGATAACAGCACAAAGTTTGAAATACTCGGAGGTCTATGAAAATACCTGCAAAGTTGTTGGTAGACGAAATGGCTGGAAGCTGGCGTCCTAATTGCAGTTGAAATGGTGAAGTAGTAATCCTTGTTTCCACAATGCAGTGATGGTTGTCTTGAAGTAGGAATGGAAGCGGCATGCTATGGTCGGCTATGGTAGCGTTGGTGGAACATCCCCAGACGGATGTGTTGTTTGTCTCTGACACAATGTAGATTGAACAAAACATTTCATTTTAATACAGATTTCATACATGCGCGTTTTTAAAAGATTTTAAATTAGAACTAAAAAGAATAAAACTTTTTATGATTTCAACTGACGAACATCTAAACCAAACAGTCTCATTTTGTTCATATTTGAGTAGAATTCCGTTGACAAACAATGTAGTCTTCTAGTTAAAGTCTCCAAGAACATCATCGCAACAACACTATTTTGAAACTGTCATGTGACAACGTCTCGTCCTATGGAAGAACGTAAAAGTTCAATGAAACCGACCAACAGAAAGGCAAAACAGAGCTACTGACGTAGGATATGCTTCGATTCCTTTTAATGGAAAATTTGTACATCTCGTGGTATACCAGTGATTTAGCATACACACACACAATACATCTCAATCATGGTATGTCTGCCTGTCTGTTTGTTTATGTATATATGTATGCAATTAAACTGAGAGCTTTGATGTACAAAGTGGTGTATATTGTTCAATGAATGAAAACGAGGCTTCCTATACTTACTATTGCTAATCACATTCAGACTGATTTATCCCCTCCCCCTCTCTGTTGTTCTGTTTGTTGGTCACTTTCATCATCAGAGGTCCACATACATCGTAGCATGCCACGGGCAAAAAAATGTTCTACGCTCCATGTTATGGCTTCTTCTGTGATTTGCATTTGCAACTGTGCTCAACACAGAAAGAGAGAGAGAGAGAGAGAGAGAGAGAGAGAGAGAGAGAGAGAGAGAGAGAGAGAACAATAAGTGCGTGACAGAGCGATACACCGAATGATTGGTTGATGTTAGAGGTTATGTGTGCTTCAAATTGTTGAATATGGCATATATTTCGTCGAGTAGAAGAAGAAAAAAAACCTCAGGATTTTCACCTACCCGATAAAATATATCCGTTAATCACTCGCTTTAACAAATTGCCATTTTGGTATATGCTCAAATGTATTAGTTAACAATATGGATCACAGACTGATTGCATATATCGTACTGTATCCATGACAATAACCTCAGCGGGTTATAGTTTAAATTATACTGTATTTTATGCATATTTATACAGGAAATGTCAGTTGAATATAATCCTCCTTCCTAATTCAAGGCAAAACAACACATTAAAAAATGTCGATAAAAGTTATCGGTATTAATTTATTTTTGCTTTGGTTCTGCTGTTTGTACATACTCTACTGCTACATGAAACAAGGACCACTTTGGTGACCTAGTGGTTAGAGCATACACCTTACATGATGGAGGTCTCGGGTACAATACCCGGCCGAGTCATACCAAGGACATACAAATGGTACTTCAGCCTTTGTCACGATAATATGACTGAGTGGAATCATGCTACATGCCTGTGGCATGACATCATTCTAAACTGTCACACTGCAGACGTCGTAGCGATATGACCGGAAAATCAAGAATTAAACACACACACACACACACGCGCGCGCGCGCGCGCATATAAGCTTCTGAATAGAGCTGATATTTCTTATTTGAAATATTATCGATGCGGCAATATATATATAATATATTGTATAATATTTTCACAAATATTTCGTTTAAAAAAAATATTAATTCATGGACTCGACATAAAATGAGTACATTTATAATAAAGTGTCTAAATAATAATTATATGCGTAGTGTATACCCTACGTTACCTTCAAATAATTAAACTCGTGCGGCCAATGTTTGGAGAGAAAAAAAATGATTATATGTTGGGCCATATTTGCGTTATAAAAGATTACTAAGTTAATATTCGTGCTGCTAAGAAGAAAACAAAAATGAAACTGACCAGTAACAGACAAATGTCAAACATCAACTTCGGTTCTATTAGCAATAATAAGCATTGAATCTCTCATGCAATAGATTGATCTTTCTCAAAAAGATGGAACTCTGTTGACGACTGTACGCAATTATTAAAAACCCATGCATTATATATTGACAAAGATCATATTTAGTCAAAGCAATGGATTCCAAACTGATGAAATAAAGAAGTAATATTTCGATTTATCGACACGATATTTTTGAAATAATCATATTGTTTGGTTTCATACCTAATAATAATTTCATTAAACTTGACATGTCGTTATTTCGATTTAGTACTTCTTTTTTAATATATATCACTTAAATCGCACCGTAATTTTGCAAACAATTTATTGGTAATAAAGATTTCATGTTTGACAGCGTTTTTCGAATTACTGCAATGTTTAGCCGTACATGTTTCAACAGCTGTAAACATATGACTATTACATGTCATGTGCTTATTTCACACGGGATGCTCTATTCGAAATCGTAGCTTCCCCTTTTGTCGATCGGTTTAACATGCAATATATTGATGGAATCAAGGGATTAATATTGACTGATATATAGAGTAGCTCTTTACTCGAGACTGACCAAGAAACGAAATAACATAATTATGTAGTGATATTCGCAGAATAGTCAGCAGTATGGCAGGCAGGCGAACACGTATATCCATTATGTCCCAAACTTCTTTAGCTACAAAACCATTGAGTAAAAAAACTTTCCTTTATAGAGACACACATCGATAATTATACAGTATTATCTGGAGTTAGGATCTTCAAACTTGCGAAATAGTTCTAATAGAAAAGGATTTAAATTAACATAAGAAACACTATACAAAAAACGAATACCTCATAAACATTCGAGATGTCAAGGTTTAAATTCTCTTTACAAATTATCACTTCGATCGTTTTAAGTGTTTACCAAGAGTTTGCATATAACAGCATTAACAACAATGATAAAATTTGGACAAAAGCTGACGATGTATTTTTGTTTTATACTATAAATTAATCTAATTTACTAACAAATGAAATCTCTAAAGCATAAATCTGTGTGTCATCTGTTTTCCATTATGTTTGTCTAATATTTTCATTATTCCCATACAGTGATGTAGTTAGCGGAGTTTGTGTGATACAGTTGAAGACCCGCGCTACTTTAAACCTCGATATTCAAATTCTGTCAGAATAAATCGCTAACGCTGTTTTGACCTCTGTGTCACGTTAACTTTAGTACATCGAGCTTCGCGGATTTGTAAATAAGCACGTTTCTCCATGTTTCTTGTTTCCGCCAGCGTTCTTGTTATTGCAGACGTCATAATCCAAGGCAGGCAGTCCAATGTGAGAAAATGCAGAAGACAAAAGTAAATGAATGAAGACATTTACTAACACGGATTTTTATTGAAATAATCAGGGTAGCACATACATATAGGGTAACGACTAAATTTTAAATATGACAGGAAATGTTAGATGAATGATTTATTATTATTATTATTATTATTATTATTATTATTGTGTGAATTCCTCTGAATTATCCCCGTTTTCATAGCCAACGCTAATAATATGGTTAAACATTTCATTCAATGTAATAAATTGCATTAATCATGGTAAATGTTTGATATTTTCGAGAATAGTTTTTGGCTTTTATTGCAATTTAAAACAAAATTTTAATATTTCAGTGAGAATTGTAGATGTAAACTAGCGAATTGTTTCTAATTTTGTTGCGGTTTTCTTAACAATTGGAAGTTATTTTGACTGATTTAGTCTGCGATTAATGCCTTGTTTAGAGTTGTAATCGTTAAATCGACTGCCATTAAAAAGGCATTATTCTGTGTGCCAAACCAGTAGTCTATCCATTATTTCCTAATTTTTACTCAAATCTATATATATGACTCCCTCCCCTCATTCTGGTGTATATACCGGTTTAGTGTAAAGTTAACTTGATACGATTGGACTCCATATCTGAATCCATTTCACTGTTAGAACATGTATAATTTTGATAAAAAATGTAAAAGTGTCCAAATAATTAACATCCAAAGAATTTTTAAAATGTCCAAGTTATATTTCTGTGTAGGAGTTAAAGGATATTACAGACTTATTACCGTGTGTATTTATTACAACACCTTTTCCATTTTTGGAAGAGTATACGAGTAATACACACACACGCACTAATGCACATACATAACCTGATTAAAAATGAGGGACAATGGCGGTTTCCACACAGAACCTGTTAACACACTATTGTTGTTATCTTCATTTTACTAAAATACTGTACAGAACTATAATAGTGTGATTACTGGGTCTGTGTGATGTCTGCTATAAATTTCTCTTGTAATAAGAATAAAATAATGACGCCATTACGACTGTTGTAATGGTCATTTATTTAGTATTTAAATTATACATGTATAGTATTTTTATGTAGATATGTCAACGCTGTTTATATTATGCCTTATATTAATGTTTATATCACGTAAATGTACAAGTTATTTATTTATTTTAATATAAATATACATATTCAATTTTGGTAATATATACGACGACAATGTCTTCATTTTAAATTCAGAACAACAAAATAAGTATAATACATTTAATAGGAATCAAATTTTAAAGTCATAAAATAATTAAATTTTTATTAATGTATTAATTCTTACAAACTGTAAATGTAGAAGTTATTTCATATTTTAATATAATTAAATAAGTTTAATATTTTTGTGTAGATGTGTATTAATGTTTATGTTACTTTATTTCCACAGCCAATGAGAGACCCTTATACAACTCTATTGTCATCTGCCAGAACAAGATAATCGTAGTAGACATCAAAGATAATAAAGTCAAAATCCATCGACTCCATGATGGGAAATTACTAGACATGTTAGACAGTCGCTCCAGACCACGTGACATCTGTCTAATGGACGCCACGACAATTTGTGTCCTTCATTATGACGGTCTGATAGAAATGGCGTCCATTAAATCTGAAGACGTGTCGCCTGTTTTTACAAGAATGAAGAGTTTTCGTCTGGATGGTGTATTTAAATATTGTCGTAGTGTTGTCAGAGTCAATGACAATATTGTTGTCGTTGGTGTAAAACAGGACACGACGTACTGGTGTATCGTGTCGCTTGATGACGGACATGTTGACACGATTCACCCGATTTGTAAAGAGTCAAGATGGAGTTATGTGACAACAAAGGACAACATCATTTATATTTTGTGTTATGCTGGTCGTGATGATGATGATACTGGTGTCTATGGATTCGACATTTTGAATCCCAGTCAATGTAAATATAAATACAAACATCAACGTCTAGACTATCCGACATCAATCGTTATAAATGAAGACGGGAATATTTTCGTAGGTAATGGAGTCTTTGATCCCTGTATTCATCAACTTACAGCTTCTTGTCAACTTGTCGCCATTTTCATTCAGGGAATTCCATGGAGTCTCCAAGCCATGTTCTGGGACAATGGACGATTGTATGTCACATGCTTATATAGTCATGACATTACTGTATTCCGTCACGTGTATCAAGGTAATTCATATTTCTTATATTTTATCGACATAACAAAACTTTTAATGACGTCATTAATAAAATTAAAAACTTTATTTATTAAAATTTATCAAAGATTTCATTTTAAATTTAGAAAAAAAAATGTAAACATGACCTATTCGTCAAGCATAGTTGTCATACCGACATGAAGTCATATGTAAATAAAATTGTATTTGTTGTTATAAAAAAATAAATTATGTTCACCTCCATATTGTTAAGTGATCTACATTTATTTAAAATATTTATTTATAATATATTCATTAATATATAAATAAAAAAGACACAATTTTGATAGACAAAAATTTTTCAATGACTTGAGGACGACGACATTTTGTACCGACTTTATGCACCAGGTGTCGCTCTCATTCTAAGCGCGTGTTTATCCACATTCAAAAGCGCGTGCGGAGTTCACATTCCCAGCGCATGCCATTCATTCTGATTCAATCGGGATTTTAAAGATGGCCGCTGGATATCTTTATTTGTTCTGTGGATAGGATGCTTGACACGGTTATAGAATAATTTCTCATTCTCGATAACAAGGTATTGTTTATCCTTATCTACAAATGTTTAATTTTTTTAACAGTGAATTTATTTTTATACATTTTTTATTTTAATTAAAAAGTTATACCACAACAAAACCGCAGTGGCGTAGCGACGGGGGGGGGGGGGGGGCAGTAAATTTAAAAAAAAAAAAATAACCCAGATGTCAACAATGAGCCAGATTGGGAACTTATCAGTATTTTTTTTTTTTTGTCTCTTTATATTTTGATCTAAAATAATTCGTTTATTCTTTTATTTTTTTTTTTTTTTTTTTGCGTCGGAAATTGTTAAATATTGGAACAGTATATATCAACTTAAGACTCAAGGAAATTGTAAGCTTTTAATTTAAAAAAATGTAATGCATTATTTGTTTCTACGATTGCAACATGGAACGCAGCTAGAGGGCACTGGCGATCAAGATTAACGTTTTCTCAAAATGTCAACCTCATTACACCTGGTACTTTCTCTGCATTAATATATTAAAAGCCGACATTATTACTTTTTAATATATTCGTGGTTGAAAGGTAACATGTCTATATTTAGCGTATATGTCTATATTTAGCGTATATAACATTGGGCCATTTCGACAACTTATTCAGCGGGGGAAAAAACGGTGAAAAACTTAATAAACGAACATATACGCGTACTTACGTCTTCTTTTTAACTACTTGGGAGTTCTTTTTACGAAAATAATATGTGCGAATATTTGCCGAAAACCCACAAATTACGTCTTTTTCAAAGGTCACCCATGCCAGCAAGAACGACAACTCTTTCCGGCACATGGATACGTACAATACTTAAATACGACATAATTTGGGTTTTAAAAAAAAACACGAAAACTTGATTGTATGAAAAAGCAGACGTTTATATCAATGAATCTGATTATAGAGACGCACTGTCTCTCATTATACAAAACTTATTACAAAATGTTTGTTGTGTAATATATTTTCGAGGTTAGAGACTACGGGAGTATCACCCACAGATTCAGTGATACTATTGATAATATGTATGTGATTGTGATCAATGAGATATTATCATTCTCAGGTCATATGTTCTATATACTATTCTTATCTAGAGACGCTGGTATGAAAATTTAAATGTTCATGTTTAGTAGGGACAGAAAGGAGGTAATAAAATAAAGTTAAATAATTTTAAAGAATGAAAACAAATGCATTTAAAATTTATTTGCCATTTTTTTGTGAATATGAATATTGTCATCATAAGATAATGAATAGAGAATCGATCTGTAGTATTTCTCCATTTAAAAAAATAATCATAATATTTCTTGAGAACCAACTGTCAGTTTCTTCTCTATCTCTGATGCCACATTTGTCTTTACTTACTATAGATATGAAAACTGACCAAATATATCTTGTGATAACTAAATTCTAAAATAGCAATTGTTATGTACTACATTGTGATTTCAGATCAATGTATATATGTACAAGAACACTGTAATCAATTTGCACTAGTGGTTGTAAGAGTAACATACAATTTCAACTGAAGAATAATTGTATGAAAATAAACATAATGAAATGAAATATTGTAAAATTAAGTCTGACTGCTTTTAAGTTGATTTGTATTGCATGTAATGGAAGTTGAACCCAGTAGCCCCAAATATTGTGGAGCAAGACCTTGAAGTTATTGCAAGACACCTCCACCAGCACCCCACAGCATGGTCATTCTGAGAAGCTCTCAGTACTACACAGGTTGATCAACAAGAAAGAAGTCTTATCTGGAGTTTCTCAAAATACATTTGGCCAGTAGAGCCCATGCTGCTCTTAGGGAAATTGAATTGTTGACATATATTTTGTTGTAGTCTTTAGATTTACATATTTTAATAAATACCTTGTTCAGAGTCAATGTTTTGGTTGTATTGCTAATTTTACTAATTATCTGTGTTTCTTTTCCTGTAGGAAGCCATAAAGAATCAGAAGTCCAAGTGAGCCAAGAAAGAAAACTGCCTGGCATTGAGGAGTCAGCCATACATATATCACAGGGAAATGTAAGTACTTCATACATGCTTGTCATATAGTTTACTACACTGTGTACTGGTATCTCACTGCCCATATGATGCATATCACAATACATAAATTGTGCAGTGTGATATGGATTAATGATACACTTTTAATACTATTGAAACATTGTTACTTTGAAATTATATGGTCTATTCTACAGTAGAACCGAAAAGTTGTGTGGAGAGGTAAATTTCCTCACTATTTAAAATCGGGGAGACATTTTATAGGACAGGTTGTAAATGCAGACATAAGTATGGGGCTGGAAAAAAATGTCCTTGCTTGCATTTCATTTGGTCAATTTTTGCTAACAAGACTGGCAAAATTAAATGGCCTTACATTCATCCCTGTTTGTACGAATCATTTGGAAGATAATAATAAGATGACATACAAGTTTCAATCTTTATTCCAAGAACAACCTGCTGCTGTCACATCAAGGTAGAAAAGCCCGATTTTTATCACATAGAATATTTCAACATATAGTAATGTGATACTAACTTGAAAAGATATCCAGCATTTCCATCTTGGTAGAATCTTGACAATCTTCTTGTTACTTATTGCAGGTGATAACTGACATACATGGGGTTTTATACAAGAAGACACGTTTTGATCTCATGATGGTCCTGACTAATATTGGATGTGGGATTTATACTCAAAGACTTGTTGTGATCTGTAGTTGGTTCTACATAAAATTGGATGTGGTTTTATACCAGGATACTAGTAATGATCTGTAGTTAGTCCAAAATAAAATTGGGCTTATTTAACTCTTAACATGTTGGCCATCTTGAAAATCTTGTCATTGTCATTTCTGATATTTTTCCAAAAATACTTTGATGTGTTGTTGGTCCAAATACAAATGGTGCTAATCTATTATCCATTATTGCCTGATTGCAACTACTGTGAAATATTGTCTTTGCTGTTGATGCTAGATAGAAAGTTGAATTGATGTAGTGTGTTTTAGAGAAGACTTATGATGTCTAGTTGTTCAAACATAAAGCTTGTGCTCTTCTGTTATCCAGTATGGTTCCAATGAAGCAATTGTGAAATCTTGTTATAGCTACTCATCCTAAACATACAATTGTATTGATGTAAGGTTTACAAGAGAAGACTTCTTATAATATGTAAGCAACATAAAAACTATGTCAATATGACATCCTATATAGCTGACATTTTAAATATCTCGCTACTGAGTTTTTTACATTTCTGGTATGTCCCATATGAATTGAGAATATTTTGGCAAAATCTGTTGAATTATTCAATGTTGAAAGCTGTAAAAACACATCATTCAACATATAATAGAATGTGGTTTTATTGCATTTCTTTATTTCTGTATTGGTCATATAAACTGAAGTACTCTATATTTAATTTGGTTTTGAGAAAAAAATAAAGTATATTGACGTTGAAAAATCCTGAAAGGTGTTGAGGTGTTAATTTTCTTTAGAATTACTAATAATACTATAGTATTTGAAGAGAATCATATTTAGCTATATATCACAGCTAAATATGTTTTGGGAATTTTAGGAGCTGTGCTGGCATAGAAATTTTGTCACAGACAGGCCTAGGTTTCACCAAAATTCTTAACAATGAGTATGTATTTTACTCAAGTTTAAGAAAGATAAACTTCATACAAAGTGCTAAAGAAAGTTGAAGAAACACATAGCATGATTGGGACAAACCTTTTGGAAAGAATCATTCTGTATATACTTTTCTAAACAGCGTGACTTGATTTTTACCTGCCAATATTGAATATCATTCACTTGTTGGTATATAAAATGTGTATTGATTTTGCTTTATAAAAAAAGTGTTTTATGTTGAACATGTCATTGTTTTTACTTGGTGAACTGCACAATGTATATTATTAATTGGGTTTTGTTTTCATCAAATTCATTTTTGAAACCACTTAAAGCATAAAAATTAAACACCGTGCTAATTATATGCACTTTACAGCATTCTTGCTTTTTCCTTTCATATGCACCCTTTGGCTTTTAATCACCCTCTGTTCCCATGCTAACCTGCTTTGTAACATAGCTGCATGGTGAGTGGTATCTGTTCCATGTTCCACATAAGCCATTAGCCAGGAAACCTAGTACAGGACCTGGGGTTCGGGTTAGAGGAAGACATAATTGGTTTGGTTTGTGGGGTTTAGCATCGTTTTTAAGTAATGCTAGCATATACGTCCTGGTCATTAGGAATAACTTGGTCAGCTACCAAAAAGAATTTTCACATACTTAAATTGGCCGAGCTGAGGCCAATTCATGCAGTGGTGAAATGTGTGAGTGATCTGTAATGGTGAGAGCATTAGATCTGTCAGCCATCAATGACTCCATTAAAGGGGTAAATTGTGGAGGAGATTACATTGCTATACAGCAAATGAAATAAAAAGAATATGAGAACTAGAGTTGGTTAATTACTAGTCACAGTTACACTATTTCAGATCACTTAACTTTTCATACAGGTAGTTAATCTTTGTTATATCAAAATTAAAGCCATATGCTTCTAAATCATTTATATGACCCTTTAATCTAAAAAAGACTATAAGCAAACAACTTTTATTTAATACAAGTTGAGATGCTAGTAAATTTAATGTGTGTACCTTAAGCTTCAGGTTTAAATACCCTCGAATTGTTCCGTTTTCAAGGGTGTGTTCTTCGGAGTAAGTTGCCCCTACTCTAGTTATAATTTTGCGGCCGGCTAGGAAATTTTCTATAAAGTTGAACATTCAACCCGTAATGCCATAATGATTTAATTGGGCTATAAGGCCTTTGGTCCATACTAAGTCGAATGCTTTTTGCCAGTTCAATTCAATTATATGAATTAAGGTTGCATGCGCAACTATGTGCTTTCACGACCAGTTATTGCCCGAGGGTCGAGCTATTTAATTGGTTGGGACAAAAAGATAACTTTGACTACACTAGGCTGTGTTGTCGCTGTCTCCCTAGCACCTGCGTTAAATGGCAGTCTTGCCTTAGAGTAAAATGTCAGGTCACGGCAAAGCAGGATGGCACCCGGTTTAGGAAAGCTAGTATGTCAGATTGTATCGCTCTAGTTAAAGACGGAATCCAATCAATTTGATATCTTGTTACTTCTAAAATGAAGTTATAAGTATCTGTGTAATTTGTGAATTACCAAATAGTTCAGTTGTACTTTACATCAGTGTGAGAATAGGCTGAGCTTGAAATCAAGATTTCCAACATCTAATCAGAATCCGTGTTACGTAACAGTAGATAAAGTCCATTGGATCAGTCGTGTTTTCGATGACAATCAGGTTAGCCTAGTTCTGTTTCTCCACACTCCTGGATGTTGCCATTTTTTATGCTTGAAACGCCTGGGTCGCACTTATTTCTAATCTAGTCCAATTTTACTATGGACCGAGAAAATACCAATAATGTGTAAGCCACCTGTGCAATTATATCAAATCCATATAGTCATAGAATGTTTCATCTTTCCTGTCAATAAATATTTCTAGCACATAGTGTACATGTTGTACGTCCCTTACAAATTTAATTGCTAAAATGTCTTAGCGACATAAATGAGTGTAGTCATTGTTAGGTATTTTAGCTTGTAAATTTTGAGCGGTGGTTAAAATTGATCAAGTTAGATTTCGAGAAAGAGATTGTTCCAAAAGGGTTCTCGTATCAAATGAGAACCCTGGGAAGGGAAAAAAAAATAAGAGTTGGAGAGGGGTGCGTTTGGTGTTATTTCTTTTCTTCCTTCTTTTTCTCTTTTCCCATTTCTCTTTCCCACTTTCTTCCTACTCCCTTCTTCCCCCTTTCTTCCTTTTTCCTTCTTCCCTCATTTTATTCCCTTTCTTTTTCCTTTTTCTTCTCGGTTGGTTGGTGTTATGTTTCCTTGAGCTATCACTATTTGATCCTGGTGTTCTCATCACACTTGTGTTTATCTTGCCACTTGTATGTTGACTGGTTTTACTGTACATACATTGTGCCACTACATAGTGTAATGTTCTCTTATTTCTTTTCTTCTTTTTTGTCCCCTTTCTTCCTCACATTACAATGTTTATATTATTCCCCCCCCCTTTCCCTTCCTTTCCCCTTTTCTCTTTTATTTTATGTATTTTAGGGTAATGTTAAGTGGTTCTGCTTTTTTAAGCTAGCGGTATTACTATCCACTCTGGCCCCTTTAACCAAATATGGCCTTGTTAATTATTTATTTATTTGGTAGTTATAAAATTTATTTTTTGTCTATTTATTTAAGGTATTGCAAGGTGGGTCTGCTTTTGAGCTAGCGGTGTTATTATCCGCTCTGGCCCCTGGATTCATAAATATTGACTCTATGGCTATGTTTATATTTGTTTATTTATTTATTTGATGGTTTGATATTTATATTTTGTGTTTTTTGTCTATTGATTTTAGGTAAATAAGTATATTTATATAGCCTAGGTAGTGTTTACATTTTTGTTACACCTTTTATCTAGAATTTGGGGGAATGATGTAACTGAGTCAAGATTTCTTTGTTGTAGTTGGAGGACGGTATGTTGTTGATGGTATTTGTGACATATGTTGAATACATGTTCCAATGGTTCAGTTTCATGGCATTGTGGACATTAATCCGACGTGGGTCCTGTACTTGTATGTTTCATAAAGCTGCCATTTAATAGTGTTTTACCTGTTCTGATTCTGTTGATGATTTTAATATCAATGTCTGCCAGGCTATTTGGTAAACGTTGGGTTCTAGTGACCTCTTTTTGCAGTTGGTATAGATGTCTACCCTATGTGGAGTTTTCCCATTGTTGTTGCCATTTATTATTAATTCTGTCCCTGACTTGACTATATAGTTCCTGAGTGTTGTACTCTACGGGTTCAGTTTGGTCTTTCATGAGACTGCTTTTTGCTGCTTGGTCTGCTTTTTCATTTCCAGGCAAATTGATGTGAGATGGCACCCACAAGAAGTCTATGGTTTGGTGTGATAGTGTCCTCTAGTAGGTTTTGTCTACTTTTGGATGTGCCGATGATGTCTAGTCCTTTCTTAATTTGAGTGATGTTCTTTTGACTATTGGGGTTTCCTGCTTTCCAGATACTATTGTCATCAGCAAATTGTAATAGATCAACTGGACAATTTTTGAGATAGTTGGTTAGATTGTTGACCATTAGATTGAATAGGGTTGGGCTAATGACACTTCCTTGGTCTGGTTTTGAAGGTTCTCCCCTTAAAGAAGTTTGCTACCCAAACCAAAATTGCAAGCTTAGTTTTGCAAGCTTGCGCAAGCTTATTTTTGCAAGCTTGCGCAAGCTAGTATTTGGAACCTTGCGGCAAGCTTGCGCAAGCTAGTATTTGGAACCTTGCGGCAAGCTTGCGCAAGCTTATTTTTGCAAGCTTGCGCAAGCTTGTATTTGGAATTGCCGCAAGCTTGTATTTGGAATTGCCGCAAGCTTGCGCAAGCTTACGGCAAGCTTGCGCAAGCTTGTATTTGGAATTGCCGCAAGCTTGCGCAAGCTTACGGCAAGCTTGCGCAAGCTTGTATTTGGAACTGCCGCAAGCTTACGGCAAGCTTGTATTTGGAATTTCCGCAAGCTTGTATTTGGAATTGCCGCAAGCTTGCGCAAGCTTGTATTTGAAATTGCCGCAAGCTTGCGCAAGCTTACGGCAAGCTTGTATTTGGAATTGCCGCAGCTTGCGCAACCCAAACAAAAATTGCAAGCTTATTTCATGCACTCAAGCCATTCCTATTTCCACACATTTTTAAAACCTTTTTAAAAGTTCATTCAAACTTGTTGTGTCCTGGTCTGTCAGTAACCCTAAAGTACAGATGCCATGTTTTGCAAATATAAAGCTAATAAACTTCAACTTTGTAAAAAAAATCACAATTAAAATAACATTGAGCATTAAAAAGGTAACAACAATTTCAAACAATTAAGTGCAGTACATGATATAAATTGTTGATGCCCTGTGATCTGTAGCACATTTATGATAACTTCGTTGAAGCTAGCTTCAGTAAGACAGTTACTAGGGCTCTCCTCCTAATTCCTTTTTAAAATGTTTCAAAACAAAAGCATATGAGTTATCCTTTGTGATTTTAATGTTTGGAAAACGTGTGCAAAATAACTCACCAGCAACACTAGTAACTGAAAGATAAAGGTTTATTTCGAAAAGAAATTTAATAAATATAATTTCGATCGAATTTTATTAAGGTTTTCTCTGGTATTTATATATGTCGCAAGTTCAGGCTGAGTTGTGTGTGATGAAGCAGGAAAGCGTTTTCGTGCGCATTCATGCCTAATAGCGAAATCACATTACACAATTTGCAAAACGTCGTTTTCTCCGTTACCATATGGCTTCATAAATCTACACAAGACGGCACATTGTCCTTCCAGTTGTTTCCTTCTCTTTTTCCTGGAGAAAATTCTGAATATTTCTCTTTCCTAACCTGATGCTTATTAGCGTTTTCGTGCGCATTCATGCCTAATAGCGAAATCACATTACACAATTTGCAAAACGTCGTTTTCTCCGTTACCATATGGCTTCATAAATCTACACAAGACGGCACAATTGTCCTTCCAGTTCTTTGCTTCTCTTTTTCCTTGAGAAAATTCTGAATATTCCTCTTTCCTATTTAACATGATTAGAAGCTGAAGATTACGAAGACGATATTCTTCAACAACGGTAACTTTTTGCGAAATCAAATATGGCGGATAAAGACACAGTAGCCTCGATTTCAAATGAACCAATCGTATTGTAGAACTGCATTCAAATAGTATACATGTGATAAATTCTATCAAAATATAACCAAATGCGCGTTCTAAACTGAAAATTCTAAAGAAACTGTTATTATTTACTTTAATAAAAAAACGTATTTTTTGCCCCCACAAAACGTATACTGTATTCAGGTCCGACATCATCTGACCCTGTGTCAGGTATACCTCATATTCTGGTAATAGTTTGATTTTCTTACATGGCTTTTTTGTGGAATTGCAAAAGTTAAATTATGACTTACTAAATGCTGAGAAGGTTAAAATTTCCTTGACCTACCTGCATATTTAATGATTAAATAATGTAATCTTATAGTTGAAATGTAGTGGAAAACAAATATGTTCAGCAAAAACATTATGATAAATTTCATTGTTCAAGTTTATTCATTCACTGCAAGCATGTGCATGATAGTTTGATACATGCATGGTCTCAGTCTTATACAAGAATGGTAATATATGAAGAAACTTATTGCAAGCTATTTTAAATTTATTTTCTGACATATAAGAAAACTTGAGCAAGTTAGTTTTACTTTCTGAAGAAAAGAAATAAGCTTGCGCAAGCTAGTTTTACTTTCTGGAGCAAATATATAAGAAACCTTGTACAAGCTTGCGCAAGCTTGTACATGCTTGCGCAAGCTTGTACAAGCTTGCGGTAAGCTAGTTTTACTTTCTGAAGCAAATAAGAAACCTTGTACAAGCTTGCGGTAAGCTAGTTTTACTTTCTGAAGCAAATAAGAAACCTTGAACAAGCTTGCGCAAGCTTGTACAAGCTTGCGCAAGCTTGTACAAGCTTGCAGTTATATCCAGCTTGTTTGCCTTAAGCTTGCACAAGCTTGCGCAAGCATCCATGTTAGCTTATAAACATCAAATCAGCTTATCGCAAGCTTGCCGCAAGCTTGCCACAAGCTTGCGGCAAGGATGCATTTTGGTTTGGGTATCCAGCGGTGCATTCTTCCTGTTATGCCAAATTGGTTAAGTTGAGAGATGAGGCCATTGGTCCAGACTAGGTCGAAGGCTTTCTCTAGGTCTAGAAATATTGCTATTAGGTGTCTATCTCTATTCCTTTTGGTATTAAATGCTAATTTGATGTTGGCTTCCAGACAGATTAATTGATCAAGTGTACATTGTTTATTCCTAAATCCACTTTGGGTTTCAGCCAGTAGTTGATTTTGTTCTAGATGGTGTTTTAATCTATTGTTGACCATTGTTTCCATTACCTTACAGATTGTATTTGTTAGAGAAATAGGTCTTTAGGAGGTTACATTAGTAGGGTCTTTGCCTGGTTTGGGGATGGCTATGATTATGGCTCGCTTCCATAGTGTGGGGATGTGACCTGTTCTCCATATCAGATTTATTAAGTCTAAGGTAATGCTCTGCATATTGGGTGGTAATTGTTTGTACATTTCATAGCCTAGGTTATCCTCTTCTGGTGATGTACTTCTTTTTTTGCTGAGGGCTTGTCTCCATTCTTTTAGATTAAAAGGGTCATTCAGTGGCAAATCATTGTTGTCTCTATCTTTGAAAATGTCGGGAAATTCTTTTTCTAATGTTTATTTTTGCAGTAAGAACTCGTGTTTGTGATTGTTATCGCAGCTGGAGTTAGTGAAGTGTTGGACTAACATCTCTGTTACTTCCATGTTGTTGTTTGTTCCCTGGACTTTCGGCGCTGTTGTGGGTGTTTTGCCTTTCATGGCTTTTATTTTATTCCAGATTTTTTTAGTATTTGTTTTATGATTGAGCGTTGTGCAATATCTTCTACATGAGTCTTTTTTTGCCTCATTTATTACCGTCCTATGTTTATGTTTATGTTTGTATACAAGAAAGTCAGAGGCGGTTTTTGTGTGTTTAAAGCGATTTAAGGTTGTTTTTTTTCTTCCTGAATGGCAATTCTGCAATTTTCTGTCCTGGATCATATATGTTGTACAGATGTATTGTTTTTGTTGCTACTGTGAAGACAATTTTTTGAAATTCAATTGGTGGTTCTGTTGAGTTCACATTAATAACTTCCTCTACTGCATCTGTGATGGTGTCATGTACATATATGGCTAGGCCTCCTCCTTTTTTTGCCGGTATTTCTGTGTTTTAAGAATGTAGTTTGATAGCCTGTTATTTTAGGAATGTTTGTACTGGTTTCCTTAAGTAGAGTTTCTTGAAGACAGATGATCTTGGGCTTGGTGATGGTTTCGTGGATTGCTGCGATTAGTTCTCCATGGTTTTTATTTCGACCTCTGCAATTCCATTGTCATATAAGTAATTTTTCTGGGGTCTTGTTGTTTTTTGTTTTGTTAGCCGAAGCATTATTTATATTTCCAGTATCCATTGTTTATGCTGTTGTTAATATTTTTATGGTTGATTTATTCGTGATGGGTTGAGCTCTCTCCCTGGGGTGATGCTAGGTAGTCCTGTATTTGTTGCATATATATGCTAATAAATTCATCTTTCATAATTCGGTCGTTCCTCATATGGTTGCTGATTAATTTTTGGAGTTGGTTTAAATAGGTGTCAATGGTTGTTCTATTGAAAAATATCTCTGGGTTTGCAGTTGTATCTAGGTTTCTCGTTCTTGCAGGTGTTAGTGTTTTTCCTGATTTGAAACTTGCCTTGTTGTATCTTTATCATTATTTCGTTTAGTTGTTTTTGGTTTGGGTTGTGCTTCTGCCTTTTTTGCTTTAGGTATGATTTTCTTTTGCATATGTTGTTTCTTGGCTTGATTATAGATGTTTTGCTGAACCATTAGTCAAATGATAACTTTTTCTTGTAGTGCTATGAGGCATTGGGTATCATATGATTTGTGATCAGCCGTACAGTTAGCACACTTTGGTATTTTTATAAGGCATGTTCCTGTGTGTTTAAAGACACATTTTTCACATCTTGGGGGTGTGAACTGCAGCGGGAAGAAAAGTGACCCCATTCACAGCAATTATTGCAGTATCGGAGTTTGTTGATGTACTGCTGTAGTTTTGCTTTCGTTCCATGTGGTCCTATCCTGACGTGTGCTGGTGGGGGTGGTTGGAATTTTAGTAGGATTATTGACGTTTCCATTCCTAAATGATGGCGTAATTTGACAATCCTTTTCCAAGTTATTTTGTGAAATTTGAGGTCTTATTCAATATTTTCTTGCGTTTTCCACACCCATTGTTCGAGGTAGTTTAAGGATTGCTTTGTATTTAGCTTGGTTTGCTAAATATTGTCTTTGGGTGGATTTATCCATATCTTGAGTTGGGCTTGTTTTGTTATTGTTGTGAGTTTTTATTGTGGCTTTGTGCCTTGTGATTTGTACTGTGAGCCCTGCTATGGTTGTGATTTTCATATATTTGCAGACATGTTTCAATGTGTTGCACAGTATTATGATATAATACTTGGGCGGTCTTAGAATCCTAAACTATCCACCATGTTGTTATATGAGTGCATTAGCTAGGCTCCTGATACTAATGCGTAGCAGTCTCGCAGTTGCACTGGCTTTGAAGATAGTGTGTTCTGGTGCATGGTACTGGTATTGGTGATTGCCCATTTTCCATTATTGTTGATATTGCTGATACATCTTTTGCTTGTTGCTATCTCCTATTTGTTGATTATAATTGTCGTTTTTGTTCTTAGAGGTATTTTCTGTGTACCTACATTTTTGGATGGTGTAGCCAATATTATCGTTGGTACTGTTTTGTTCATTTTGCACAATTGCTTTTAGTTTGCTATTGTTGTCATTCTTCGTGCTAGCGTGTTTGGTACTTTTGATTTTTTATGGGCCTTTCATTGGTTGTTTCCCTTTATCTTTATTTCCATTTCCATATACCCTTTGCCTTGTTTTTGCTGCTGTTGTTTGCCATTGTTTGTATTCCTTTCCGTACCATTCAACCCGATCAGCCTCACTAATTGCTTTGTATCTCTTCCATCTCTCTATCCAAGATGTGTTTAGATGGTCAAAACTCTTGACTGCTGCTTAAGGTGTAGCTGATTTTCTTTTCTGTTATGTTGATGTTGTCCCTGTTGTCATGGTTTATGTTGATTGGAGTTTGTTTCATTTGGTATATTTGACTCCTGTTATATTCTTCTTGTGTGGGTCATCTTTTGTTATTATTGATGTTTTTTTTCCATTTCAGGTGTTATTATTGTTGTTGTCTTTTCTGTTTCCTGTGTTATTGTTGTTGTTGTTGTCAGTTCTCACTTGTTTATTTTTTGTTGTTGATTATTGTATCTTTGTTTCTGGCTTTATTCTTTTCCTGCAAGTCGTCTGTTGTTATTGTTATGGTTGTCTTAACCATTTCATGTGTTGTTTTTGTTTCTTCCATTCCTGAATTTAGTGTTGTTGTTGTGTTACCAGTTCTCTCTCCTTGTTTCTCTGTTTCATTTGTTGTTGCATTTTTGCTTCCCGCTTTATTATTTTCATGTGGGTCATTTGTTGATGTTGTTTTTTCAATTTCAGGTGTTATTGTTGTTGTTATGTTTTCTGTTCCTGTTGTTATTGCTGTTACTATGTTGTCTGTTCTCACTCCTTGTTGATCTATTTCATTTATTGTTGAATTTTTGGATATGATCTGTATGCTAATAGGTTTTTTAACTAGATTAAAGTTCAATGCATGATTATTATCATAAGCTAAGTGATGATTATGACAATGGTTAGTAATATTACTAGTGAAATAGCAATTAATTACTGTTATTATGATTTAGATTTATCTTAAACAAGCTTTAAATAAGTTTATACAGTGGCACAATGAATTACCCGAAGGTTTAAATAAGGGATAGTTTTAATTTCTTACCAGTTATGGTTGTCATGCAGCCTGCAGCGTGTTTCCTTTGTCTAAGTTAATTTGATTCAGTAAGGCTGAGATTTTCTTGATTTTGAGTAATTCAATTATATTTTTGAATGTTTCATGAGGGTTATTGTTGGTTAATTGAATTACTTCCGGGTATGTACTTGGTGCAGTAATGTCTAATTGTTTAGATCTAAATTTTTCCCTTTCCTTCTTAGTTTTGTTACAGCTATTGAAGATATGATGTTACAGGTGAAACAATTAATATTATGTGGGGAAGGTCTATATATTTCCCAAAGCTGTTTGCCAGTTTTGTTTTTCCCAGTATTATTCCGTTTATTTTAGAATGTTCATAACCCTTGCACCTAGGTGGTATGTTCTTTCTATTGACTTCCTTGATGATGTTATGTAAAATTCCCTTGTTTATTTTTGTACCAGTTAGTCTGCCATTGTTGATTCATCATAAAGTAGATTAAATTATATATTTCAGTTGGACTATACTTGAGTGGCATATAATTAGGTTCAATAAGTTTGTGTTTAGTGAGTTGATCTAAGTCATTTACTTTTATGTCTATATGGGATGGAATCCACATAAATTCAACTGCTAGATTTTGAGAATGTAGTAATTTTAATATGTGATTAATTTGCTTTAGGAAATTTTCTCTAGATTTAGTGTTGTTTTGGATAGAAGAAAGGACGCTAAGCGAGTCGCTAATAATCAGTGTCTTATTTGTTTTTTTTCTTCAATCCATTTTAATGATTCCGGGATGGCCCAGAATTCAGCTGTATAAATGGAGCAGTGATCAGGTAGACGCCTGCCCATTTGTATGTTATGTTCTGGTATAACCCAGGTTGCAGATGTTTTAAAAGGATTTGTAATTTTCGAGCCATAAGTGTAAATTTTTGTGAAATTTTGATATTGATCATTTAATATTTCCAATGCTAATGTTTTCAAATAATTTTGTTGGTTTTCTTTATTTTCTTTATCTGTAAGGGAGATATTTACTTTTGTTTGTACATTAATCCAAGGTTCTTTATCATATATTATGTTAGTTTCTACTTGGAATATATCAATTGGAAGGTTCTTTTTTAACTCATGTACTCTTTTTTTCCATTGAGGTATTATTTTTCAAGGCTTTTCTGAAGGGAATGTTACATCTATTGATAGCCAATATAGTGGGGTGCGTTTTATCATGGGTCGCCAGTTGGGTCGCGTTTCTTAATACGAGTTCCTGCCTTCTAAGATGTAATGGCAGTGCGCCAGTACGAATAAGTAGGGCTTTTCTCTGTATTTTAATTAATTTGTTTAATTGCAACATGGATGCCGTGGTGTATACTTGGTATCCATAGTCTAGTTTGGATCTTATTAGTGCCCTATATAATGTTAGAATAGTTTCTTGACTAGCACCCCACTGAGTGCCTTTGAGGTTTCTTGATAGATTTAGGTCCTGATTGCATCTAGGTCAGCTATATGATAAGCCCATGTTAAGTGTACATAAAAGTACATACCCAGAAATTTGGCTACTTTTACAAATGTTATGACTTTATTCTGAATGGTAAGTTTGGCGTAGGTTATGAATTTTGTATAAGGGGTGAACAGTACAGCTACCGCTTTTGGTACAATAGTTTAAATCCCCATTTATCAGCCCATTTTCCTATGTTGTTTAAGCTGGTTTGAATTTCAGCCATGTGATGGTGGTTGGAGGGGTTGTCTGCTCTCCATAGTCCACTATCATCAGCAAATTGTGATAATCCAATTTTAAGTGTTGCCAGATTTGTGTCAAGATCATTTATCATAAGTTTAAAGAGGGTGGAGCTGAGAGCACCCCATTGTGGAGTTCCATTTTCAAGGGAGTATTCTTCAGAGTAAGTTGCCTCTACCCAAGTTATAATTTTGCGGTTGGTCAGGGAATTTTCTATGAAGTTCAACATTCAACCTGTAATGCCATAATGATTTAATTTGGCTATAAGGCCTTTGGTCCATACAAGACCAAATGCTTTTTCCAGATCAGTAAATACTGCAATTAAGTTTCTATCAGCTTTTCATTTGTTGTTAAATGCAAGTTTTATGGCGGATTCTAATCTTATTAATTGATCTGTAGTGGATCTTTTATTTCTAAACCCACAATTGATTTGGAGATATCAAGTTGTTTCTTTGCTCTGTACCAAAGTGGCGTGCATTGTTTCATCATGAATTATTTTGACATAAAGGTTAAATTCAATGGGAGATAGCAGGTTTAATTTTTCTGCTTCTTTTTTAATGAGATTAAGCTCTGGCATAGAAATAAAATGGAGCATTGTTTTACGTACCTCCTTTTTTAGTTGGTTTTTACTCGCATCAATTTGCCCTAATTTTATGCTTTGTATGGCTTCCTGATCTAATGTAATATTGAGCTGCCCTACTTTCTTCTTGAGTGCATTGCCATTCCAGTTAAAGCAGCTTCTAGCTTTGAATACTTTCTTGAAAGATTTCGTTTCCATTGCGCTGTTTGTTTTGAAGTTAGAATGGGGGGGGGGGTAAATTTAAGTGCTTTGGCCACGGTGGGTCATTTAGCACTGTTTTATCCAGCAAAGGCTGGTTATTTGATTTTTCCTGAGGGTGGGAATGGTGCCGCCTCCCTCAGGCATTTATGTGTTCAGAGAACACTATTTGATTAGGCCGTCAGATCGGAGTCACTATTTAGCAACTATCGATGTGAATGGTAGTCCGTGGTGAGTGGGAATAGACCCAGCACACACACTCTTATTCAATTCGATACCGCTGTGTTGAAAGAGGACGTGCTCTGCACGTGTGATTTTTTGGGTGGTGTCTGGTAGCGGAAAAGGTGGTAAGGTGGCTCGTCAAGGCTGGTGCGTAGGTCGGTCAGTGCTGCGTTTTTTCTCCAGGGCATCCTATTTATTTTGATAGACTCTGTGCAGTTATGAAACTAAAATGTCTACAGTCTCGTATGACAGCCTAATTTTGCGGTTTGTTCGTTCCGCTGCCCTGATGGATCGAGGTTCGATACCACCTTATATTTCTTAAGGTGAGTGGTTAAGTATAGCCTAATTATATTGTTTGGTGCAGCATTGTGCTGCTGTGTCGAATGACCTTGGGTTTTTTGGTCACCTTGTATTCATTATTTTGGGCCCTAGGTTCTATACTTTAGTTTTAGATGCAGCCTTGTGCTGCTGGGCCTGATAGTCTTGGACTTTTGGACTACCTTATTTTATCTAGTTGGGGTATTGCGTAGCTGATGTATCGGAAGGTGAAGTTGCGTCCTTGTGTGGCGGGGCATGATAGTCTTTGGACTTTTGACTATCTTAGAAAACTAAGTTGGGGCCTTAATATGTTTTTTTTTTTAAAAAAAATTATTGTGTACTGGTCTCGGTGCACTTATTGTAATTTACTTTGTGGTATTTATCTCTAATAATGTATTCTATTGGTTAACTTTTGATGCTGTCAACGAGGCTGTTTATAGAGACAAAGTTTAGAGATATTTGTAGAGGTGTTAGTCCTGACTAATTTGACTCCTGTTGATTACGCCTTATTCTGATGACATCGTTAGCCACCCCTATTTATTCTCAATGAATGTTATTAGCTATTCAATATTTATCATTATCCTAGGTGTTAAAGACTATTGATGTTATTTTATTCTCCATTTGGATAGCCTGCTCTTTGTGTATTCGAGCTAGTTATCTTTTTTCCCATTTTTGGTTTCATGGGTCTCTGGTCCCCTTAATCTTTGGTTTGGTCGCTTAGGTCACAGTCATGTGATTGATAGGCTCAGCATGGTGTAGGTGGGCTTGATAAATCATCACCATATCACTGACCGTTGCTAGGTGCTTCCATTCTTCAAGGTGGCTTTTGTTCCTAGTTTGGAGAATAATTCCCTTATTGTTCTTATTTTGCTTATATCTGGGCCTGGGAGGGTTGGTATCATATTTTCCAATTTTGTATTCTGGGTCTATTTGAGGGGGGTGGGGGTATTTTATATTTTGTTCCTATTAACCCTGTTGAGGTATTCTATGATGTTCCTGCCTCTGATATATATTATCAGCCTTGAGCGGACTTCACAGGAGACATACTGATATCATATTTCTCTAACTGGCTTGAATTGTTTCTGGTACATAGATCTGTGTTTCCTACATGAAACTAAACATTTGATATCTCACTAATGAGTTGTCTAGAAGTTGATTCAAAAACATAAATGATTATAATATATCTGATCAGACTCTCGCTCACTTTCAACCTCTTCCTCTAAACTACAAATGTTAAATAAATGTGACTAACCTTTGTAACCAGATGCATACATGCCAGTCATTATGCTTTTGGCATAATCAGTTTGATTTTTTCACTAGATTGCGCTTTACGCGTAAATTTATACGGATTATGATTTTTCAGTATATCCACCTTCCAAAAGTCTTGTTTCTGTTAACATTCCATTAATCCCACAAAACGTATGTTACAAAAGACTGCTTTACGTAACTACAATATAACAGTACACTTGTCTGTGGACTTGTCCTTTCCTAACAATATCATAGTCTATCTATAGCAAACCTTGTTCTACTTTCCCTCAAATTCTATTTTTATTGCATCTGTATGGCTTAGTGAGGAGAGAACAGACTATATTTATGTGGTTAATATATAATATGACCAAATTATATGACAACAACTGTTTGGAAGTTTGTTTATTGTCGATATCTTGTGACTGTATGACCTCTGATCCAGAATAAGTAGTTCCATACACTGCAGTACAGTTCTGCTTATGTTGTCGTATGCATCTTTCCTAGATGTGAACTTGGTGTTGTGGAGTTGTGTGCGTTCAAAGCCATTATTATCCTTCATAATATTTCTCCCGTTTTAATACTCCTTAGGCCAGTGCAAAGAATAATCGTGATTTATTCTTATTATAGCAATTATGAAGCTAATTTATTATTTATAACCCTAACCCTAAACCCTGACTGTCAAGTGCCAAATTTTTCGTCAGTGAAATCCATTAATTAATTCTTAGTCTAGCCAACAATTAACTATCTTGGAGTAGAGTTTGGATGAAGGAATGTTTTCTTACCTCAGGTCACGCTGGTCCTATGTTTATAGTAAAAACGAATTGGTAGTATGACGGGTTAGAAAAGGGAAAATTCTCATGCAGATATGTCAAAAATGATTGAGACAAATGAAAGGTGGCATTTTGACACATTTTTAAACAGTTTTCCAAATGTCTGTCGGAATAGCAGTTATTCCAATTGGTCAAATGTAGGATCAGGGGTTTGGGTCGATCTCTAATGTTGAAGGGAATATATACTACGAATCAAGTGATTTTAACCAGTCTAGGAAGACCTCTGCAAGAGACGGTCAGCATTATTAATTCCGACATAGGAGAAGACTTCGAGCGGTCTTTAGGAAAAGACGTTCGTAAAATTGTGGTTCCAGAAAATAAAACTGAATTTGGAACGATTGTAAGACGCCAAAAACACAAGGAAAATAGTTTATTTTGAAGATCGAGTGAGAAATAGCGAGGAAGTCGAAATTCAAAAGGAAGGAGGATAAGTTAGCAGTCAGAGTTGTGGAATTCCACATTCAACCAAAGGGCAAGCTAAAGTCGTGACGCACGCAGAAGAAAAACCAGTCGTCGAACAAGGTCATTGTGAATTTCCCAAGCAGTCCGATGTTAATGAACACTCGATTTCATGATGAAATTTACTATCAGCTATTAACGGCTAACTTCATCTATTTTATTAGTGTTTGAATTTTAATTAATGTATCCATTATTTTAGAGCTTCGGTTAAAGTGCTTCTGAACTAAGAATATTCAGAAGGAAAGAAATTGCAATTTACTGTGTCATTCTTCTCTTGATTGTATTTGAATTAAATTCTTAATTTATCTTTACGGGGGCTTGTGTGTTGTTTTGTTTAAGATAACGTATCAGATTACCATATCCATTCTAACCGGGCAAATCACACCGTAGAGGTCATTCCTTAGATAAACGAGTATTAGTGGGAGGCGGTTTCGAGTGTTGTTTTCCAAGTTGCGCAAAACCTCTGACCATGGACTTGTGCAATATTGTACTAATAGCGCTTGATACCGATATTCCCGTTACACTAACAATCAATCACGAGAACCCTGTTATCTATACTCCTTTTCAATGGAAGGATGTATCAACATGAATGTTTGGTGAAAGGTGCCTCATGTCTAGACTTAATGTAATAGTTATTAATTCTCAATGTAGAGTCATCTACCAGTACATGTATTTCTAGGTTGTCCTAAATTATAAATATTGCCTCACATACATTCAATCAGTGGCTGTTTTGAAAATAAATGTATCACTATGTTTAGAGAGTGATATATGACTTGAAATATATTTATTCCATTGCAGTTTGAACATTATCATCAGGATTTTATATTGCATATCCATTTGCAAGCAAATTTCATTTGAGTTGAAATTCATAACGTATTCCTTGTTTCTTGACGCTGTTTAAATGCTGTAATGAAAATAAATATCAGAAGACATTGTACTATTTACTAAATCTAACTGCTGTTGAAAGATAAAATTCATAAAATGTGCTCAACAAATTGAAGACTGATATGTAATGGTTTGGACAAACGTTTTGGAAAGAAATACTGCTAAAGTTATCTGTATATCCTTTTGAAAAGACCGTGACTTGAGTGTTGCCTGCCAATATGATTCACTAGTTCATATGTACAAAATGTATTCCTTTAGCATAAAAACATAAATGTGTGTTTTACGTTCAGTATATGATTTTATCAATTTTGAATCATTCTGCAGCAAAAATAAAATCCATGCTATTAATATGCAATTTACAGCATTCTTGCTTTTTGCTTTCTTATGCACCCTTTGGCTTTTAATCACCCTCTGTTTCATGCTAACCTGCTTTGTAACATAGCTGCATGGTGAGTGGTTTTCTGTTCCATGTTCCACATAAGCCATTAGCCAGGAAACCTAGTACAGGACCTGGGGGTTCAGGTTTGAGGAAGACATGATTGTTTTTGGTTTGTGGGTTTTAACACCATCTTTCAGTAATGATAGCATCTATGTGCTGGCCAGTATATTTGGTGGAGGAATAACATTGGAAACCACCAAGTTTTTTCACATACCCGCATTGGGTGAGCCTCCCAAATCATGCAGAGATGAGAGATGTGCAAGTGAACTGTAAAGATGAGAGTATTAGATTATGTGGCCACCCGTGGTTCCAGGAGAGAGAGATAAAGTGTGGACTAAAATCTAGAATGTGAAAACCTTTTATCTTTCTTCCAAGTCATTGTACAGCTTTCGTTTCACACGTTCCTGCACACAGTCAAATGCACATTTCGAGTCTAAGATTCGGCTAATGTAGTTTGTCAGTAAGCTTGCCAGTAGCTTCTCGTGGGTCTTGGTTCTTTCCGGAGGTTTTCCCGGGTTCTTCCTCCACCAATAATACTGGCCACCATGTATTGCCTACCGTGTGCTGAAAAATGGCTGTAAATCTTAAAACAACAACAACTTGAAATGCACATATTGATATCCAATAACTATCCATTAGCCCAGTTTGTGTTGCAATTTTACCCCAGATAAACAAACATTTAATAGATATTTCCTAAGAATAGAGGAACCAGAGTCCTATAGACCTGTAGCAGACCAGGGTTTAAATACAACTTAATTTGTGTAATTGAATAATTACACTGTATTTGGAACTGTAACTGATAATTGCCAATATCGTGACATCGTTTGGTAGCATGTGTATACGTGACTGTCAAGTGTCAGCGTTGGGGATGTATGTATGTATTTGTATTTGTAGTACAATCAAGTAAATGCATATGTATTGTAAAAATATAATAATCAAAATATCATTTTTGGTTCCTTAGTTTGATTGGAAAAATTAATTTAATCAGATTCAGCAATAACAGATGTAAACATGTAATTGAACACTTCGGATAAAAAGAATTAATAATAACATTTAATCATCACTAAAATCTCAATTATAGCAGTTTAAAATATAATGATGGATTTTAAAAAAAAATTTCAGAACACTATACCTTTAATATGGGCAGATAATCATTGCTATATGAAAATAAAAGGTATATACTTATAATTTTAGAGAAATGATTCCCATGTGATAATTTTACTTATTATTTCCCCGTCCTTTAACTGAAATAGACTAATCAAACAAGTTTAATTTAGTACAAGTTGAGATAGTAGTAAATTTTATACATGTACCTATATTTTTGATTTTCGACCTAAAATGGGGTTGTTCCCCTAAGATAATTGTTTGACCATCCTCCCAGTTCTGCCGAACTTCAAAATTCCATAAGACATACAGAATTATCATAATTCATATAGAATTCTATGGAAAAGCACAAAAAACATGCTCATGACATATTGATGCCCAAACCCAACATATAACGCTGTAGTAGCATGTTAAATCCTGACAATATGGTGTAATTGTAATCAAAGGTCTAGATTTATGCAAGTTCTTAATTACAAGTCAATCGCAAATGTCAAACCATCTGAAAAATATTGAGATAATACATACATACATACATGCATACGTACGTACGTACGTACGTACATACATACATACATACATACATACATACATACATACATACATACATACATATCTTAACTGCCAGGTGTTAGACTAATAATATAGGAATTAACATTAAATTAATGTTAACAGGCACAATAAAGCTATTAGATAATATAATTATAAAAATGATTTTGTCCAGACCCCCTACACCTGTTCCGAAGTAACATTTGAATAAGCATGCTAAATTCTCGATGTGTTGTTGTTGTTGGGTTTAATGCCATTTTTCAGCATAAGATAGGCCATACATGGTGGAGGAAGAACCCAGGAAAACCCTAGAGAGAACCACTGACCCATGAGAGGCTAATGGCAAAC
Organism: Unio pictorum; assembly: GCA_030141615.1. Lineage (NCBI taxonomy): Eukaryota > Metazoa > Mollusca > Bivalvia > Unionida > Unionidae > Unio > Unio pictorum. Next base: position 2,553,290 of record JARLTB010000206.1, read on the forward strand.
TGTTTCATGTACCCACATTGGTTGAGCCTGAGACTTGCACCCATGCAGTGGTGAGATGGCAGTGATCCTCAAAAGTGAGCACTTTAGACCACTCAGCCACTTTGGGCCCTCCACAATATGGTGTTGTTGAAGGTCAAGATTTTTGCAATCGCTCAATTATATGTCAAATACAGGTTATACAAACTGAGACAAATATTTATTTTAACTGTCATGTCTTAGGCTATACAATATAGGGATTAGGATAAGCAATAAAGCTTAGTTTTAGATAAGAAAACTATACATAAATGATTTTTAAACTGCTGGTTAATTACAATACAATTTGTGTAATTGTATTTGAATATCACCAATATTTTGTAACTGTACTTGAAATCGATATCTACAATTAATTGTAACCAACAAATGCAATTGAACCCATGTCTAATGTGTAGACACCTACCCTAGTCCAGCTGATAATAAGTGGGCCCCACTAACCCATGGCTAGTGTGTAGACAACTACCATAAGTGTTGTCGAAGATGCATTGCATACTGATAAATCCCTATGGAAGCTAGAATACACAATGACACTACATTCTTCACAGGGATTAACTATATCCGATACAATTGTTTGGATCGTAGATGATCGCATCGAGTGGTCAGATTTAGTTTACTTGGCAGTATCCAGAGTACGAAGAATAAATCAACTTTGAAGAGTTGTTTTAGATGCGAATGACACCAGTAACAATTTAAATTGTCAGAGATGACATAATCAGAAAAAAATCATCTCTGGTTATAAACAACAGGATCAAAAAATAAACGAGAATTTGATATTGATGCTGAATTTTTAATTACGCTGAAACAACAACAGAATAATCACTGCGCAAGTTGTAATTGTATAATGCGTTGGTGTTGGTCGGATAAAGATCCTCGCCAATTTACCGCAGACAGAACAGATAATAGTCTTGGTCATACCAGTGATAATGTGATGTTGACTTGTCTTGAGTGTAACAGACACAGAGGTCTTAGTTAAGAACACGCGGTGGTAATTGAGTATCCTCGGGTATCACTTGTAATTGTTCCCGTGTAAATCCGCGCTGAGGAGCAGTTGAATCTGATCTATAGATTGCTGGTCTACCCGTGGATCTTGTTATTTTAGATATTTTATGTGTAGTGACACTCCAAATAGGACCAGTAGCTCTTTTTGTACCACCTTCAAGCTCTCCTGATTCATATAAATATCGCATTGACATTACCGAGTATTCGTTGTTTTGAGAAATCATTTTGCGGTTTTTGTTCATGAATATACTTTTTCATGGCGTTAGTAGGTTTCATATTAATTGTTAGAGTAATTTCATTATTTAGCACGGTAATTACACCTGGTAATCTCTTGACCCATTCACGAGATCGTGTATCTTGGATAAATTCCCTCGCGTATTGATATTCAAATAACCGCTCAGCAAGTGTCTGATTAAATCGTTCAACAATTGCCTGATCGCGATGTAGTGCAGTATGACCTCATCTGATGGTGACATTATGATGTTTCATTGTTGATAACGCTGCACCCTGAAATTCCTTGCCAGGATCAACTTGTAATAGATTTGGCCACTGCAAATGCAGAAGCTACTTTAAATTAGTTGATGACTTTGTCTTTAGCAGCTTTGCTTGTTTGTATCTACTCGCAACATCAGCTATGGTTAGCACATACTTGTATGTTTGTTTATTAACAGTATCATGCGGCAGAAATAATATATCAGCTTTATGAACTTCATTAGGGACGCTGACATCAAAATGTGAGAAGTTAATTTGTTTAGGCGGTGGTAGATAAATTTGCTATATCGCCTGGTTTAGATAACCAATCCGCCGCGGTGGTATTTTTCACTTTTGTACCGTTAGCGAGTTTATCTATTGTCGATTTACCCCTCCAGTATCCTCTTGGGGAATAATAAATAAATTCTATGCTGTTATTAATTACCAGCACCAGCATTAATTTATTTTTCATCGCCGATTTTATCAGCCATGAAGCTAATTTTTCTTGAAGTATTTATCAGTGTTAGAATTTAAGGCATGAATCAATTTCACATCTGTGATATGACTGTGTTGCAGATTGCTGCTTTTATAAGCAACATCATGAGCATGATACGCCTTATCAATAGCATTTATTAGATATTCACCGGGTCGGGGTTGGTTTTGATCATCGAGTCGGATATCGTAACTATACCCTGGAAGGTTTTTTTCTCCTGGATATTTTGCCCATGGAGTCCCGGGAAGTTTTGTCAATTTTGCTGCAATATCTCTTTGTTTTGTTTTAAATCCTTGGAAATAAATTTAAATTTGTTTGTACCACATTGTACACATTTACCAGCAAGTGCTGATCTGTTATTGCTTGTTGTAATCGTTGTCAAGTCATTTGTGCTAGTATGCTTCTTACATTTCACACAATATAGATCCATAATTTACTTACAATAACATAAATGTAATTGATTTTTTGGCGACAAAAACACGAGAACCCATTAAGCATAATGGAGCGCTATCAAATTCTGTTCGCATGATTATAATTGGACCATCTGGAAGTGGCAAGATATAGTTGTTACTTAATTTGATAACGAGGTGGATGAAATGGGATAAAATATATTTGGTAGCCCCAAGTGTAGACGATCAGCGATGTTACGAGGTGTTAAAGGATTTTAACGAGAAAGCAAAATCGGAAATCGATGAGGATATTATAGAATTTATAACCAATATCGAGGAAGCACCAAGTGTTGATGTTATTGATGGAAGTATTAACAATTTAGTTGTATATGATGATGTGATGCTAGACAATCAAATGAATCCCGCTAGGATATTTTCCAGAGGTAGGCATACAAATACTGATGTGATATTTGTTACTCAGTGATATACACAAATACCAAAATGATCAGGGATAACTGTAATATTCTTGCTGTATTTAATGGAGTTGACACACATACATTACGAAATATTCACCAGACCTGGTGTTGTGGAGATATGGATTATAATCTCGTTAGAAATATCTTTAGTCACGCTCAGTCAATCCCACATGGATTTGTAAGATAAATTTGCATGACCCTAGATGAAGATATCGTATCGGACTTGATCAAATACTTGGTTAAAACCATAACACTGAAAGAGTTTGTCTCTGTATAGGTTTCAAAACTTGGTCTTTTTACTCTCTCTCCGTAGCAGCCTTATTTTTGTGTGAAAATGTATCTTTTCACCACTCTCTCTCTCTAGTCTTGTCTGCCTGAAATAGTTTTGGTTTGTCTGAAATAGGTTCGGTTTATTCTCTGATTTTGTCTGAAATAGTTTCGGTCTGTCCACACCTCTTGCTGCTATTTTCTTCAGATTGTTACTTTTTATAACACCAAGATCACACTGTGTACCTGTGTATCATATATGGTACAGTTTACATGCAATTAGAGAACTGTGTCAGATTTCAAATGTAAATGAGTTAATTCAGTGTAAACCAGTATTGAAATAAACAGCAGTAAATGCTATGGAATGAATTTGTCAAATACAGTTGAGTAATGTTTTTCGTAGTTCCTATTAAATGCCTGTGTCTCAAGTCAATTATATCAGGACAACTGAAATTATTGGTGCTGACTCTAGGATTGTATCACAAAGCATTGTTCTTTTGTACATTAAGTTTTGCCATAGTTTACCAATGAGTTCTTCTGTTTGACATCTAGGTTGATAATGGGCAGTCAAGTGTTGAGACAGAAACGACTCCATCTGGACCAAGCCCTGAGGACTCTGAAGATGAGAAACAAGGTAAGGATGATGACACAAAATTGTCCCATGTTTAGGATTCAATGAATTTAGGTTTGTCTCAATTAGGTAAATTTCTGTGACATTGTAATTTACTAAAATTGAGTGTAAAGTGGGAATACAGTGGTGTATAAATGATTTCCTAGACAGCTGTCAAACATATTGTATGATAGCCAGCATTGAGTCTTAAAATAGAGGATATATTTTTACTTTCCATCAAACATTATGATTCATTATGATTATGTGGGGTGGGGGTGGGGTGTCAGCAATGCAATATAGGGACGGTCCACCGACAGGAAACATCAATTTTATCATCAAGGAACAAATACTTATAATACTATCTGGTTAGCAAACTTGTAATTGCTTTCAAGTATATATCATGTTAATATTTTAATATGATTTATTAGTCTATACTTATTATTAATGCAGATTTAGATTTATTATTAATATTAATTTTATAATTATTGATTTCACAATGCAATAAGTTGTCTAAATTGTCATTGCTTATTATTGTTCATCACTTATTGTACAGCGTGTGTGTGTGTGTAGTAACATTGGCATAGTGTATAATCATAATTGTGATTAAACTGGTATAGTGAATTATTATTGTATAGTGAACACACCAGTAATGTCAGCTGGCCCCATGGCTTAGCAAGGGTGTTCGGCGCCCTGTGCAATGTTCATGCACCCCCGTCCCCCTTAGGCATAGCAGAGAGGTTTGGCGCCATAGGTGACGGGATAAGTACGCTTGACCCAGATTCAGTCTGAACCAGAGTTAATATCAATCATCCAAATATCCAGGCACAGACTTAGTTGTTTACTTAATTGTTTCTTTTGAAGCACACTTTGTAAAAGTATACACTGAATCTTCCAATCCTATTCTTCTGATGCCCCCCCCCCCGATGGCACCCAGTGAAACTTGCATCCCCTGCATCCCCTAGCTATGCCACTGACTTGCCTATGTACATCTTCATGATATTACATTGGCATGGTGTATTATTAGTGTATAGTGAACATTTCATGACATGCCAATCATGTAAACTAACCCATGTACATCTTAATGATCTTACATTGGCATAGTGTATCTTTTAGTGTATAGTGTACATTTCCTGACACACCAATCATGTCAATTGGCCTATGTACATCTTAATGACGTTATATGGCATAGTGTATTATTAGTGTGTAGTGTACATTTCTTTTCTTTAAACTAATTTACTAGCTGCCAGAAATAGCTCATCGTGAGTTAAATACAGCTTTAAATCCACAGTATCATAAATCGGAAACTAACATCTTTCAAGAGAAAAGAAAACATATTGATACAAACCGTTAATGACATGCAATGCACACATTATTGATGGTGAAAATAATGTACAACAACTTCAATTTAAATTTGAAATATATTACTTAATATATTACTTAAATGATATGTTTGCTGTGTAGAAAAGTAGAAATCACAGCAAATACAGATATAATTTTCCTGTCTGTTTCAATTTTAATTGTTGGCATTATTCTTCTCATGATCAGTGACATGGTTAGTGAGCATGACTTTGTGTTCAGAAAGAATCTACATCTAGTAATTGTAAAAGAGGAATTGAAGGAAAGAAAAATGTATCAATGTCAAATATGAATGGCACCTGACATGTCTTCCAGTCTATTATTTATATTGTACACAGAGGTGAGTCGTATCATTCAAAAAATAAAATTTGAGAAATTCTTATGTTTTAAGGAATCGGTTTTACTCATTTGTTTAGTATGAAATAGTTCTCTATGTGTCTAGCACACTAAGATTATAAGGTTTAAATAGAAAATATGGTGTTCAGTCATATAATGATGTTAAGTATGAAATAGATCTGTATGTTTCTAGCACACTAGGATTATTATAGGGTTTAAATATAAAATATGGTGTTCAGTCATATATGTTAAGTTTTTTGCAGCTGATTTAATATTCTTAAGATACAGAAAAAAAAAGAATTGAAAACTGCAGGTGAACTTTTTGCATGATAACGGTGGACTCCAAGTGAAGAACTCCTAACACTGACAAAGGGAAGCAACTCTCTGATATATACATGTGGCAGTGACATTACCTAGGACATGTTCGCGAGTTTTTTTTTTTAACAACTTCCATCCACATTAAATTTGCCTAAATATTGCTTGAAAACAAACTAAATGTATATTTTATTTGCAATCTCACTCTATGATCCTGTTACCGTTAACATAGTGCATACTGTTATTATCTGCCTAAAACAAGAAATGATTATCTGCATTGCAAAAAGAATGCATGATTACTTTATTGTACATATTGTGAGCAATTTGCTTTTTCCTTTTCTTCATTGAGATTGATAAATGTCAAAATATTTTAATTTCAGACCCACTCCTTCCTGTGGAGATCCTCAGTATGGACGATAATTCCATTCAGCTGTACAAAAAAGCTCTGGATGCTGGAAAGGAGAAGGTTTACAATATAAGAGTTATGGTGGTAGGGCAATTTGGAGTTGGAAAAACTACCTTGATAAAGCGCCTCCTTGGTCAGCCGGTTGATATATCTGAGAGGAAAAGCACGGAAGGAATTGATGTGCATAAACACTGTTGCAAAATCTCTCTGGATGAAGGGGAATGGATACAGCAGGTTGAAGGTAAGCCATCACTATCCACGAAATTTTTAAAGAAAAATAATGTCATGATTTTGCCTGTCCAAAAGTGCATGGGTAATGTTGTGTATTACCTTTTTAGTATCAAAATTGCAATTGTAAACATGAGATATTATAGGGTTAACTGGAGACAAGTTTTACCACTCCACCAGTGAGGTATAAATTTGCTTGTATAATCTCCAGGAAAAAATATACATCAATTTTTCTTAAATGATTTTCATATAATATATATTTGGGGTCAGTCACGCATGGGTCACACTTTTGTTACTACACAATAACATCAAATTGATCTTTAAGAAAATTGTTTTCAAAGAATGGTAACTGAGACTGATATATCACTCATTTGTGGAAAATGGTAGATTGGACCTGGAAATTTTAATTAACGTTGTGAAGCTATCAACTTTTAGTAATATATTTCTGTTACAGTTTCTTTCCAAGCAGTGTTCCTAGTACACCATAAATAACGATATTCAACGGAATTTTGATCAATGGAAATCTCATGTCTAGTGGAAGCAGTACTTTCGGAAATAAATACCAATTAAATTAAAAAAATTATAAAGTAAAATTTATGTTGTTTTATCTTTAAGTTCAGTTTAAGTGCAGTCATCACAAATTCAAAGTGTTCACTTGTTTTTACAAAATAAAATGTGTCAATCTTCTGTAACAGCTATGTCAGCTAGCATTTCCTCTTGCTTAGAGGACCAATTACAGATGGAGTGAATCTCATTTGTCCAACTCAAGTTCCATAAATAAAGATTACCTCATTAGGTTATCATCTCATTGATATTGGCCATATACAGTTAACCAATTATATGTACCAATCATGTACAAGGGAGTTGTCACCTGATTATGCATGAAAAATGTGTCATGTAGGAGTTATCGTGTGCATGGACAGATAGCTGAGGTTGAAAATTTGTCCATATTCGATAGTAAATATATGATTGAAACAAGTCTTAACTTAGAAAGTATAACACGTCATTACACATAGGCGACCTTTGAATTTACATTTGACAATATTTGATGTCTGTTATATCTGATGACCCCAACTGTAATATACTAAAATATATAGATAAGTAAGAAAGAACTATACGACTACTTGATGAAGGAAAAGCTTGAGTGAATTTGTGAATGCAACTATTTTGATTTAGAAAGTCAGAATGATAAATTTATTAGGCTTTTTTTTCAGGGAAAATTATGACATTTGCCCCCACCCCACCCCAAAAAAAAGATACGAGTAAAGCTATGTGTTTGACATTAAAGATTACAAATAATAATAATAATAATAATAATAATAATAATAATAATGATAATAATAAAAATAAATGTTTATGATAATTCTATTGTTTGATATTAGAATGCCATTCCAGAGTGTACCTGTCAGTGCAGTTTGCTTTCTACATTTCAGATTCTGATCAATTATACACACTTCAACGTCTGAATAAGCTTTTATCTGTACCAGATCAGAAACCAGACATCCGCCAGGAGCAAGATGATATTGGGGAGGTAATCTATCAGAGGGAGATAACTAAAAGCAATGATACATCAACCACTTCAGTGTCAGACCAGGAAGTTCAATCCTCCACTCAATTATCTATTACCAGGGGGGATGAGATACATCATGTGGAGCATTTAGACAAAGAGACTGACATTCTTGCTGTTCCACTGAGTGATGCAAAGTCCAGTGAGAGTGAGAAGAAGACGAAGGATGCAATGATGGAAATCCTCTGTTTGGTCAATGAAAATGCTGACAGACTAGTGAAAGATATAGAGAAATATGCAGCATTGTCAATATGGGACTTTGCAGGTCAATTCGCTTTCTATACTACTCATCAAATGTTTCTCACGAGTCGAGCAATTTATCTCTTGGTTATTGATATCAGTCAACAAATCACCGATCTCATACAAGATGACAAGTGCTTCCTTGATGCAGATGGGATCGAAATGCGCCAAGTTCTCGGTAAGTACTATATTTTTAGACAGGAGAGAGAAGATATTGGAAGTATATGGCAACAGAGTTTAGAGCAGAAAGTGTTCTTTAATAAAAAATGTTTGTCATTTTGTTTGATTAGGATTTTTAACATAGCTTTAACAATTTTTTAGTCATATTGCTACGATGTCTGCAGTGAGGCAGTTTATAGCGATGACTAGCATTGGGGCATCATGCCGCAGACATGTAGCATGATGTCCCACCCAGTCACATTATCATGACACCAGGCCGACCAGTCCTAAAACTAAGTTCTTAATGCTGAGCGCCAAGCGAGGCAGCTGTTAGCACCATTTTTGTCAGTCTTTGGTATGACTCAGCCGGGGATAGAACCCACGACCTCCCTGCTTCCACAGTGGCTGCTTTAACCACTAGGCCACCGGAGCGTTCCCAACAAACAAACAAATAACTTGTACATAAAAGATACATATGGCTGTTGATTTGTACCAACCTGATAAAATATATATTGGTACAAGTTTTAAAATGGAATAAGGAAGCCCTCAAGTTCAAATAGATCAATATTAGCTATAGCAATACTCCTGAAAACAAATAAAGCGTTGAAATGGGAGTAGATTGCAGAGACAAAATAATATTCATAACTCTGACGAGATAAACAGAAAATATTGAAATTAACCACAGGGGATTATTATAACAACAAAACTCCCACAAACTAAACTCTGATTGAAACAAGAAAAATTATAACAACAAAACACCCACAAACCAAAACTCTGATAGAGAGAGGGGATAATTACAACAACAAAACTCCCGCGAACCAAACTGATAGAGACATGGGATAATTACTACAACAAATCTCCCACAAACCAAACTCTGATAGAGACAGGGGATACATACAACAACAAAACTCCCACAAAGCAAACTCTGATAGAGACATGGGATAATTACAAGAACAAAGTTCCCCCAAACCAAACTCTGATAGAGACATGGGATAATTACAAGAACAAAATTCCCCCAAACCAAACTCTGATGAGAGAGATAGGGGATTATTACAACAACAAAACTCCCCCAAACCAAAATCTGATGATAGACAGGGGATAATTACAACAACAAACTACCCAAAAAAAACTCTGATGATAGAAACAGGGGATAATTACTACAACAAAATTCCCCCAAACCAAACTATGATAAGAGAGATAGGGGATTATAACAACAACAAAACTCCCCCAAACCAAACTCTGATGATAAAGTACATTTACGGTTGACATCAATAAACGTGCTATAATAAATGTGACATTCTGCATTCATATGGTGGAATGCTGAGATAAGAGGCGTCAAAATAATTAAGACAAATAGTCATGTTCTTATTGTTACTATTTACCTGATACAATTATAAGCAACGTATTAATTTCTTTTCTTTCCAGATCTGATTCAGATTTGGATGAATTCCATCCATTCCAGTGTACCATCGCCTGAAGCCATCATTCCTGTGATTCTGGTTGCCACACATGTAGATAAGCTTTCAGAGGTATACTAAACTGTGATTTAATTATGAAAGTTCATTTTAAAGATTATATTAAATTAAGTTTTTGTCTATGAACAGGCTAGGGGATTTGATCAGTCAAGATTTTAATAAATAAAGTTTTTTTTCTATTAACAGGTTAGGGGATTGGATCAGTAAATATTGTTTTAAATTAAGGTTTTATTAGTTTAGCAGGCTAGGGGATCCAATCAGTAGGTCTTCCTTTTTCATATTATGCCAATAAATTCCAATGGGATGTGGGTCTGTCCACTCCGGGACCTTGGTCACATATGCCTCTTTGGGCTTTTGGGTCTTGCCTTCATAACAGGGCATTACTGCAGCTTGTTCCCAACATTACTTCATCACCAGGTGGAAACCATTTGGAAGGTTAGAGGCACCATTTCTTCCATGACTGACAGATGTTCTTCGTCTATTGCCAACTCATTCCACTCCTTAAGCTCCTACTCACTGTGTTGCAATGCGGGTGGTCATATGCCCTCTTGACCCCGTAGAGACTTAATGATACCTACAAACTTCCAGCTCAGAGTGTCCTCAATGATGCAATCTCCATTGTGGTAGACTGATATGAAGGATGCACTATTGAAGCCTGCTCTTATACTTGCCCCTTCATCTGTTTTAGATGTTGAATAAGAGGTATGTTATTTTGACAAGGCAAAACAGGAAGTCTATCACCTCTCCAGTTGCTACAAATACCATTTGTCCAGTATTCGGATTACTGGTCAGCCCACAGTGTTCCAATTCGGTCCCATCATCAGGATCTCTACCACTGTTGGTCAGTAGTAATTGATTTGGGATGTTTTGCCCATCCTCGTGAAATAAGAGCTCACTCGATCACAAGACTTTGTTTACATGAGGATTAATTTCGTCACAAGGTAGAACTTATGAGTTCCACTGGCTCAAATAGATCAAATCTTGACTCTTTTAAAGATGCTGCAAGATAAAACTTCTTTGTCAGATCGACTGTACTTGTCCCTTCAATTGCCACTGCAGACATGGTTCTATCATAACATCTTCATGTTTGACCTCCAGAGATTTTCCTTCTCGCAAGTTGTAAATTCTCCATTAACACTGATTTTCCTAGGACCAACATTTCATCACCATTTGCAATAAATGCACCAGAACCACACTCCTTTAAGTTCACCGATGCACCAGATTCCAGTTTAGGCATAATTCTAAAGGGACTTTGTACCCCATCTGAATGGTCTCTCCACATATACAACATAGAAAAAAGGCTGTATACCTAGCTTCACAAGGGTGTCTTATGCAAGGAGTCGATGTGTTGTTGCTTATTTCTAATGTCAAGGAGGTATACATGTCCCTTCTCTTTGTTTGGAAGTCTTTGTTTGGAAGTCTGGAATTTCCTGCCCTGTGCCACCTCAAAGAACAAAATGCTCAGAGTTTGGCATATTTTGGGCAAGAAGAACATTTTGGTGGACAGTTTTCCTTCACTGGCAGAGTCTTTCTCACAGAATGACCTCTTCACCTTTCTGTTAATCACTTTTCATGCTGTGAGGTAGTTTTCTGGTTGATCTATCTATAAACAGGATCAACAAAAAGATTTACTTTTATCCTGTAGAGGAACAAGGAGCAGGGGCATTTAGTATCAGGTTCGGTTGGATATTCACTTGCACCTTTCTACCGTTCTGACTGATTCCTCAAGTTCTGCAAAACGTCACAGCTTGCACTCCTCAGATCATTATCACAGACCCACTCTTGGCACCAGTTGCATCATTCAGTCCAGGAGATGTTCTATGATACCCGGTGAAGAATCTTCTGTGTTTGCTACAGTAGGAAACATGTTGATTATAGCTGCCCCTCTATAACTTCTCTTGCTGATTTCTTTCCTTTTCCTATTTGATAACAAAAATTGCTTTGTATATACTATCAAAGTATAGAGAGCTACCCTTTCATACACACTTAAATTGTCTCAAGGCATAGTAGTTGGTTTGGATTCAAACTTTATCAATCTTACTAAGCATTTAGAACTGTAGGAACCTCACTTGTACTCTTTTCCACCTAGATGGATTATTTCTTGTGTTGTATTGTCCTTAACCAAAACTGCATATGAACCATTGAGTGAGGCTTCGTTTCAGAAACTTCACTCAAACGACTGTGTTTCTACTTGTCCTTGCCTCAGCATGGTGATAAAGCGAGATTCATACCTTTTCTATTGACACCGTTTGGCTTAAGTTTGATGGGAATTGTATTTCAGTTTCCATCCATTATTAAGTTGGATTTTTATCCAAAATCAGCTAACATCTACAGCTCCGCTAACAACAGAAATCCCCTGTCGCAGTTGAATCATTGCTGCCAATGAAACATATTGACTTTTTATATCTCGTGAGGATACTCCATTTCTAGTTCAAGATAGATTTTCACCATGATCAATAAACCTTACCAATCTCTTAATGATCAAGACCATTCCTTTTTGAAACTTTGAGCCCATGAAGTTTGTAAAGTTACTACTCTTGGGCATGTCTTAATCACTCTTCCTTATACGATATCATGAAGGCAGTAAATTGGCATCATTCCCATACTACATTTTCCTCCTGTTACCCCAACTGATTATCGCAACAAAGCACATCCATTTTTGTATATGGGTGCCATCATTACAGCACAAGATGTAGACCTGTGAAATACCAGCATTACATAACATAAACCCCACCATTAGTGGTGAGCACTTTCATTGTATCTGTGTTTTGATAAATTCAATGGCGCATCAGCCAACCCTCCTTACTACAAATTCTGCTAAACATTAGCTATGGGTAAGCTCTTGTCAAATTCCCTCTTCCCATCATGCTCTGATGTCCTGATGTAAAAACCGTTTTGAAAAAGATGAAATATCTGTGCTTTTATTGTTCATAACATATCAAGGACAAAGCAAGTTGCATGAGGAATTGTTTCATACTGCATATGATTTGGATGGAGCATTTTCTTTGACATGACAAAGAAAGCAAGGCAATTGCCCTGGATACGTACAGTCATCCCTCGTTTATCACGGTTAATCAGTTCCAGACTACTGCGATAAGTGAATTTCCGCGAAGTAGGATTTCGTAGTTAGTGCATAGAAAACCTGTTCACGACCCTCTAAATAACTTTGGACTTGTAAAGCAGAATGACCTGTGGACTTTGAAAGAACGTAACTTTGCCGATTTTAAAGATATCTTTCAGTATTTGGTATCAAAATAAAGGATAGAAGACAACTTGTATGAATAATTCAACAAAATGTGCATATATATTAAAACTTTTAATATTCAGGTGCAAACAGGTAACACAACCGGTAAAATGAACAAGCAATTATTTATTTAACACATTACTATGACGTTAAATAAGCACACTGCCCCAGACCGGTAAAGTGGTCTGCAGGGTTACAGACTTACTTCCCCATGACCTGAAAACTGGTCTGTAGTGATGAAAGGGTTAAAATAACACCATTTTAAAACCACGATAGAGTGAAGCCATGAAAGCTGAAGCGCGAAGTGGCGAGGGACAACAATATTGCATAATTAGATTTGTTTTAACAGCTATAGCTTTTTGTGTAACAAATATTGATCTACATTGCAACATATTTCCCCAAAACAAATGAGCAAAATCGAAAAAAGAATAATGCATAATTATATTTGTTTTAAAAAAGAAACCAATAAAAACCTTCATATTTTTTATGCAAACCAGTAAAAATCCTTGAGCAATCCCATGTACCAAAAGATTTTTGTTTAAATAAAAGATGATGTTTTCTCATTAAGTCTGTCCTATACATTATATTTGGTGTAAAAATAGAAAAATCAGGTCGACAGAACTAATCACATTAAATTTTTTTAATATGTTATTCTTTTATTCAGCTTTTATTTTATGAATGTTGCTCATTTATGAATGTTGCTCATAAACAAAGACGGATAATTTTCAGCTGTTTGGCAGATTTAAACAAAAGAACAATCATTCTTAGGGTGTGAAGTATGATGGACTTGTGTGTGAGAGAAGAGCAACAGGTGAAAATGTTTAATATATATGACAGTATAAGAGATCTCTTAAGTATTACAGTTCAATTGTAAAGATCATTTTAAAGCTAACCAGCTACAAAAGACCTAACTTTCAAAGCCATTCTAAAGATCATTTTAGAAGATACATGTCTCCATAAGATAAAATTCAGTATTATGCATTTATGTATTGCTTCCAGAAACATGGCATACCAAAAAAAGAATATTGTATTAGACCCTGTTTTAGTTCTAATAGAATATCATGCTTTGAAATAAAGTATCTAAGACTGTATGTGAAACCTCTACATTCATTTTATTTTATTTACAGAAATCTCGAAAAGAAGTCATTGACAAGTACTTTAAAGAATTCCGGTACATGTTGAGAGAAAAGCCAACCATACGTCACCTGATGGATGATATTGCCATTGATAACACCCAGCCTGACCCCATGCTGGAAGAGTTGAAAAAAAGAATTTTCGAACTTTCAAAACAGCAGCCTCATTGGGGGGAGGAAAAACCTGCCCGATGGCTTCCCTTGGAACAAGCTATCATGACACTAAAAGCTTCTGACAAAAAGGTGCGGTTAACAGAAAATCTTGTGACAAATTTACACACATGCAAAATGTGTGCTTAGAAGTGTGCAATGATTTTACCCATCCACCCATACACAAAATGTGTGCATTGAAGTGTGCAATGATTTTATCCATCCACCCATACACAAATCTGTTGCCTTTTACTTTTCAGCACTATGATTTCAATTTAAAATGATCTACCTTTACCAGACTTTGTGAATGGCTTGCATTTGGTGTAAGTCTACTGAGTATAGAGTCAAAAGGTCTAAGGTCAAGGTTTATAGCCGTAATAAGGTCAAGGTTTATAGCCGTAGTACATTATATGTTAATATTTCATTACTTTTCAGTTCCAGTATAATAATGTCCCAGTCAAATCTAATTAGCTCTAAACACATGTTCCCAGTTTCATTTATTTGTCATAGCTAACATAATAAATGTCTTCTCCCTTTGACTCGTGTAAGAGAACATTTTTGTCAAGTCACAAAACAAAATGTGCCTTTGTTATTCTTAAAATTTATTTTGGACAATCATATCTTTCTTGTATTGGGTCATTCTCTCCACATTCAATGCTAATTTTAAAAAGGTTTTTGTACCTTGCTTCTGTTTATTGTTCTCTCTTAAACAAATTTGTTATGGGAGACAACAGCCTTGGTCAGGAATGCCACAATGCCTTATGACAATGACAGTCTCAATAGATCTTTAGGCTGTACACTTTCACATCCCATTTTTCCACTGTACAGTAATGCTTCCTGTTATGTTTCAGTGATAATGTATTTCAACTTCAAGCAAACCCATTTAGCCATACCCCAGCCCTTAGTCTTTACCGGGGTGATGAGGGACCATTTAGTCACGCCGCATACCTTAGTGTCTTCACCAGGTTGATGGAAGCCCATTCAGTCATGCCTCAGTCGGTAAATTAAAGTCTTTACATGGATAATGGGGGTAAAAACAGCCCACTTGAGGTCTTTAGAGATCCCATTCCTACAATATTTTGATGACTTGTTGATGAACTTGTCAGAGATTCGTCTCTGAAGGATCTGTGTCTCTGGTGATCCATGATGACTAACTTGGGTCTCATTCCCAATTTTGACAAGTATGATGTCTTCCCATCTCAGGACTTCATATACATGGATATGAATTTTCCTCACCAATCTATTGAAGGTTTGAGTTCCACAGGATGGCAAAAATGTATCATTCATAATGGATCTTGTCACCAAAGTCGTGGTCTTTGCTTTTTTGTTTTCACTTTTCTGTCCATGAATTTCTGAATTCAGATTTGGAGAATATATTTTTAGGGAGACTTCACTTGCACATTCTCCATTTCCAGCTTCTAGTGAACAGGGGAACACTTTATTTAATATTTACTATGAGAAATTTATGAGTGCAGACTTTTAATTAGAGCTTTCCAAACTTGAATGTACTTTTCATATGTCAAGACTGTTATATTACTTAGGGCTTTCCAAATTTGAAGGTGCTTTTCATATGTTAAGACTGTTGTCATATTACTTAGGGCTTTCCAAAGTTGAATGTGTTTTTCATATGTTAAGACTGTTGTCATATTAATTAGGGCTTTCCAAAGTTGAATGTGCTTTTCATATGTTTAGACTGTTATCATGTTACTTAGGGCTTTCCAAACTTGAATGTACTTTTCATTTGTTAGGACTCTTTTCCTATTAGTGGGATATGTACAAAACTTGAATGTGGTCATCACATGTTCCACCTGACTCCTTACATTTTAGATTGTATTAGCTTTGTACATTTCTTTCTTTCAGGTTGTACCAATCAGTCTCATTGAAGAGATAAATATGTCTGGATCTGTTAAGATTGAGGACAGAAATGAATTGGAGCTATTCCTTAAATTTCATCATGAGATGGGCACAATCCTCTATTTCAGGTAAAGCATGTGTGGCAGTGTATATTAATCCACTCTCAAGTGTGCAGAGGATGAAATAAATTGTATATTTACATTATCCCATTTTGTTTTAGAGCAAATTAATCAAAGTTTAGTATACAGTGATTTATACCTTGAGAGAGTATACTGTAAAAATGTCTACTTTTTAGGAAACCTGTAGCATGAGATGCTGAGGAAAATACTGATGTTTTAACACAACATAGATGAATTAGAAACCACACTGTTTTAATGATCATTAATTTTAGCAATGTTAAACTTGGTATGCCTAAATGCTCAAATGATGTTTCTAGATTAGCTGTGCAAGTTATTATTGTCATCCTCTCATAGAGCCATCCCTTCTGCACCGGGGTAAAGGTTGGCCTTTCCAGAGAGAGGCTATATTTGTGAGATGTGTGTGTGTGTGTTTGTGTGTGTGTGTGTGTGTGTGTGTATCTATCTATCTATCTATCTATCTATCTATCTATCTGCATGTATGTATTAAGAAAGGTAGCTATAACTTCAAAGCATTTAATATCTTTTTTTTTAAAGTAGCATTAATGTTTTTAAAGGTTCTTCTTGTCAAAAGAACAAACTTCATTCAAGTTAAATTAATAGTTCTTATTTGGTTTGTGAATTTTACATTTACTATTGAAAATGACGAGGGTTTTGTATTTTATGTTTGTATGACTATAATAATAATAATAATAATAATAATAATAATAATAATAATAAAGACTTTATTTAGAGAAGGTAACTCAGTTAGTTACAGAACTAATCTACCTTGAGGCCTTCTATCTGTTATGTACAATATGTACAATACATACAACATGATGTGAAGAGTCTGGGTCGACGCTAAATAATTAAGGAATTAAAAAATTCAAAGTATCAAGCCTGGAACACATGAACAGGCTTTTGTAAAAACATAAACATATAAGAAACATTAAATATCATTATGCGTTGATACATTCAGCTTTGAAAATGATGCAAAAATTACAGACAAGCAGACAGTATTTTTTTGGGTACTAGCACTGTTCAATTTTCTAAAGATTTCATCCATTTAAGACATTGATTATGAAATGAAGAAATGCCAGGAGCCTGCCTTATGTCGCTGGGAATGTTGTTCCATACTACTGGACCAGTATATTGAAAACTTTTTTGTAAACAATTAATTTTTTGGCCTGGTATAATGTAATTTTTTCTTCTTATGGACCTTAAATTTGGAGTACCATCAGCATCTCTTTGGTGAAAGATATTGCTTAGATAGACAGGAATGGATTTTCTGGATACTTTATACATCAGTTTGGCTTTTCTAAGAAATATTCTTTCATGTATTGTTAAAACCTTTATATTATTCATTGCATCCTGAAAATTGTCTATACATTGATCTAGAATTAAATGGCAAGCCCTCTTTTGGAGCCTTATAAGTGTTGTTATGTTTGAATTAGAGGTATTACCCCAAATTATGTTACAGTATTCCAGATATGGCTGAATATAACTTTTATGAAAGATGACCCAGTACTGAAGAGGAATGAATGTTTTGATTTTCTTCAATAGCCAAAGATAAGAATTAACCTTTTTAGAAATGTGTTTTATGTGAATGGACCAAGTAAGATTGTTATCTACGAATACACCAAGAATTTTATCATGAGAGGTCATATTAAGGCTCACATTGTCAAAAAAAACCATTAAGTTTGTTGCTATCTAGTCTTGCTCGTTTTTGTTGTGTTGTAACTAGTAGGGCTTTCTTTTTTTCTGTATTTATGATCATACTGTTTTCCTTGCACCATACTTGAAGTCTGTTGAGAGCATCTTGTAGTTATTTTCAAGTACCGTTTTGGTTTTACCAATCATAGACAGACAGTGTAGTATCATCTGCATAGAGGTCAGTGGAAGAAATTGAAGTTCCAATCTTAAGAGGTAAATCGTTGATAAATAGAATGAATAGCAGAGGTCCAAGGATAGAGCTTTGTGGTACTCCACAATTAATATTTTTACTTTCAGAAGTTTTCTGTTAACATTGTTTCCGAGAGTCCAAATAAATGTATATTATTATTTGGAGATGTTAACAGTAACTTCACTTGATCAATCTTTCCTCGAAAACCCGGAAAACTTAAATGACCTATGTGTAAACCTTTGCTAGAAACTCCTAAATACACGAGACTAATATCAATGCTATTAGAGGCACTCAAGGAGACATTAAAAGTACTAAAACTATGTTCACAGTGATCATCATTACAAGTAGAGCTGTACCGATTAATCGCCCGTACGCGTAATCGGGCCGATTATTAGCACAATCGGTATAATCGGGTATCGGCAAAAATAATCGGTGCCGATGCAAATAATTTTTTTAAATAACCAATTTTTCCTGATAAAAGTTGTATATACAGTCGCGTTTTGACTGACCGTAACTTAATCCTTTGTAACACTAGAGCTAGGGATAAATGCAGTATGCAAACAAGTTGCTCATTAACTAACACTACTGTATAGTTGAATAACCATATATCAAGATAAACACATCGAACCATCAATTAATCTTTTGTAACAAAGAGATTGCTCTAATAAAGTATTTAAAAAGAATTTATCTTGATGCCAGTTGTGCGAAATCTTCAATTCCAGCGTCCGGTAACATTTGTAAACTGCAGTAAACCAGACTAAAGTACATGTCGCTAACCGCCATTGTAGTGCCAAAGTCATATGAATAGCCATTGAGATTAACATCAAAGGGAGTAATGATGGATATATACACAGTCAATTTTGAGGTTTGTGTTTTTTCTTTATCTTTATGAAAACTCACAAAACACCGATAGTCCTTATGTCCCAGTGACAAATTGTTTGAAAGGGCTTCAGTGTAGGTTTGAGTACATCGTCTGTCTTTCAGTTAATCCGTAATGCCTGGAGGGTGAACGAACTCATTGTCTTTAATACTAGTAAGTGAGAATCATTTCTCGATTTTTTAAAATTATTTTTTATTTCTTTTGTTAGTGTTTCACCAATCCACCATCTGGCAGAAGGGGCGGTCTCTCATAAGTCATAACAGGTTTTACTGTACCTTTGAAGCACCGACATATACTAAACAAATAAAACAATTCTATATCAATATGTTACAATTATCTGATGTTGCCGCAGCAATAACGAGTATTTGTTGTCGTCAAAGCAAGCCGACGACCTTTGTTCATAGAAAGTCGGCAATAAACTCAAAAGCATTGCCTCAATTTACATAGTGATTAGAACATATTTATTGTGCCGCGAAACTTTCCTGTTTGCAAATAATAAAAAAAATCTCCCACCCCCACGGTCTGTGGACAACAGAGTAGTAATTTATTTGGACACATTGTTTCAAGAGCCCCCCATTCCAGGCCTTTATTGTTTTCTAAATTTGTCGGCTTATACCCGAGTACATAATATGATAACCAAATAATCGGTCTCATAATCGGTATCGGCAATTTTGATAATCGGCTATACGCGGTATCGGCATAATCGGCAAAAAGTGACATCGGTACAGCTCTAATTACAAGTATCATTACTGTATAAAAAATTAGTTTTTCTACAACTGCATTTTCTACTTTTATAATCATTGTATAAATCTGAACTATCATTCCTGTTGGAATATGTATAAGAAGCTTGTAAGGTTCCACATTCAGAACATGCATCAACAAAGGGATCAAATCTGTTTTGACAAGGGATGCCCAGTGTATATGACAGTCCTTGATAGAAAGATTGGTCCTTTTGTTGAATAGAGTCTTCCTGTGGAATTGAGATGGCCTCATTGCCCTTTTCCTATTCCATAAATCTAGTGTGAGTTTTGGCTTTGTGTCCAAAGCTACCACACTGATGGCATTGTAGTCTGTGCCTGCATTCCTGTGCTGAATGTTTGATCTCACCACAGTAATCACATCCCATAGTGTTACTGCCTGTATTGATATGGCTGACCATATTGTCTGATGTTGTTTTGACCAACATTGGGTTTATGGTGACGGATGAAGTTTGTAATGTAACTGTAAGACCAGACTAAATGAATAACTGAATTTATATTTTTTTGCTAGCTTTTCCACCCCTTTGGTAGACAGGTGGATCTTATCTCTTTTTCCAAATAGATGTTGCATCACTTGTCCCTCTTCATCCAGGAAACTCATGTAATTGTAAACAATATCACACTTCTATTCACTTGCCAGCCTTCGGATGTCCTCATTGATATCTAACACATCACAATCTCCCCTGAGGGCCATTTCACACAATGCAACCTGACAGCTTTGATTTTGCTTATGAATGTAATTAAGTAATTGGTCATATAGTTCTTCAAAAAGTTCTAGATCAGTCCCTTCACTGGCATTGTTCCCTCCAATATAGAGTACTATTTTAGTAAACTTGGAGAGATCATATATTTTTATATCTTCCAGTATTGTCTGTATTTTGGCACCTGAAATGGCATGTTTTCTAGCACAGTGCCTCAGTCCTCTGTTGTTAATTCCATGTAAAATGGAACTACCTATAAGGAGGATGCTATTTGTTTATTTTGGCTGATAGAAGGCAAAGTAGTATGTTTACTTTGTATTGATATTGGTTTGTATGGTGCTTTATTACTTCTGGCTGAATCAGTGTCAGAGTTGGAAAACTGCATTGGGTTTTCTTTTGGCAATACTTCAGGTGTCTGTACAATTTTACTAAGAGACATAGGTTTAGGACCAATGGTTTGTGAATGTCTGCTGATAGTCAAAGGTTTCTCTCTCTGGGCAGCTAATTTAACCTTTTCATTTATTAGCTTGTCAATCTGTTTTTGCATCTTGCCTACTTGTTTCTGGAGTGTTTATATAACAGTCAGCAGCAGGTCAGTATTACACATAGATGTAGAGGGCTGTCTATGATCTCTAATAGGTCCCTCTGTAGGGGTCATAGTTGGAGTGCTATTCCTTGCAGGAAGCCTAGAAAGTGGGTCAGCTCTCTCATCAGATAATTCTTGGTTTCTATGACTACAACTCTCATTTGAGTCCACTATATCTGATAAACATGTGGAATTGAAACTATCCTCACTGGTATGGGATTCTAAAAATAGATTAGTAGCCATTCTGATGAAGTTCTTATCTTTCCATTTCATTGACCCTAAACATCTAACTTCTATTAGATTTGCTGCACAATTAAAAATAAGTATACATTTTAGTCCATCAGCATGTGTTGTAATAGTAAACTTGGACTGGGATGAATCAAAAGTGAATTCCCTTTAATTTGTTCCAGAAACTGATGGAAAAATCCATTTGGCAAAAATGTTATTGTGAAATTGGTTGAATTTAAATGATTCACATGATATATGATATCCTCTAAATAGTCCTTAACAGGAAGGTCTTGCTCTACATCAGAGAATCCTTCAAATGAAAAATGTTCAGTCAGAAGAGGGTGAGGAAGTTGACATTATGGCAATAGCTGTAACTATAGTATAAGATATAGTACATGATGTTAAATTGCTTTTTTTAAATGAAAAAATATTTATTAAAATTTTTTTTAAAAATATAAATTATTTGAATCTGAATGTTTGAGACATAGAAGATATTATTACTCCTTTACTCATTGTAATTTGGAATGAATACACCACCACTGATAAGTAATCCTGTTCTTTTGAAAATA
The DNA here is from genome assembly GCA_030141615.1 of Unio pictorum. Taxonomy (NCBI): domain Eukaryota; kingdom Metazoa; phylum Mollusca; class Bivalvia; order Unionida; family Unionidae; genus Unio; species Unio pictorum. Next base: position 2,575,232 of record JARLTB010000206.1, read on the forward strand.
CATGGAACAAAGAACCACAATCCACCATGTTGAATCTGGCTGCTGGTTTAGCAATTTTTCACATCACAAAATAGTTATAAATTATAAATTACTTGCATAGCAGCAAGGTACATCACCCTTATAAATTTCTGGCATAGCAGCAAACTACATCACCCTTATAAATTTCTGGCATAGCAGCAAACTACATCACCCTTATAAATTTCTGGTATAGCAGCAAACTACATCACCCATGAAGCATATTAGTTTAACAAAAACTATATCACTTTTAAGACTCTGTTGAGGCTGCTGCCATCAAAATGTTAGCATCTCCGAATTAAACAATTTGAAAACTATTGGATGTATTTACAGGTAAATTGTATCAAGCAACTTGTATGCATCTAACAAAAGTAGATGTATGTAAAAGATTAATGGAAGGCAATCAACCTTGTTATTTTTTGGAAAGGCTTTTGCAATAAAAATACATTTCACTACTTGGTATCTTATATTGAACAAGAGAAATAATTGATATTAAGTGTTTGAAAATATGTTTTACATTGTTTTCAGTGTGGACAAATTGAGAGAGAAAATTGTTCTGGACCCACAATGGATGATTGATGCTTTAAAGTCCCTCATCACAGCTGAGACTTTTATCAAGAAAAATCCTGCCATCACTAGCAAATTATATGAATTCATAAAGACAGGAAAGCTCACCCATGAACTGATAGGTTTGTAATTATTTGCTTTAAAATAACAATCATGGTTTGCTTTTAACTTTCCTGCATTAGTGTGTAAGAAAATGTTGGTGCATTTCTTCAGTTATAGTTCATGTCGCCAAGTCACTGTTCTGGTGATTTTTATTTGCCTATGGAATTATTCATATTTTGCCACATAATAAATGATTTTTACCATCTTATTCATTTTGTCAAGTAACTGGTCTGGTGATTTTTATTTGCGTATGGAATCATTCATATTTTGACAAGAATGGTTAAATACAAGATAAATAAGACTCGTGACGAATAGGAATAAGATTATCAAGACATGTTCAAGGAACACACAACAATCAGACAAGTAAATTTCACTCACTTCTGGTAAATGACACCATAGTCACTGACGAAACTGACATTGCAAATGTTTTCAATGATTATTTTCACCAACATTACCACAAAGTTAAAAGAACCAGTGGTAGAAAACAACTTTAGTGAACTGAAAAAGTTCAGCAGCAGCAAAATCTCTAAGGAAGTATGTTTCTCTATCCCACCAGTATCAAACAACTTTGTTAAAAAAAATGTCTCAGTGAACTTGATACCAAGAAAGCAACAGGACTTGATCAGATCGGTCCAAGACTCATTAAATCGTCTGCCTCTGTTATTTTAGATAGCATAACATTCATAATCAATTTAAGTATTGCAACCACATCCGTCCCCAAAATATGGAAAACTGCAAAAGTAACTCCTATTCACAAATCTGGATCTAAGAATGATGCTGATAACTTTCGACCAATCTCAATACTACCAAACTTGTCAAAATTGATTGAAAAAGATATCCATGACTCATTCATGTTATATTTAAACAAACACTTGCTGTTACACCCTAATTAGTCAGGCTTTAGACAGAAACATTCATGTGAGACTGCCTTGATCTCCCTAACTGATAAATGGCTTCAAGCACTTGACCAAGGTAAAATAATAGGATCTGTATTTGTAGATTTCATGAAAGTGCTTGGCATGGTGGATCATGAAATCCTTGAAATTTGAAGAAACTGAAAATCTAACAATGCGATGAAGAAGACAGATGGTTTACTTCATACTTAAGTGAGAGAACACAACGTGTTTATATAAATAACGTTCTGTCTGAACCTGAAACAATTAGATATGGAGTACCACAAGGCTCAATTCTAGGTCTATTACTATTTATTTTATTTATTAACGACCTACCACTTTTACTAAGAGACTCGATATCATCTACAGATCTCTATGCAGATGACACAACATTGTTAGTACATATGTATTCAAGTTTATGGCTTCTCAGTAGGATAAGACATTTTCTCCCTGAAAGGCACAGAAAACTATTGTATAACAGTAACATACAACCCTATTTAGACTACTGTAATATGGTATGGGGTAATTCAAATGATAAAAACATATCAAAGTTGGAAAATCTTCAAAAATGAGCATTTAGGCTAATATCAAACCAGAAAGAAAGCAAGGAAAACTTAGCTGTTAAGCTAAAAATATTACCTATTAAAGATCGAATCTGTTTAAGAAAAGCCAAATTAATGTACAGGATATCCAATAATAGTGCTCCTGAATATTTACAATCCCTATTCCACTATAAGCTACCTGGTAATACATCCCACCTGCGATCAATGTCTTCAAAACAGTATAAAATTCCCAAACCAAATAAGGAATTATTCAAGACAAGTTTCCAATACTCTGCTCTGGAATAGTATTCTAGTTGAGATTAGAAAAGCCCACTCTATTTCCATCTTCCAAACCCAATATATCCAGTGGCTCCTGAGATAAATAAATTCTTTGTATGAGGGGCTCAAGGTAGATTAGTTATCTAATTGTGTTACCCTCTTTAATTAAAGTCATTATTATTATTATTATTATTATTATTATTATTATTATTATTATTATTATCATTATTATTATTATTATTATTATTATTGATTTATGGGTTAAGGGTCAATATCACTGTCGTAGAATCCCATTGATTTACGAGTTAAAGGTCAAGATCACTGTCGTAGAATCCTATTGATTTAAGGGTTAAAGGTTAATATCACTGTCGTAGAATCTTATTGATGTTTGGGTTAAAGGTCGAGATCACTGGCGTAGAATCCTATTGATTTTTGGTTAAAGGTCAAGATCACTGTCGTAGAATCCTATTGATTTATGGTTTAAATGTCAATATCACTGTCATAGAATCCTATTGATTTATGGGTTAAAGGTCAAGATCAGTCATAGAATCCTATTGATTTATGGGGTAAAGGTCAAGATGACTGTCGTAGAATCCTATTGATTTATGGGTTAAAGGTCAAGATCACTGTCACAGAATCCTATTGATTTATGGGTTAAAGATCAATATCACTGTCATAGAATCCTATTGATTTATGGGTTAAGGGTAAAGATCACTGTCACAGAATCCTATTAATTGAGGGGTTAAGTGTCAATATCACTGTCATATAATCCTATTGATTTATGGGTTAAAGATCAATATCACTGTCATATAATTCTTTTGATTTATGGTTTAAATGTCAATATCACTGTCATAAAATCATGTTGATTTATGGGTTAAAGGTCAAGATCATTGTTGTAGAATCCTATTGATTTATGGGTTAAAGGTCAATATCACTGTCATAGAATCCTATCGATTTATGAGTTCTAGGTCAATATCACTGTCATAGAATCCTATTGATTTATGGTTTAAGGGTCAAGATCACTGTCGTAGAATCCTATTGATTTATGGGTTAAGGGTCAAGATCACTGTCATAGAATCATATTGATTTATGGGTTAAAGGTCAAAATCAGTCACAGAATCCTATTGATTTATGGGCTAAAGATCAATATCACTGTCATAGAATTCTATTGATTTATGGGTTAAGGGTCAAGATCACTGTCACAGAATCCTATTAATTGAGGGGTTAAGTGTCAATATCACTGTCATATAATCCTATTGATTTATGGTTTAAATGTCAATATCACTGTCATAGAATCCTGTTGATTTATGGGTTAAAGGTCAAGATCAGTCATAGAATCCTATTGATTTATGGGGTAAAGGTCAATATCACTGTCATAGAATCCTATCGATATATGAGTTCAAGGTCAATATCACTGTCATAGAATCCTATTGATTTATGGTTTAAGGGTCAAGATCACTCGTAGAATCCTATTGATTTATGGGTTAAAGGTCAAGGTCACTGTCACAGAATCCTATTGATTTATGGGTTAAGGGTCAAGATCACTGTCGTATAATCCTATTGATTTATGGGTTAAAGGTCAAGATCACTGTCGTAGAATCCTATTGATTTATGGGTTAAGGGTCAAGATCTCTGTCATAGAATCCTATTGATTTATGGGTTAAAGGTCAAGATCACTGTCACAGAATCCTATTGATTTATGGGTTAAAGATCAATATCACTGTCATATAATCCTTTTGATTTATGGTTTAAATGTCAATATCACTGTCATAGAATCTTATTGATATATGGGTTAAAGGTCAATATCACTGTCATATAATCCTATTGATTTATGGGTTAAAGGTCAAGATTGCTGGTACTAAAGAAGAAACTTTCAGTTATCTGCATATAGGACTTTGCATTGTGGCAGATGTATAATCAAATGTTTATGGTAATCTTGTTAGAAATACATTTGTCTGGTGCTGGCAAAGTATGTTGTTTCCCATTTTTCTCATCAAGGCCAAACTATTTGCTTTCGCACTCAACTTGGAACTGACCACATATGATGTTTACGAGTGAGAAATCCCACATTACATCACACATTTCATCAGTAATCACACATTTCATCAGTAATCACACACAATCTAAAATATTTTAGAGAAATAAGAGATGCAGTAGAACTTGGGAAGGAAAGATACAAAATCTGGAAAAATACCTAAATAAATATTTTGGTTGTGATAATGCACTGACACATTCACAGGTATAAAAGACTTCATAATAAGACTTAAATGATGCTTTGGAATAATGTCTCAATGGCTGATAAAGGTGAAAATGGGTACTCAGGTCAACGCTGTTCATAATTACCTGAGTAATACAATTAGTTATTGGTATTTAGTTCATGTAAAAAAAATACCATAAAACATGTTTTCAAGTTGAGATAAACAATTATATCTGATGATTTTAGGAGTGAATGACACAAAGAATAATGAATACAGTTCAAGACTCTGGTAGTGTGGTATTTATTCCTAGCAGACTTTCATCTCCTGATCTTGTTATGTGTGTGATCATTTGCCTATATATGGCAAACAGTTTCCTTATTATTTTATATAATACATGACATGCTTCCAAGAGAACAGACTGGTTTCTTGAATTTGAAACCATGTATCACAGATTCATTATAGTTTGACTGACATTTAAGTAGTACACAAAAATATATTTTTCAAATATATGTCAACAATTATTAGGTGAAGCGGACTTTATCAATGAGACTCATGCATGGTATATGACTGCATATCCAGGTAATTAGCAGAACTCTTCATATGATTTTCTGTAATTATGGCATGTAATATATATATATATATATATATATATATATATATATATATATATATATTCTTTAATGTCATTCATAGTAATAATAATTAGCCTTTTACCTGGGTCTGGGGGTGCCAGGCATGTATGAACTTACCACAAAACAGTTGAAATTTAATATAACAAACTTTGACAACTTTAGTGACTTTTGGGGATTTTGATGTTTCTTGAATAATTCCAATTTTTCCAATTGGTTGAGCTAGGTAATATGAATGGGTCAAAATGAGTAGTATTTTGTAGAGGGAGGATAATATTTGCAAAATACGGTTGCTATATACGGTATATATTAATAAAGAATTAAGAATTTTCATTCTGCTATTTGGAGTTATTCACACTTATTTGGAGTCTTTCACACTTATTTGGAATCATTCACACTTATTTGGAATCATTCACACTTATTTGGAGTCTCACTTATTTGGAGTCAGTCATTCACACTTATTTGGAGTCATTCACACTTATTTGGAGTCTCACACTTATTTGGAGTCATTCACACTTATTTGGAATCATTCACACTTATTTGGAGTCTTTCACACTAATTTGGAGTCATTCACACTTATTTGGAGTCTCACTTATTTGGAGTCAGTCATTCACACTTATTTGGAGTCATTCACACTTATTTGGAGTCTCACACTTATTTGGAGTCATTCACACTTATTTGGAATCATTCACACTTTTTTGGAGTCTTTCACACTAATTTGGAGTCACACACTTATTTGGAGTCATTCACACTTATTTGGAATCATTCACACTTATTTGGAGTCTTTCACACTAATTTGGAGTCATTCACACTAATTTGGAGTCTTTCACACTTATTTTGTTCCCGTTGTTAGTAGGGCTGTCAAAAACCACAGAAAACTTACCCGGATACCCGTTACGCCGTTTAACGGGTACCCGGGTACTCGTTAGAGCATGGAAGACATGTACAACCCTTGAGCAGCAAATTTTTTTCCCACTTAATTACGCATTACGCGTAAACGTATATGGATTACACTTTTTCAGTATATCCACCTTCCAGACATCTCGTTTATATTAATATTGCATTAATCCCTCAGACCGTATTTTAGAAAAGACTGCTTTACGTAACTTCAATATACGAGTACATGTACTCTTGTCCGTGGACTTGTACTTTCCTACAGTAACATGTTCTATTTATAGCAAACCTTGTTCTACTTTCCCCATGAATTCTATTTATAGCATCTGTATGGCTTAGTGAGGAGAGAACAGACTATCTATCTATATATCCCTTAGTCTTGCCGACCGTTAGGGCACCACTGATAACCTGACAACCAGCTTCCTCCATTCCAATCTGTTCTCTGATACTATCACTGTGTCACTCACCTTCAGACCTGTCCACTCTGAGATGTTATCCTCCCATCTTTTCCTCTGTCTTCCTCTCCTTCGCCCTCCCTGCACAGTACCTTGCATGATTGTCTTAGCAAGCCCTGTTGATCGTGTAACATGTCCATACCATTTCATTTTGCTCTTTTTCACAATGGTCAATAGCTCTTCATAGGGCCCAATGGCATGCTTAATTCTGTTTCTCACTTCCTCATTTGTGACATGATCTCTATATATAATGCTGAGCAGCCTTCGAAAGCATCTCATTTCAACAGCTTGTATCCTCCTTTCGAGATCCGCTGTGAGGGTCTATGACTCACAAGCATATAAGAATACAGATGCAACCAAGGAGCGCATCAGTCTGATTTTTGAGCTGACTGAGATGCTTCTGTCTTTCCAAACTGTCTTCACCCTTGCCATTGCTGTTATTGTCAGCGCAATGCTGGATAATATTTCTAGTTTCGATCCCTTGTCTGCCACAATGGCTCCTAAGTACTTGAATCTATTAACTGTTTCCAGTTCTTGGCCACTAATCATGATGTCAGTGCTGATGCCACTGGTGTTGTTGGTAATCAATTTGGTCTTCTCTGCACTGATTTCCATACCAAAAGCAGTAGCTGTCCTGTCCAGTTTTTCCACCAACTGAGCTAGCTCCTCCTCATTTCCTGCAAGGCCATCGATGTCATCAGCAAAGCGCAGATTCATTATTATTCTGCCTCCAATACTGACAGTTCCTTCATGGTCTTCCAGTGCATCTGTCATGATTCTTTCAAGGAAGATGTTGAAGAGAGTAGGTGAAAGCAAGCAGCCCTGTCTGACTCCCACAGTTGTCCCAAACCAATCTCCTATTTGACTGTTGAAGCATACTGCGCTGGTGGCCTTGCTGTAAAGGCTTTCTATGACTTTGATCAGGTTAGCGTTGATGTTGTACAGCTTCATGGTGGACCAAAGGGCTGCATGCCATACCCTGTCAAACGCCCTCTTAAAATCTAAAAAGACATGATAAAGGTCTTGTTGGTGCTGGAGGTATTTCTCACATAGTATTCTCAGGTTGAAAATCTGTTAAGTTGTGCTTCGCCCTGGTCTCAAGCCTGCCTGTTCTTCAGCTATGATTTCCTCTGCCCGCGGCTTCAGTCTGTTTAATATGATTTTTAGCATGACTTTGCTTGGGTGGCATATAAGACTGATCGTACGATAGTTCTGACATTGCTGCAAATTGCCTTTTTTCGGGAGAGTTATTATGAGTGACTGAGTCCATGGTGTTGGCCATTCCCCTGTCTGCCAGATCTTCTTGCAGATTGTTAGTAGGGCGCTTATCATGGATTCATCCCCTTCTTGGACTAGTTCTGCAGGGATGTTGTCTACTCCTGCTGCCTTCCCTTTTTTCAATGCTTTCACTGCAGCCTCTACTTCTTCTCAGATGATGGGGTAGTTGTCAGTGTTGGTCACTGATGGGGTGTTGAGTATGTCTGGGTCCCCTGTAGGTCTGTAGCTGTACAGGTCTGAGCAGTATTCTGTCCATCTCTTAAGAATGTCTTGTTCTTCTGTAAGACAGTTCCCTCCCTTATCTTGAATGATGGAGGAGCGTCCTTGTTTTACACTGGTCAGGTCTTTCACCAGTTGGTATGCATTTTTGCTATTATTTTTCTTTAGATTGTTTTCTATATCTTTACACTGGTCTTCAATCCATGTCTCCCTTGCCTTTCTCATGCTTTACTTGATAACCTGGTTGATTTCCCTGTATTGTTTTGCTCCTTCTACTTCTGACTTCTTCTTCTTTAGCTCTCGATGCTTGTCACACAGATCAAGTATGTCAGTTGTAACCCAAGGTTTCTTTGGCTATCGATGTTTACCAAGGATCTCACTAGCTGTTTGGGTCACTGCTATGTTAAATGTGTCAATCATTGTGTCTATAACTGTGTTCTCTGCTCTAAGAAGTAACAGTGGTGCAAATTTCCCTCCTATCCTTGCCTGGAAGGCTTCCAAGACCTCTGGGTCTTTTAGCTTGTCAAGGTTGAACTTTATTCTTGTGGGGCCCTCTTTGTAGACTTTTTTTTAGATGTAGTCGGAGGGTCATCATCACTAAGTCATGGTCACTTCCAATATATGTTCCTGGGAAACTTCTTGTCTTGGCAATGTTTACGCTGATGTGGCTACTATATAATATGTCCAACAACTTTTGGAAATTTGCTTATTGTCGATATCACGTGACTATGACCTAAGTTGCGAGATTTGTGTAGCCATGTGACTAGAAATGCAAATAGCAAGATCTTGGATAAATTTCAGCAATGATGTACTTCCGTCTCGTCTGTCAGCAGATTAAAGGCATAACAAATGCTATGCTCACGATTTTTGAGAAAATAAATCATCTTCCTATCGGTGTTCATGCTGGTATATCTCGATGAAAGATCGTTCAAGTTTGCTGGGCCGGCATGTAAGCTGCTACCCATGCCGACATCAAATGGTGTCGGTGAATTCCAACTTTTTGATAGGAAATGCGCTCTGACCTTACACCCCAACAAGAATGTCCAAATATAAAAAATGGGGTGGTAAGGGTCAGAGGAAACTCGTACTACTCAGACCAGTGTGCTGATGATGATATATGATATTTTGATAGTGTTGTCGACAAATTTTTTTGTGAACGGGTACTCGTCATTAATTTTCAATGCCAGGGTCTTTTGCTACGGTCGGGTACACGAGTACTCGGGTACCCGTTGACAGCCCTAGTTGTTAGTTGCTGTAAATTGATATTGTTCAAGAGGAGAAACCTTTTCTGGAAATAGAAAGTACTCATTATTTGGACTGTTATATTCTGAACTGTTATAAAGAAGGAAATCTGGGTAATGCCATCTAGACAACATCGGGGTTCTTGTGTTTCAAATATATGCTCTTAAAGTAAGAAGCATAAAAAAGTGGAAAACAACCAGCTTTGTTGAATTCAAGTTATGAGTTATTTCCTTTAGAATACAAAATGAAAATGAAAAACAAACGAACTTGCAGCAATGAGAATTAAATCCTAAAATAATCCTAGAATTACAGACACAAAGAACTTAAAGCAATGAGAATTAAATCCCAAAATAATCCCAGAATTATGGACACAAATGATAATAAAGTTCATAATAAACTTTCGTATAAATTCAAATTAAGTCCAATTCTGCAGTGTTGACGTGTCTCTTATGAAATCGATGTACTAAATTCTTTTGTTTGACCTCACAATGAACATTTTTTAAAACCTTAAGAAAAGTAATCTTCTATAATGTTCTTATGTTTCAAAAATAACACATCAAATAATTTGTCACATGGAGAATGTTTTAGGCATGTAGTAGTTGTTTACCGAATAAATAAAAAGGTATAATAAAAAAGTCTCATGGATCCAGAATTCTTAGGCATCTAGTCGTATTAGAGGATCTCTAATAATATCACCTTCGTGTTTCAGACGAAATGGATTTTTTTTATATCAAAGATTGACATGTTTCAGACAAAATGGATGTTTTGTATATAGACGAAATGGATGTTTTGTATGTAAATGATTGACAGATGTTTGGTCATTTTCAGGGATTTGTAGACTTGATAAACTCTAGATCTAATGAAATTAATTTCTCTGGTTGATAAGTTAAATATCATTTACATGAATTGTTGTATGTATTAAGCTAGTCTTTCACCAGTGGTTTTAATGGATAATCCTATCTATTTTAGTGCATTGAAGATGCATAACCAGATGCCTTAAGTGAAGTCCTTATTTATTAGGTCAAGACAACAATTGTTTATAATATGGGACAAAAACCCATTAATAAAAGCAACAGTAATTCAATTAATCTGTATTAATTAGACATAACTGTTACTTTCTAGATGTCATCTGGACTAAAGAGAACAACCCGGAACTCCATAACAACAAGGATCACATTTTAGGTCTGATGGAGCAACTCAATATTATTGCCATCCCAAGGATATTTAGTGAAGAAGGAAAGGAAACCAAGGCAAGTTTGTTTATGTACAGCATTATTTGTTTTAGTAAGTTTGCCTTCAGTGTGAAATTCATTTGGTTATAAATGATGATGAAATTAAAGGTATGGAAATTACTTTTAGGAAGCATTTGGCAGAGACTAGCATGTTTTTTGCATTATTTGTGTGGTACACTCTTGGTCTAGATCTTGTATTTGCTTATTACCATGCTGTTATTTACACCCACCATGCAAACATAGCTGTATAGAATAATGAAACTTGATATAAAAAATACCATATATACCTGTGTATAAGCCAAATAATTTAGGAAGAAATAAAAGTCTTGAAAAAGTGGGTCAGCTTATCCATGGGGCAATGTCTAAACTTGACAGTTTTTAGGTCTTTATGTTGACTTAACTGTAATGGTTGTAAATCTTGGGACACGAAACAAATCATTTTACCGTGTCCTAAGATAGCTTTCTGTGACCTGACAATTATTAGACTGCAATAAACTACCATGATTAATTTTGTTATTATTTTGCATATGCATATTTTCTGATTTCAACGCGAAGTTAAAGATAAATACAGACTTCATAAATCACGGGTTGTTAGTGTTTACTTATGAAAACAGGTAGTACAGTACTCAATATGGTTTGATTACACACGACCAAAAAAAGTTTTGACTGCAGGAACAAACTTAGAGACCTAATAATGTTTTGTATATTTTCAGCAAGCTTTTGTTTTCCAATTTCATGGCTTTTGTTTTTTGTTTTTTTCTGATGTGTAGTCATATCATTATAGACGTAAAGCGCTTAGAGCTTCTAAAGATTAGGCACTATACAAAGTCCTCATTATTATAATCCTTCTTCTTCTTCTTCTTCTTATAATTATTATAACATCATTATCAATATTATTATTATTATTATTATTATTATTAATATGATTATCAATATTATTAATTATTATTATTTATTATTATTATTATTATTATTATAAATAATTATTATTATTATTAATTAGTATTATTAATATTATTAATTATTATTATTATTATTATTATTATTAGTATTATTATTATTATTATCTCTTGGAGTCAAATCAGAGACACCATTGCACTAAACTTAAATGATTTATCTAAAATGGAGTTCAGAAAATATGCTCCGAAAAATATGATAAACCTTAAAAGCTGATTTTAAAAAGATTTCTTCTAAACAAGAAAAGTCCTACATGTTCTGTTGAATCACTTGTAAATTATTGTTGTGACGAAATTATTAATTTACTTGAAAGAATTCACTGCTTCAACATAGCTTATCTCCACCAACTCCGAATACCTCAAGAATGGATGGGAATCGCTCTCAAGAATGGACCGAATACTGAACAGAGCCGCTCAACACACTTTAGCCAATCCAATCACTACATATACAATTTGCAATCGGTGGAACTCAACTCAGTGCAATATACCTGCACATTCTTGCAGGACCACCATACAGACAAACTAAGAGCACAGACTTTATCCTCGAACGTTCTGTTTGTTTAATGCCAGGTTAAAGAAGTCTGCAAAGGAGCCACCTAGAAGACAATTTTCCCTCTTTCCCACAACCACAGTGTCAATACAAGACAGTACAGAAAATCAACAAAATAGAAAAGGGCCACTCACTGCACTCAACTCTCTGAAATGTATCCTATCAAAGCTCCCACAGTTAATGTCACAGTTCTCACATACCAGATTGGATATAAGGCTGAGAGGGTCTTATAGCTCATTCCAAAATTGTCTTAGGCCCAAAGGCAATATAATTTTGTATAAAGGAAATTAGAAAATTCGTAGTTTAAAGACATTTTGACTTTGTGGTTCTAGATAACAAGATGTAATATTTAGAAGGAAAATGATTAGACCCTGGCCAAAAGCTTATAATATTCAGCACATTTTATTATACAAAAATAGTAAATATGTATCAATATATGGCAATTAACATTTAGATTTAATGTTATTATGCTCAGGTGTTTATCAGTCAAAGTAGGTCTCTCGGTTACACATTGGTATTCTCTGTGGTAAATGAGGAATTAGAGAGAGGGAAAACTATGAGGATAAAAATGAACGCAGTTAAAATGGGGAATTGCCACTTAAAACATGTCAAACATTGTGTAAAGGGTTGAGGAAAAGAAAGGGAATGCTATTAATAAGTAAACAAATGAAAAGGAACAAAGTAATGAAATTAAAAGTGAACAGTGTTTTTATTAGATCTAATAATTCCTATCTACAGCTGTTCATGACCAGTTGAAATGCATGCATGATAGTCTGAGTGATGTTTGTGATTTGGATTTGTAACGTAGCTTTAGTAAGTTTGTCATACTATTATGCTATATGAAGTGCAGCTGTCTACAATGATGTCTAACACTGGGGCATCTTGCCGCAGACATGTAGCAATACTGAAATTCTTGCAAAATCTCATTTTTAAAAGTGTTTGGCATGACTTGGCCGTGGTATGAACCAGCTACCTCCTGCGTCTGGGGCTGATGCTCCAACCACTAGCCATCTGAGCAGTGCACACATGACATATGATGCTTAATTAAATAATTTTATTCTTTTGAAAAAAATGATGAACAGCATGAAATTTACTTCTCATGAAACATTGTATTATTTATTTGGTTACTTTTTTCTCATAAAACATTGTATTATTTATTTGGTTACTTTTTTTCTCATGAAACATTGTATTATTTATTTGGTTACTTTTTTCTCAAAAAACATTGTATTATTTATTTGGTTACTTTTTTCTTCTTCTGAAAAATATAAGAGTGTGCAACGGTTTATCCACCTAGCAAGACAAGTTTGATCAATTGATACCTTTTTGAGATGATGGCAGTAGTTATCTTAAACAAGCTTTGGCACTTTGATTATTGCTTTGATGACACATTTTTAAAGAAATGAAAATCAATGGTCCTCATTGGTATCAGTAATTTTTTCACGTTGGTGCACTTTATATCATTTCTAACTTAATATATGCCTTGTATCCCCATTAAGAATGAATATATTTTTTAACAGGAGGAGCGTTACTTCCTTGCTCCATGCATGCTTCAGGAAAAAACGCCAGAGGAAATCATCAGCCCAAAACCGAATGGTCAGATCGAGAGTTCACCAGTACTGTGCTATGTCTTCACAGGTAATTTTCTACCCAGTGCAATATTTCACAGACTTGTTGCTGCCTGCATTGCTCACTGGCCAGTTGCCAAAAAGAAGAAAGAGCATATAGAAGAGAATCTGATCTTTTGTGGCTGCTGCGTTTTTAAGCTGGATGAACAGCACAAACTGACCCTACATTTTAGAGAGCATGTTATCTTTCTGAGAGTCACAAGAATGGGAATCAAGGACAAGACTCCATCTTCAAAGCTGTGCATTGAGGTGAGAGAGTTCTTAACCAGAAACCTCATCAAGATTATTGGATACCTGGGCCAGGGTCTGAAGTTTGAGTACTTTTTACAATGTCCTGAATACAATGGTGTCAGTATCAACAGCCTGATTCCTGTATCCAGACTCGAAACAAATGCAGAAGTACACTGTGAGTTTCATGACAACATGATAGAGTCGTGCAAAGTTTTGGATTTCTGGTTCGAAGATCAGGTAAGTGCTAGAAAATTAAGGTCTATATGAAGTTTTATAGGAGACTGAATTTAACACTTACAATTTCAGAGTATTATGTTCTCTATGTTATATAATGTCAGTTAGATTGTGACATTTTGCTTTCTCTCATAAATGAATTCCAAATATTACCGAAGTCTCTATCACTGAATGGGTGGAACTGATCAGAAGACTGTTAGATATCAGACAAAATGAGCAATTTTTTACATTTGTATTTTGCCACAATCATGATGAATTCGAAAAGAATGCTATATCATGATTTTAATTTGAATTTTGTGCCATACTGCTGAGAAATAAACATTACTCTGTAGAAAAGAATAATGTCAAGATTATTATCTTACTGTATTACATATGTCTGATGTATAATACAACAGCCTGTCAAATGCAATTTCCCTTGCATTGATTAAAAATGGCTCGCATATGTTTTATCAAAACAGTTTACCATTCTTCCTGGCAATAAAGCCAACCCACCTCACCAGGCAAAACAAGGCCATGAGACCTTCCCTGGCAATAAAACGAAGTTACCTCCCCAGGTAATAAGGCCATTGATCTCCCTTGGCTATTAGGTCAATTTTCCTTCAATTGATTACAAATTGATATATATTCAATTCTCAGAAACTGATAAACTGTTTTCAGCCCAAACAAGGAAGAAATCATCCTGGCATTAAAGTCTTTCACATCTGTACAAATGATGCCAATCCACTTTCAGATTTGGCTCAGATTAATAAACATAGTTACACCTTAAAATCGTTCCTTATCCAAATCTGGTCAACAGAATTTTAAAAGAAAGTATTTCTCCATAAAGTTGGTCAGATGATTCTAATTTGTAACTGTATATTGTTATTAATAGTAAAACCAAGAAAAAAATAGTTTAACAACTTATCACAAGTGACTAAACATAATTTGACCAAATTTGTCTGAAATCATCCTATACAAATGATGATAATTTGCAACTTTTGAAACAGAAAAGAACAAATTTAAACAGCTTGTTGCTAAAAGTATAAAGTGATGAGGGCTATTGGGCAGCTCTATTGACCACACTCAAACTGTGTTAATGGCTTGGCCATTTGTGGAGATTCTCACATAGCTGTCCTCCTCAAGTAACTTGAGCTGCAAAGACCAGTATCTCACTTGCCAGTCAATGCCTGGCTGTAATCTCCTGTGTATTGTGGTCTCTAACTAACTTCCCCAATTAACCTCTGAGTGAAGTGTAATTTGTTGTATTGATCTGCATAACATGGGCATTCCTTAATATTATCTAAATAGGTTTTTTATGACATCTCACTGATTTTCCCAATTTCATCATGTCAGGCTTTATAAATTTGCAGAATATAGGAATTATAATAACATAGCTAAGATATATAAATCTCTGCTTAGTAAGTATTTATCGAAGTTTGACATTCTGAATGTAATATTCCTTATAACAGGAAAGGTAGATAAGTTTAGGTACAGTATCTCACTCGGGGGGAAAACAAGTCATTTAGGTACAAGCATCTTGTAGACATGTTTATGCTGTGAATTATCTCATTTAATTGCTACTGTTGTTAGATTGTTTTTTCTGCCTCCAGTATTTTAAAGCCTGTCCCTTTCCTACAGGTCAAGAACATAGATGGTCAAGATAAAGATGATGCTGATACACCTATTACCCAGGAGCACATCAACCATGCCCGTTTGTGTAATGCATTGACAACTGTTTGTTCCAATGCTCTGAGAGAAATCCTCCTCACCAATGTCCCTATGCCCCACACAGATATCTACAAGGCAATCATGGCCAACAAAATCAAGTTGAATAAACTGAACAAAGATCAAGTTCATTTGGTATTCCCTGATCCGCAGGGCCTTTCCACTGGAAAGGTAGAAGAATTTGACATTTCCTTATTATATGCAATCATAAGAAATGTCAGTTCAGTTCCTGCTCCATCAAATGGCTGGGGAAAACCTCCAACTGATAACCCAAGGGACACAACTCTTGGTGCAAGTGTGGAGAGGATACGCACATATAGGAATCACATAAGTGGTCATTCTGTGGATGGAAAAATAAGCCAGCAAGAATTTGAGGATTACTGGGTCAAGATAGATAAGGTCCTTCGTGAGATTGAAATTGTCATTGGTAACCATGGCTACCTGGAAGATTT
Source organism: Unio pictorum (assembly GCA_030141615.1). Taxonomy (NCBI): domain Eukaryota; kingdom Metazoa; phylum Mollusca; class Bivalvia; order Unionida; family Unionidae; genus Unio; species Unio pictorum. The sequence continues at coordinate 2,591,529 of JARLTB010000206.1, forward strand.
AGAGAAGCGTAAGAATCAGGCCATCACCCCACATGAAGCCCATGAGCTACAAAAGACATTTCAGGAGTACAAAAAACAAACAGGAGGTAAATAATTTCTGATCTCATTCTTTATAGAGCCATAATATATAAGTATATGATACATCCATCATTCATTCTCATGTACATTATTCCATTCCTTACTCACTTTATAAATCACATGTTGAAGTCATAAAGGAAATAATAACTTTATTTACAAGTCATTGCTGTAGTTTTAGAGAGAAAAAGTAAAATTGCTCTTAATATATTTAAGAAAAAGAAAAAAAAATTAGAGGACAGAGTGCCAATTTGCTTTTATAAATAATATACCATGACCTCTCTCATGAGGTAATACCTATAATAATGAGGACTTCTCATGGCCCAATTTTATGAGATAATAATAATAATAATAATAATAATAATAAAAATGAGGAGTTCTATGATACAATAATAATATTAATAATAGTGGCCCAATCCTATTAGATAATAATAAGGATAATAATACTAATGTGATCTTTGTATAGCACCTATTCTTTACAAGCTCTAAGCGCTTTACATCTTCTATAATGATATGACTACTAAAACAAAAACAAAAACAAACACCATGAAATTAGAAAACGTAAAAAATGCTGACAATATTTCAGGTAGGAAACATTATTAGGTCTTTAAGTTTGTTTATAGGTGAGTTTTAAGACCACACTTGAAAGGGATCACTGTATTTGTGTCTAATTGTCTAGATGATTAATGTCTGTAGTCTATTTGTCTGTCTGTCTCTCTTTCTCTGTCTGTCTGTCTGTCTCTTTCTCTCTCTCTCTCTCTCTCTACACACACACACACACACACACACACATATATATATATATATATATATATATATATATATATATATATATATATATATATATATATATATATTTATTTATATATCAGCCTTTATAGAGGAGGAATATATTGATCACATCTGAATTTTATACTTATGTATTTGTATTGACAGGCTACATACACATGTCAGACAGATAACACTTATACACAATTTATCAAATGCAGATTTAAATATCATAATCTTCAAATATAAAAATGGGGACACTGTTGATTAAATGTGCGTGGGAGTTGTTAACCTACACTGCCAAGGTTCATACTAAGGCACTTAAATGACAATTACTTGGCACTGGTTACCATAGATACAAACATCATAGCTTACCTTCAAAAAGTGTAAGTCAGCCTTTATGGTTTTGTCATCAATTCTGTCTTCTCCGTTTTGGTATCCATCCCATTTATGTATATATATTCATAATCATTTTGTATCCATGCCATTCAGGTATATATCAATGACCATTTTGGTATCCATGCCATTCACTTATATATTCATAACCATTTTGGTATCCATGCCATTCAGGTATATATCCATAACCATTTTGGTATCCATCCCATTCAGGTATATATTCATAACCATTTTGGTATCCATCCCATTCAGGTATATATTCATAACCATTTGGTATATATTCCATTCAGGTATATATCCATCCATCCCATTCAGAGATAGATAGATAGATAGATAGATAGATAGATAGATAGATAGATAGATAGATAGATAGATAGATAGATAGATGGATGGATGGATGGATGGATGGATGGATGTTTTTTGTATTGTTTCAAAAATGATGCTAAGTTTTATTCTTTTTCCAGCTGCAGCATCTGACATTTTCTCTACACTAGAAAAAGCTGTGTCAGATGTAAAGACAGCTAAACGAAAACTAGAAAAAGCTAAGTCAGAAGTTAAGAAACTAAGATATACCCGGTAATCAAAATTGAGAGAAGTGATGGTTGTATTCTTGCTACTAAGAGATACAAGGATTTGAAATACATGAATACAATTTCTGGAAGACATAATACTATGAGAGAGACAAGGATTTGAAATATATGGATACAATTTCTGGAAGACATAACATAAAAAGAGAGACAAGGATTTGAAATACATGGATACAATTACTGGAAGATATAACACAACAAGAGAGACAAGGATTTGAAATACATGGATACAATTACTGGAAGACATAACACAAAAAGAGAGACAAGGATTTGAAATACATGGATACAATTACTGGAAGACATAACACAATAAGAGAGACAAGGATTTGAAATATATGGATACAATTACTGGAAGACATAACACAATAAGAGAGACAAGGATTTGAAATACATGAATACAATTTCTGGAAGACATAAAACAATAAGAGAGACAAGGATTTGAAATACATGGATACAATTACTGGAAGATATAACATAATAAGAGAGACAAGGATTTGAAATAAATGGATACAATTTGAAGTACATGGATACAATTACTGGGAGACATAACAGAATAAGAGATACAAGGATTTGAAATACATGGATACAATTACTGGAAGACATAACACAATAAGAGAGACAAGGATCTGAAATACATGGATACAATTACTGGAAGACATAACTCAAAAAGAGAGACAAGGATTTGAAATACATGGATACAATTTGAAGTACATGGATACAATTAATGGGAGACATAACAGAATAAGAGAGACAAGGATTTGAAATACATGGATACAAGTACATGGATACAATTACTTGGAGACATAACAGAATAAGAGATACAAGGATTTGAAATACATGGATACAATTACTGAAAGACATAACAGAATAAGAGAGACAAGGATTTGAAATACATGAATACAATTTCTGGAAGACATAACACAATAAGAGAGACAAGGATTTGAAATACATGGATACAATTACTGGAAGATATAACATAATAAGAGAGACAAGGATTTGAAATAAATGGATACAATTTGAAGTACATGGATACAACTACTGGGAGACATAACAGAATAAGAGAGACAAGGATTTGAAATACATGGATACAAGTACATGGATACAATTACTGGGAGACATAACAGAATAAGAGATACAAGGATTTGAAATACATGGATACAATTACTGGAAGACATAACAGAATAAGAGAGACAAGGATTTGAAATACATGAATACAATTTCTGGAAGACATAACACAATGAGAGAGACAAGGATTTGAAATATATGGATACAATTTCTGGAAGACATAACACAATAAGAGAGACAAGGATTTGAAATACATGGATACAATTACTGGAAGACATAACACAATAAGAGAGACAAGGATCTGAAATACATGGATACAATTACTGGAAGACATAACTCAAAAAGAGAGACAAAGATTTGAAATACATGGATACAATTACTGGAAGACATAACACAATAAGAGAGACAAGGATTTGAAATACATGGATACAATTACTGGAAGACATAACACAATAAGAGAGACAAGGATTTGAAATACATGAATACAATTTCTGGAAGACATAACACAATAAGAGAGACAAGGATTTGTAATACATGGATATAATTACTGGAAGATATAACACAATAAGAGAGACAAGGACTTGAAATACATGGATACAATTTGAAGTACATGGATACAATTACTGGGAGACATAACATAATAAGAGAGACAAGGATTTGAAATACATGGATACAAGTACATGGATACAATTACTGGGAGACATAACAGAATAAGAGAGACAAGGATTTGAAATACATGGATACAAGTACATGGATACAATTACTGGGAGACATAACAGAATAAGAGATACAAGGATTTGAAATACATGGATACAAGTACATGGATACAATTACTGGGAGACATAACAGAATAAGAGATACAAGGATTTGAAATACATGGATACAAGTACATGGATACAATTACTGGGAGACATAACAGAATAAGAGATACAAGGATTTGAAATACATGGATACAATTACTGAAAGACATAACAGAATAAGAGAGACAAGGATTTGAAATACATGAATACAATTTCTGGAAGACATAACACAATAAGAGAGACAAGGATTTGAAATATATGGATACAATTTCTGGAAGACATAACACAATAAGAGTGACAACGATTTGAAATACATGGATACAATTACTGGAAGACATAACACAATAAGAGAGACAAGGATTTGAAATACATGGATACAATTACTGGAAGACATAACACAAAAAGAGAGACAAGGATTTGAAATACATGAATACAATTTCTGGAAGACATAACACAATAAGAGAGACAAGGATTTGAAACACATGGATACAATTACTGGAAGATATAACACAATAAGAGAGACAAGGATTTGAAATACATGGATACAATTTGAAGTACATGGATACAATTAATGGGAGACATAACAGAATAAGAGAGACAAGGATTTGAAATACATGGATACAAGTACATGGATACAATTACTGGGAGAAATAACAGAATAAGAGATACAAGGATTTGAAATACATGGATACAATTACTGGAATACATAACAGAATAAGAGAGACAAGGATTTGAAATACATGGATACAATTACTGGAAGACATAACACAATAAGATAGACAAGTATTTGAAATACATGGATACAATTACTGCAAGACATAACACAATAAGAGAGACAAGGATTTGAAATACATGGATACAATTACTGGTAGACATAACACAATAAGAGAGACAAGGATTTAAAATACATGGATACAATTACTGTAAGACATAACACAATAAGAGAGACAAGGATTTGAAATACATGGATACAATTACTGGAAGACATAACACAATAAGAGAGACGAGGATTTGAAATACATGGATACAATTACTGGAAGACATATCACAATAAGATAGACAAGGATTTGAAATACATGGATACAATTTCTGGAAGACATAACACAAAAAGAGAGACATGGATTTGAAATACATGGATACTGTGTATCATTCTGTTAAATATATGGGTGTGACTTTTATTGGACACAACACAGTGTGTATTTAACATAGCATTCTGTTAAATATATGGGTGTGACTTTTATTGGACATAACACAGTGTGTACTTAACATATCACTCCATTAAAAATATGGGTGTGACATTTATTGGACATTACACAGTGTGTACAAAACATAGCATTCTGTTAAATATATGGGTGTGACTGTTATTGGACATTGCACAGTGTGTACTTGATACAAGATTCTGTTAAATATATAGATACTGAAATGTACCAGTGAATGGCAAACAACATGTATGCATGATCCTTCATTCTTTATAGAGCCATAATATAGAAATACATGATACATTCATCATTCATTCTTATGTACATTATTCCATTCCTTACTATCTTTATAAATCACATATTGAAGTCATAAAGGAAATAATAACATTATTTACAAGTCATTGCTGTAGTTTTGGAGAGAAAAAGTAAATTTGCTCTTAATATATTTAAGAAAAAAACAAATTAGAGGACAGATTGCCAATTTGCTCATATAAATAATATACCATGACCTCTCTCATGGCCGAATCCTATGAGATAATACCAATAATAATGAGGACTTCTCATGGCCCAATCCTATGATAATATTATTGTACCATGACCTCTCTCATGGTCCAATCTGTTAATACAGTAATAATAATAATAATAATAATAATAATAATATACCATGACCTCTCCCGTGACCCACTCATATGAGATAATACCAACACTAATGAGGACTTCTCTATGAGATGATAATAATAATAATAATAATAATAATAATAATAATAATAATAATAATAATTATAATAGTGAGCACTGCTCTTGGAGATAATAATAAAAATAATAATGCAGACTTCTCATGGCCCAATCCTATTAGATAATAATAATAATAATAATAATAATAATAATAATAATAATAATAATAATAATAATAATAATAATTATAATAATAATGAGGACTTTATATAGCTATTAATCTTTAGAAGCTATAAGCGCTTTCCAACATCTATAATGAAATGACTACATAAACAAAAACAAATACAAACACCATGAAATTAGAAAATGTAAAAAATGCTGAAAATATTTCAGGTAGGAAACTTTATTAGGTCTTTAAGTTTGTTTATAGGTGAGTTTTAAGAGCACACCTGAAAGGAATCGCTGTCTTTGTGTCTAATTGTCTAGATGATTAAAGTCTGTCTGTCTATATATATATATATATATATCAGCCTTTATAAAGGAGGAATATAATTATCAAAACTGAATTTTATACTCATGTATTTGTATTGACAAGCTACATACACATGTCAGACAGATAATGCTTACATATTATTTATCAAATTCAGATTTAAATGTCCTAATTATCAAATATAAAAATGTGGACACTGTTCAAATAATGGGGTTTAGAATCTTTCCCCTATCACTGCCACGGTTTGTATGTTGCTAAGGCACTTTATATATATATATATATATATATATATATATATATATATATATATATATATATATATATATATATATATATAACCCGGAAATGGAACTAAGGGAGACCAGTAGAAAATAATTTTCAGCCTTAAGTAGACCATGGTTTTAGGGAGACCAAAACCTGGTCTCCTTAAGTTTTGAAATGCTCTTATGCAAACAGGTATGGATTAGTTTGATTCTCTTATGCTTCTGTTTCATCTATAGTGATGTAATTTAAATATTAAAGTGGTTGTCTAAATATTATTCAAAGTTTACCTATCTTTTATTCGTACTAAATTTTTACAATATATAACAGAGAGTGCCGATAAAGCAGCCTTACGAGCCCTCGTATAAAAACACTTATTAGAGCAAAACTTCGCTATATAACTGCAAAACGATTCAGGAAATGCTTATTAGTTGTCTTTTCTGGATAATATATGAAAAGGAAACGATGACAGCTGGTGAAATTAATTTTTAAAAAAAATGCATGCCACAAACATCCCAAATTGAACATCAGCCACCGCGTTTATCACACAATACCGTCGTGGGGGGTCTCCATCATGCATGCGCAGATATGCTAACAGATGCTGGCCTATCTGATGTGGTAAGCGGATTAAATGTTAGATAGAATTCTCTTACTTTTGTATTGTCCTATATATCGATATTGGTTACTCGATATGACAGTCAGTCTGTGGCTTAAACATGGTCGGTAAAAAAGAAAAAATGCCTGAAACGTGCTCGGTGGTAGACCAAGGTCACAAGCTCCCCAATTTAACTGAAACTCGAGGCCTACTGGATGCGATTGTTTCAGTATATGCCCAAAATAATGGCAGTAACTTAATGATCACCAGATATCCAGGGTTAGACTGGGAGATGAATTGCATACCCAAATTTAATGTTACGAGTGACTGCATTTGCTGCAGTTTTTTTTGTTGTTGTCTTCTTCAGTAAACAGCAAAGCCATTCATGACAAAGAAAATGGGATGCGTCTTTTCACTCCAGTACACTACAGTATACTCCAATAATTACAAATATTATAAATTGGCATATCTGTCAACTTTTCAAAAGCCAGGAAGCGAAACTTCGTTTTAAAAAAATACGGGGATTGGGACTTAAAATCGGGTTTTTCGTGTCATTTTTAAGCCTCGTTTTCACTAAATATTGACCGATTGTCCGGGTCCAATACGAGCGAAATTCACAAAAGATGAACCATTCTCCCTGTGACAGGCCTTATTCCCCCCCCCTCCCCATTACACACCCTCTTTTCATACTCAGACAGCTGTGGCCAAACTGCACATTAGCTAAATGTTAGTCTTAAGTAAACAAGTGTGATGGTGGATGGAAATTTAATGTATAATTTACACTGAAATTTAAAGATTACCCCCCGTCTTTTCTCCATGAAGTCTTTACTTAAGCTCTGTTTATGTCCAACCATTTTTGCTGATCAGCACATTCGTCCACTCTCTGCGCGTGTCGAATAATCCAGTCGCGGCGCATGTATACATTTTATTTTAAATATGCTTTTTGACCAGTCCAGCTTGGGGTCAGGGGGGATCGCAATTTGCAGTTGTTGAAGCTAGTACAGTCGCCATTGTTTTGGCGTTAGATCAGATTTGTGTCTGAAGAGTTGATCTATCAAGATGATATAATCGTCTGGTTTGTTTTGGTGTACAAGATGGTAAGAAATTCAGCTTGGCCCCATTAATTACATCATTTATCAGATTATTTTATATTTTCCTAATTTCCTTCATAAGTTTAGTCTCCATCTACCTAACACACAATTTTCATTTGTAACTGCTTATTAAAATAATCATTTACTTTAAATAAACCTTAATATTTTCAATGGAATTTTATCTTTGCTTCTTGATTTTGGTAAGTAATAATTTTACTTTAGCAAAATGAGCCATCTTTCTATTTCTTCTCTCTGTCATTCTACTTTTAGAACTTTCTGTCTTACTTTCTTTCTCAACAATAACTAAATTATATCACAGAATATAAGAGCCGAATACCCTTCTAATAGAAACGAAGACATTTTTATTAACACCTGTTGACCATGACTATTGACGTGATCGTCCACTGAATGCAATTAAACAAGCCTTGAGTATAGTTGGTATTAGCCAGTGGGTGCTGACAACAAAAAAATGAGTAACAGCAGGATTGAGGCCGAATAATCACAGCCAGCAGTGTCATTTTCAAGCTTCTTCAGGAAAACTATGCTATTCAGATTCTGAGAATGGTAATCACAGGAGTCAGACATTTTATCAATAAAATACAACAGAATCTGTGACAACTTGAATCTATATTTATAGGACAGATAAGGTGGTTTCATATTGTCACCGATTTCATCATATTTTATTGATAAAAATATTTATCTTGTGCAGTAACGTCAGAAAAACAGTTAAGCAGTGTCAGCTAACATCGAAGTACATATGTAAAAGTGATGTTAGGAAAGCCAACATTATATGGACTGGAACATGATATTGCAGATAAAAGAGAACAAACTGAGAAAATTGTGGCTGGTCATTTCTTTGTTGTTAATAATGGCTGTGTGATCGCAGTTCAACATTTTAACTAGTAGTATATGTACTTCATTCAAATGATATTAGCTGTGAATATCATTATTAACGATTCACTGAGTGATTCTTCTTCTTTTTATTTATTAATTCATAAGGTTATATTACTAATGAGTGTGAAAATAGTAGTGGTAGACTAGTAATTTCTTCAGTCCTAGTTTTGGTTCCATGAGGAATTATGTTTATTTACAGTACAGTGTTAGTGTATGACAGCCTCTCTCTAATAACTTTACAATGTATTTAGCTTAAAGTTACAAACCTGTTTCATCAGGATCCTTTTCTTTCTACATTATGAATGCCTGCATAACTTGGATGGGAATTCGGTGTGCGAGACACTTGAACAGCAGAGTATGCTTATGGTTTGGGATGCAATTCCTTGGTTATAAAAAAATGAGATTGAGAAGAATCCAAAAGCTAGCAATTATAGGCAAGTACATATGACCTCAATATTGATGAAGTTGTTTTGGAAATGATTTGAAACAAAAGTTAGACTGGAAAATAGAATTATATTTTCCACAATGATCGAAAACAAATGAAACAACTTTCCACACTGCAAAAAGAACTAAAAATCAGCAGGAGTATACTTTTACAATACCATATGCACAGTTTGATAGCTACAAATTCAGCTTTTACCCTCAGATAACCAAAGACATGATTTCATTACAAGAAATATTAATCACAACTGCTGCTTCCTAAGAAAACCAGTTGAACACTTTTCAAATTTCTAATATGGATATATTTTTCCAAATTTCGTTCTTGTAAAGGTTGATTTTGCACAATGCAAAAATGTTGTTATGATGTCGCATTAAACTAATCAAGTACCAAGTACTAATTGCTTTCAGTTAATAATTTAATGACATTCATTAAGTCTATTGCTCCATTTAAATATTGAACAGAAAAGCTCTACTGGCATTTTAGTATTAGACTACTTCATTCTGGAAGGATGACATTTTGGGGTATACCAATTCCTTGTGACTAGCTATAGCATTTTGTGTTGTATTTAATGGTACATCTAATGAACTAGTAAACACATGGACCATGTCCTTAACTAAATTAAATCATGGTTTGTCTAAGGACTTTAAAGGATGCACAAAAGAAGAAATATTATTAAAGCCTAGTACAAGATGGAATTGATCTATTGCAACTTGTCAATCACACTTTGACTAACCAATCAGCAAGTGAAATTTGACAGACCTTGCATTGTTTATGTCTGCCATTTTCCACCAAGAAAGTGACTGTCACAATAATAAATTGTTTATGGTAAATATTTAAACATTTTGCAATAGGTCATCCATTTTTCAATTGACAGTGGTGAAAAGGGTTCACTTCTAACAGTCGGTATCCATATGGAGAAGTTAGATTTATTCCTTTACCGAAATCTTGATGAAATTAGGATGGATAAAAGCTTGTGGTTGCAGATATTTTTCTTCCCTGCATCGCTAATAAAAATTCCATCTTACAAAAAGAATATAGCTTAATTATTATGTACACCATTATACTTCTAAACAGTAATTATTTATAATTTTAAGAGTATTAAAAATTATTTTTAACAAACATATTTTCCAAAAACTGAATGTTTGTCTTGGGTTAACAGGTCATCTTGTTACATGTTTTGTGCACAAGGTAATGAATTACTAATATTATTAATGTTAGTAAGTTTTGAAATTTGTACATGTACCTAATCCTGCATTCAGTTTTCTTTCAAAACATTACATGTACCCTCTACTAAGGAATTAATACTGAATAAGAATTTATTTTTATTATTAACAAGAACAATAACAATTGTAATGAAACAAAGGAATGTTTATGATATGCATATTTAGATACCCTTTATAGATCCTGAGGGAAGCACTACAAGCGTACTGAATAGTGTTTTTATTGCTAAAGAATCATAGGATGAACGATTTCATTGGCTAACAGAAATTTCTTACTGAACTTGATTAGCAGATGGTGTGATTTGGATTTTTAAAAAAATAGCTTTAACAATTTTTCAATTATATCGCTACAGTGTGGCAGTTTATAGTGATGTCTAGCACTGGGGCATCATGACGCAGACATGTATCATCATGTCCCACCTAGTCACATTATCCTGACACCAGGCCAACCAGTTCTGACTCTAACCTCTTAATGCTGAGTGCCAAGAGAGGTAGCTGTTAGTACCATTTTTAATAATCTTTGTTATGACTCTGCTGGGTATCGAACCCATGAACTTGCTCATCCGGGCTGATGCTCTGATCACTATGTCACCAGAGCAGTTAGCAGATGGTGAATTGTTTGCTAGAATATATATGGAAGAGAGGATGAATTCTGAGCCAAAAAGGTGCTACACTTATTTCCAAGGAGGAAAAAAAATATAGACTCAAATGTCCCAAAAATTTTGGGGAGAGAAATGGTTACCTGAACATGAGAATAAATCCATCATTAAAATTTGATTTTGTTCTGAATTTCTAATAAGGTAAATGCAGTAGTTCCTTGCATTGAATATGCGAATAGTAGAGATTATACCACAGAAACATTTTAAATATTGGCCAATCAAAACCTGATCTGGTCCCATGAGAAAATATCAAGCATTAATTGTGCCCATATCAATGAATCCTGAGATATTAGAATTTTCATTCTTTTAGCAGTTATTCATTGGGTTTTTGTAAATGTCAACTCTTGTCAGGATTGCCCTGATCAGTTCAAAAGTTTGTTTTATTGTTTTTTTTGTTTTTTTATATAGGGGTTACAACTGTAGGCAAATTTATTATTCCTTGATTAAAGGCTTTCTTGTCCATTTTAAAACCATTCAAGAGGTCAAGACATTTAGTAAAGAAATGCTAATTCACAAAGATTTCATAATGAAATTTGTTGATTTGAAGAAATCCTTGTGAACTATTCTTCAGCTACTGTGACAGTTACTTATTGATTAGATTTTTTTATTCACTGTGATAAAAATAATGTATTGAATGTTTTATATTGCCTAACCTATATGCATCATTTTGAATAAAGTATTTGCATGTTCTTTTGGAACTCAGTTCATACAGGTGTCAGCAGGTACTCTGGTACCCGCCTGTTCATAATCACCCGGGTAATAAAATTAGTTATAGGGTACCTTTTTAGTTAATTTAGAAATTAAATACATTACATGTTTCCAAGTTGTATCGGACAACACCGGGGCCATGTGAGAAACAGAATAACAATTACAGTTTGAGGCATGTGTCCTGTGATAATGATCCATCATAGACCTCCATCTACTGATCTTAAATTTTCATCGTGTGAGAGCATCTGGCTATGCATGATTAACAGCTTCCTTATTTTCTATTTATAGTAACTATACATGACATGTTTCCAAGAAAACACAGGTTTTTTTAAATTTGATACCATATGTCACAGATTCATTAGTCTGATACACACTTGAGTAGCAGACCAGTCTATATTGAAAAACACATGGCATTAAATATAAAGTGAAATGGGCTTTATCAACATGGCTAGTGGATTTTATATGACTAAAAAGTGGTAAAGAAGTGGGATTCTGTTAAACTGAAGAACATGTTACATCAGGAAAAGGACAAACCAATAGCATTTTACAATTTTTTTTAAAGAGGACTTCTAAAGTGATGTAATGCAGCATTCAGAATTTTTGAACTTGACTATGACCTTTCAGTGAAAGCTAAACATGTGATGTCGACTAGTTAAAATGAATGTTGTGTATAAATAATTTATCATTTCATTTTGTGGCTGTATTCTGGTACCAATCCACATGGATTTAGCCAATTTATGACAAGAAATTTTTGCTAACTGCACATCAGGCAAGTAGCCATAGTAGCTATACTTTCTTCATGTAGTTTTCTGTAATTATGACATGTAATATATAGATCACTCTTTGTAAGCTCAGGTGGTGCTTATTTGCCCCTCAAATTAATATAATTACTCTTATACCTTGGGGTGGGGGTGGCATATATAAACTTAAAACAAAGCAGTTCATGTTCACATTTAATATAATTTCCCTTTGATCAAGTACCCAGGTAACATTTCATTAGGTTTGATGGGTACCCAGTTGACTTTTCCAAATATTTTGACATTTTAATTAGTTTACCATTTTGCCACATCTATTCCTTTGAGCAGTGTCAAATTAAGTCTTCATGTATTCTCTTGGAAGCTCAGTTTACTATTTGACCATCTCTGTTCCATTGCACAATATTAAATTAAGTGTTCACATGACCTCTTGGGAACTCAGTTCATGATTTGACCACATCTATTCCTTTGAGAAAGGTCAATTAAAGTTATAAACTTTACATTTCATTTATTTTCAGATCAAGTGCCAGCAATGGCCTTATCAAGAGGAAAACAGATGGTAAGTAAACTGTATATTTTGTTATCAAATCACACATGATGCCAAAAGTGTGGTATAAATCAGTCAGTTATCCAATTATCAAGCATATTCAGATAATATTCATTCATTGGAGGATGGAAAAAATTGTGCTGAGCTTTATCATTTTTCTGAAGGTTCCATAGTGTCAGTTCGGTCAAAAAAATCACTTGGGGTAAGGGAGAAGAATATTGATTTTGGGCTTGAGCTTCTCTTTTGCCTGGATACACTAGCAGATTTTATCAACGATAATGAAAGAGCAACTTTTTGTAATGGTTTATTTACACTAACAACTGTATGATTTGAAAATACTTTTATTCATATAAGTATTTACCAAACACTAAGTGTAATTTTTAAATGAACAAATGATGAAAAACACCATTGTGGTTCAGTGCTCAAAGAAATATTTTATTTGGAAACAGGACACAGACCTAGGGCTGGTGACTTTCTTGTGTGCTTATTTAGAATTGTTGTACTTCAGATCAGATGTCAACCATTGTGCAGACTGTTCTATCAATGTCCTCCATACTCATTGGATCAGCATTGTTGATGTTCATTAGCAACTGAAGCACATCTTGCTTTATACCGTTTATCTTTACATTTTTGATGTTCTTCATTCAAGCTGCTTTACATGTTTAACCAGTGATGCATGATGCTAGTGTAGGTGAGCAAGGAACAGCTCAGTTATTATTCACTTCACTAGATGACACATAGGTCTGTAATGGTCAGTTAGTGGTTTTAGCTACTAATGAAGTTTGTGTTGTTTTTCCACTAGTCAAGGGTGTCCCCTTGTATTTCAAGAATCTTGTAAAAGACAATTGTACTTTGATGCACTCTGTGTGCAGCTAAAATCAAGATTCCCGTTGAACATGGAATATTTTTTAATTAAATAAAAAATTTAATAACTACGGCAGACTGGCAGGTTACAGTTGGACAATAGGGATTCATTCTTGTAGGAAACACTGCAACTATAGTGTTGACATGGTTCTTGACATTGAGATTAAGCATGTTATTAGAGATAGGTCATAATCCCGTTGTTGGGCATTTTATTGGAGTGCTTCATTGAAACTGCCAATTGTTTATTTTATGTTTTCCGACGCCATATTTTTTTTGAAAATAATATTTAAATGCTTGTAACTTTCAGATATTGCTCAACTATAACTTTTTTTTGTTTTTGGACACAATCTAATAAGGTCTATAAAAATTATTCACAGTACTAACAATATTAGGTTTCATGATAGCAATCCAGTATATAAACTTAATTAACATTCAATAGAGGTAGGTATCCTATTGCTATTTAATCATGTAATTTTCCAATGGATGGTTGGTTATCAGAACATACTGTATTGGATAATTATTTATTATTGTCTCTTTTCACTAGCTTCATTCAGTTAACAAATATATGGTTTGTTGTCACTGTAAACATTGTTACTCTTGAACCCACTTCAAGCAGGTTTGATTTTATGGCTTTGTTTGGAAACCATGAACTCTTAAGACCTGCCAACCCTTATGATTTTGTACAGTAGTACATTAGATCCTTTAAACTGCATATATTTTTCATGCAAGGCATCTGCATGATTAAACTGTTGATAATAGAATTTTCGAAAAATGGCAATGAGCAAGCTATACATGTTGGAGATGAAAGGGAATGCAAACCTCTTAAAAAGTGTTATTAACCAGTACAAAATAGTAAAAAGGAATATTCAGATACTTGTAAATAAAAGCAAAAAGTGTCACTTTTGAGCCTGTCTCATAGTGGGAGATATGATTGCCCTCCTCAAGTGAAATCGAAAAGATTTCCAAGAATTAGTCCAGTTGAGAGAAAGCAAAAAAAAATCATTGAGCTGCATATGGCTTGGAACTGAAGTTGGTGCAACTGTACTTGAGGGTTAAATAAGGTCTGCACTTGACAAACTTTCCTGTTGAACATATGTTTACCATTGCTGCATTAGTTTTGAATACCGAATTTTCAAATATATGTTTTCCAACTTAACAATGGCAGTTCATGGCATGGAATCTGATTGTTACATTTTTCAGAGTGAGTGGAGCACATTTATTGTGCCATGAAAATTGTCATTTTTAGGGGGGGGGGGGAAATAGTTTTATGCTTATGAAGGCTACCAATGGCAGCATAAAATGCAGATTAAATTAACAATCCTTTGAATCTAGATATCTAACAGGTTAATTGAAGATAAAACATCTCCCAAATGTTTTATGAATTTTTTTATTTTGTTCTTGTTTTCATTTCACTGTGAATAGCCTTATCCCCTTAGTAGCCTCAGCTCGTTTTGATAGTTTTCTCATGCAGACCAAAACCTAGGCGAATTTAAGGACATGTCCATGTAAAATGTAAACAACAACTATACACATATGTGCTACTGGCAACAATATTGCAGTGACAAATTTGGTACATGGTGTTTGTTGACAAAGTTATATAGATGAACACAATATGGATTGTACTCTACAAATGTAAGTTGTCAATATACAAATCTATGTCAGATTAGATTTAATCTTTTTTCTTTGCTTGATAAAAATGTCCAGTAGTGTTAGAAAAAGTAAGTGTTTACTTCATGGCAGCACATCATTTGAGCTAATGGTAACCTTGTTACAATGGGAGAAGGAGGCAAATTTATCTTGCCTGTTTGTTTCTAAATATAGAAATTTAAAAAAATTTCAGCCACCAAAAAAGGATTTATTTTTTGCAGTCTGAAAGCATATTGTGTTACAGTAAATATCTAGTCAATATGGTTCATAACCCAAACGTTGGGCATGTTATTGGAGCTATTTGCTAGATCTAGTGTAGATATGATTTGTGATCCCGAACATGTGTATTGTTACTGAAGCTCATGTCATGGGGCTAAAGGGAAATCATTTTGGTTAGCAGGGCTAGTTTTGGCCTCTTTGTTTTGAGGAACATCATAAGTCATGTGACCAACATAGTCACTTGTCAACCAGATAAATAACCTGGACACTGCAAATGAACAGTTGTGACACCAACAAGCTGATATAGAAATAGCAACCTCATTATACCTGGCACTTTACACTTTCATATGTTGTTGTGGGGTTTAATGCCATTTGTATACACACCATAGGCATATATGGCAGTCAGTATAACTGGTGGGGGATGAATTCTGAAAGAACCACCGACCCACGGGAAGCTACAGGCAAGCTTTCTCGTGTACCCACTTTGGCTGAGCCCAATACTCAAGCCCACTTAGAGGTGAGACGGCAGTGATCTGTAACAGTTGGTGCTTTAGACCACTCAGTAACCTGGGGACCTCACTTTTATATGTAAAAAGCTGATATTATTACATTTGTGTGTATTCATATTTGAAAGGTTAACTGTCCATTTTGGCAAATTTTATTTATTGCCAGTTTTGCAGAACATGTTCAGTGGAAATAAATGCATAAATGATCATACACACTCACCTGAACCTGCTTTTTAAATACTTGGTCGTTCTTTTTATGTGAATACAGTGCTAAAACAGTCCAATGTCAGCTAGGGGCCCCTCTAATTTCAGATTCAGCTTTCAGTATTATAAGTGTGACGCCCATTGAGCTTTCCTCAAAACATTTAACTTGGAGTATGCTGATGAAATGCAAAATTTATTTTTAAGATGCCGACAATACTGCCAACACTGTTTTGGAAAACACAATTTACAGTAATCTTCAAAACTTGAAAAAATACAGCACTTGATTTACTATGATTGTGACATGTAGCATGTATAAACGGTGAATATTCGCTAATGAGATAAACTAAATAAATCAGAATGATATAAACCAAACTTAAGAAGTAAAGAAACTTATTTAATCAAAATACTTCTGCCAGGGGGCTCAAGTGAGTCCTGCATCTGATAGAATGGAGCGGCTTTTAGTGACCTAAAATGTTGAATAAAATTCACTGACAATAAACATTAGTATCTTGTTTAAAAAGACTTTATTATCTTGTCATGAATGAGAATATTTGAGTATAGATGCTGTCTGTAATTGCTATTCTGGAAATCACATAAAAGGGTAATTCCTACCACTGATAGGTCTTCTAAGAATGGAAAGACTATTATGTTCATATGTATATTGATAATGTATTATATTTTTGGCTGTGAATCATTAATCATATCAGTGCTCAGTGCAAGTATCTATTCACTCCTACTCACAACAGACTTGTTTCTTTACAAAGCTTTGTATAAGCAGGGCTGCAGATGGCAGAGTGGACTAAGCACTACCTTTTACCAGTCACCAACATCTCAGTGAGAGATCTTGCCATGAGCTTCCAGTGGATTAATTGTTCTTCTAAGGATTGTTCAGCTTCTTCCTCCACCAGATCTACTGACCACTATGTATAGCCTTAGCTGCTGTAAAATGGCATTACAGTTTTATGTAAACATATGCAGATTTAAACATTCTACTTTGCTGATGAAAAACTATAAAAGCACATGTTTAGCTGTTTAATATGTAAACATGTATTATAGTAAGCCAGTTGAACTTTTATTGCCAAAATTGAAATGGTGCCTTGCTTGTTTTGTGATCAGTTGCATTTAATACTAAGCATTCAGGGTGATATTAGACACTTAAAATGTCAGAAATATGATGTAGAAAATCTGTTATAGCCAAGTTTCTATATATAAAATAATTCCATTTTATAGCTTTTTTCCACTCAAATTCTCAGTGTTGGAAGAAGTATTGACTTAAATAAAGTTTATAAATCTGTTGCATCTGTCACTATTAACTCATCCAAAAAATGTGATGGAAACAAGGTTTGATCAAAAACCTTTGCAGAGATAATGACTTACCTTACTGAAAGTAATTTAAATTGAGACCCATAATAAAAGGCAACAGACATTAAAAAGAAAAGAGCAAGTTGAATTCTTTGTTTTAATCTTGAATAATCTCAACCCCCCCCCCAAAAAAAAAAAAATGCAGTACTTGCATTTGGAAATTCAAAAGATTACATTTATGTTAAATTTATTGTGTTGTTTTCCTTTGGATGTGTGATTGCATGAATCCCCATTTGTATTGACCAAATCCTGTAACATCAATTAATATTAAGATAACACATTGATTATTGCATAAGCAAACATTTACTTATCTTTCACAGTTGATCTGCAAGTCACTTTCATTGATTAATAGTCATTTTCTGCTGTTTGATACACTTTTCTTAATTTACATAGTATTGTATGTGACATTTAGTCATCATTTTCATTCAAAATGTTGTTCTCTTTGATATATTTGATCTTACCATACACCTATGCACCAGGCCATCATGTATAGCCTGTTGTGCTGAAAAATGGCTTTAAACTCAAAAAAACAATTCATATCATAATGCATTGATAACAGAATCAGAATGCAGACAGTAAACATTCTCCATGTCTCCTTTCTTTCATAGGCTGAAATCTGACATAGTACAGTTACTGAGTTAGCTCAAAGCATGTACACTGCTGTCGGGCATTTCTGCGCTCGTTAAAGATTTTGCACCTGAGAAACAGAGACTTTGGAAGAAGGTCTCAAACATCAATCATGAAGTGCTTCAAGTAGGAAATACATATCTTGCAAGTAACAGTGCTTATTCTGTTTGGGATTAAAACTTTGTGTGAATAAACAAGCTTATATAAGATCTCATTGGATTTCAAATGGATTAGATTCATACAAATTTGTAACTTTTGTTATTCTGTGTTCTACAATTGCTAAAAGTGTCCTGCACATTGTGCGATGTTCAATCACTAATCAGTGTATCTAACTGGTACTTTGAACTGTAGATGGAATATTTTACAAAAAGAACATGACACATTGAGCATATATTTTTTATATATGAGTTTAGAAGTGGTAAATATGTGATTTGAGCTCATAATTTAATGAGAACCATGTTCCTATTGTCAGGATTATTTGTTTAATTATATGATTTTCTAAAATTTAAATCACTATAAACTTTATGACAATTCACTAGACTAGATTAACAATGAGGATTGGCAAATATTGTTTGGTACATATATTTGGTATGTAACCTGCTTTACATTTATGGATCCAAAGTACCATATAACAACAGGAGAGCTGTATGTACAGGCCCTGATTTTAACATAAATTTATTTATAGCCAAAAGGACTAGTAGAATGAGAAATTTACTGGTTCATGTGATTTGTCACTATTCCTTGTCACAAAATGCTACCTGGTGACAATTGAAACTTTACAAGAAACCAGGCTAATTACAAAAATTATTAGCCTGCCAGGAAATTTAATAGCCGTGGGCTAGCAGACTACATCTAATTTTGAGCTCTGATATAGGAAATGTTTTGCAAACAAAAGTTCTTAATTCTTTCAGCCCTGTTGGAGAGGGATGACAGCCATGGAAGAAGCAGAATGGTACATCAAATCGGGCTTGGACAAAGAAGGATTCATTGTGAAATTTATATCAAAGGAGATTGGTAATTACAAACATAAAATTAATTTGTATGTATTATACTTGTACTATTGCTTATGCTATTCAGCAATTTATCTTAAGACAGTTATGAAAACTGTATTAAAGACCTACACAGATCTGTCTCAAGGTAGTCATGTTAAACACCTGCATACTTGCCAACTGCAATTATTATTTTTTATATTCTGGGTTTCTTGAATTATCAGCCAGCTGACTCATGTTTTGATCTATTACACTGGTCAACAGTGAAATCATTACTGACTTGAAAAGGCCCTAATCTGTAGTATTTTGGTGTGCCGAACACGAATATAACCGTGAAAAAATTTTATTGGCTCTCGGTTTGAAGATATTCATATACCTCATTTTCTATGTTTCACTGTGTAAATTTCTCCAGTAGGACTGCAGCAACATCCGGAATAATGATGTAACATTGCATAATACCATCATGCTCACATCATCCACAGTTGATTGCATCATTTTCTGATGCAATGCAATACTAATGCCATGCGGCTGCTGAAGTAAGTTGACGTCAGCAGTGTACTATACATGTGTAGGCCTATTATACTAATGCCAGGCGGCTGCTGAAGCTGATGTAGGCAGTGTACTATATAAAGCCCAATCAGATAGGTTCAGCATTTAAAATATTTTAGACGTTGTGCGAGACAGTTCAAGCTACTGTTACATAAAACTTATTATTTTATCCATTTACGTACAATAAAGAACAGTAATGCCTCGAAAGTGTGTTAATACCGCGGACAATTTTTGCTATATTTGTGGGGAAGTGACATTTGCCAACCAGAAGAAAAGTATCAATTCTCAAGTGAAGAAGGCATATCATCTTTACTTCGGATGCAAGGTTGGTGACCAAGACAAGCCTTGGGCTCCGCATATATGCTGTGCTACATGTACAACACAGCTTTCACAGTGGTTGAATTGCAAAAGGTCATCAATGCCGTTTGCATTCCCAATGGTGTGGAGAGAGCCAAGCAACCACCTAAATGACTGTTACTTCTGCTTGGTTCCTCCTCTTTCCGGCGGAATAACGAAGCGAAAGAAGTCGAGAATAGTCTACCCAAACATTCCGTCTGCATTGAGACCAGTTCCACATGGTGAGGGACTTCCTATTCCAGAACCTCCAGCAGAATATTCTCTTGATTCATCTGACGAAGACAAAGGTGAGTCGACCTGTTCTTCTCCTGGTCTATCAGCATGCAGTGATCCAGATTTTCACTGTGGTGCATCATCAACCCCACACAGAATAACACAGGAAGAACTAAATGACCTGATTCGTGATTTGGACTTATCAAAGAACAAGGCAGAATTGTTAGGATCAAGACTCCAACAATGGAATCTTCTAGAAGAAGATGTCACAATTACTGCATATCGAAAGCGCCACCAGCAATTGGAGCCTTTCTTCAGAAAGCAAAGTAATCTGATATTCTGTTCCGATATTGAGGGCCTCATGAATGCTTTAAAAATCACTCATGACCCACAAGAATGGAGACTATTTGTGGACTCTTCGAAACTGAGTCTCAAGGCTGTGCTTTTGCACAATGGAAACATCCTTCCATCTATTCCAGTAGCGTATGCTGTCCACATGAAAGAGACATACGATAACTTAAGGCAGCTACTGAATTCCATTGAGTATAACAAGTACAGCTGGCACCTCTGTGGTGATTTGAAGGTAGTTGCCCTTTTAATGGAACTGCAGCAAGGATATACAAAATACATGTGTTTCTTATGCGAGTGGGATAGCCGAGCAAGGGAAATGCACTACATGAGGAAGGAATGGACTCAAAAGGCAGAATGTAGCCATTGGAGAGAATAATATCCAACACCCAGCTCTGGTTGAGGCTCAGAAAATCTTGCTACCACCCCTTCACATCAAACTAGGTTTGATGAAGAACTTCGTGAAAACCATTGACCGGACTTTGCCAGCATTCCGATACCTGCATGAAAAATTCCCTCGACTCAGCGAAGCAAAGATTAAAGAGGGAGTTTTTGTGGGTCCTCAGATTCGAGAGCTTTTCAAAGATGACCGGTTCAACAACTTGCTGGAAGGTGACGCGAAACAAGCATGGAATGCTTTTCGCCTAGTTTCTACAAACTTCCTCGGAAATGTTAGGGCAGAAAACTATAAGGAACTAGTAGAAGACATGTTGATGAAGTATAAGAAACTTGGCTGCAATATGTCTCTAAAGATTCACTTCCTTCATTACCATTTGGATTTCTTTCCTAGCAACTGTGGTATTGTTAGTGATGAACACGGCGAACGTTTTCATCAAGATATCGCAACAATGGAACAAAGATACCAGGGAAAATGGTCCACTACAATGCTGGCTGACTACTGCTGGACACTCCTCAGAGATGCTCCCGAACAGCTGTACAAGAGACAGGCGAAGAAACCTAAGATGTAGTCAATGACTTGATTTTTTATAGGTAGGCTATTACAGTTGACCTTTTACTATTGGAATGCATTTCGTTATGTAAACATTAATTTCTTGCAGATTACAAAAAAACTTTGATCCAATTTTGCAATTTGACTGTCATATTCGTGTTCAGCACATAAAAATTGATAAGAATTGACTAATTTTATTTCAGTAACATGACTTTTGTAAAAATTTGTTGTCCAGTGTTATCTGTTGTTGTTCAGTAATACCACAGATTTTCTTTCCATGACATCAGGCTCATGATCAATGGTCACAACAGAGAATGATGTACTGCACTTGCTTTGATTGTTTTAAACATATTATCTTGAACATGTTAGTACACATTTCTGTCACAAAATTTAGTATATTGGCATTTCTCAATACAAATCTTGTATTGTTTCAGTTGATCAGTCTGATACTATCGAGCATTACGCTGATAAATTATTATCTCAAATTGGCGAGGATGTCCTGTTTAGTATTGTAAAACTTTCGGAAATAGTTAAAGGGAGCTATGTATTACAAATAGAGTTGTTGTTTTTGAACCTTCAGACACTGACTTTATGTTCAATAATAGTTGAGCAACAGTGATGAATAGAACCCCTAAGAGCTATTTCAAATATAACTGAAACTTTAATAAAGCTTGTACTACAGTAATTGTAACACTGGTGTCTCTTTAATCGAATTATTATCATGTCTACTTTCTTTCCTGCCCTAGGCCTCTTAAAAAGAATGAAAGTTTCTGCCAATTGGTTACTTGTTTATGGTTTTAATATTTGTCATCTTTCTTCAGGCACACATCTTTGAAAATCCTATCATTATTCTTCCAAAACAGAAAGATATATCAACATGGTTTTAACCAGAAGATTTCTTATGATGTATTCTTCGTCCCCAGTTAAAATAGTGCCAGTCTGGTATCTGATATGTTCATGACAAGAACAGATTTGAAAATCTTTTTATTGCTGAAGAATATCAGCAATGGTTTCAATAGCATATTAAAGGAAGAGACGGTCTTATCCTGAATTCTTGGAAATTTGTTTTAGCCAGTAGAATGTCAGTCCCTTCAAGGGACTCTTGATCCATCCATTGACCTATCTCGTTTCCAAAGTAGAACTCAAAACCAGATTTGGATATCTCTATATCTTTAAATACTTTTCATGTTTATGTGTTTCCAGCCATTGTCCACACTTTTGTTTCTGGATAAAACTCCAAAATTGTTTATGATATCTCTGAAATTTGGCAGCAGTGCAGGTGTGTATTTTGCTAATCACTTTTCTTAAACTTCAATGTTTAATTTTTCATTCAGTTGTCTGTTTGCCTATGTATGCATCATTATATTATGCCACGTTTTGACTAATGTGTTGCTATGTGTTGCTATTTGGGGAAAATGTTCCAGATTCGATATTTAGTGACTTTCAAAAATACAGAAAGAAGAGCAGCAAGAATTATTCTGGCAAAACTATTTGAAGCACCAAGCAAGCCTATCTTCCACAAATTTAAATGGTTGGATTATTTTAGGATTGATTACCAAAAAGAATTTTAGTGTACAAGTCTCTTCAACGAAATTGCTTGACAGTAACTTAACCCTTTGAAGTTTGAACCCTAATCTCCCCCATATTTTGGCACCCTAACCCGAGCCTCCCCGGCAAATTTTGACAATTCTATAGCGAATCTAGCGAATAACATAACACAGGCTGGTATACCGGCCTGTCGGGTTATGACGGTAGATAGCGAGGCCGGTATACCGGCCTTTCGGGTATATACACCGGTACAACAGGCCGGTAAACCGGCCTGTCGGGTTCAAAGGGTTCAGGAATTATTCATAACAAACTCAAATGAATATTAATTAAGTTCTGTTTTTGAAGTTAATCTTTGACTTTCTATGCCAAAGTTTGAAACCTCCAAAGGACTTAGCAATATACAGGAGCTTTCATATGGAACAATATTCCTCAAACATAAGAAAGAGTTATAATTTAGAGTTATTTTAAGAAACGTGTTTCATACATGTTTTTCAGCTCTGATTATTGCCATAATACAGACATTTTAATGATGTAAATATTGTATACAATTTTTTCACAGTTTAAGCAGAAGGCTTTGTGGGAGAGTAGTATGTACTAAATGAGTTGCCTTTAAATGAAGCATTATTATTATTATTATTATTAGTCAGATCTTAGTTTTCAGAGCAGAACTCCAAAATCATTAACGATTTATTAGTAGTCCAGATGAGCTATTTATAGTTAGGAATTTTTCGTTTAAATATTTATTTTCAAAGTAGCAGAGACTTGTACATTCAGGGATGGAAACACCTGATCAGTATCACAATGCTGCAGTGAGATAATGCATGACTATAAAATCTTGCAAGATTTTGTTTGAGAGACAGCAAAGAATTGGACAGAGGGCATATGCTGCCTGTTTTTAGACAACTGATTACATTTAAATAGGTACAAGTATTGTCTCATAATGGAAGGTTCTGATGAGATCATCTGTATACTTTGTTGGTAACTGAAATTTAAATTTTGGTTAAATTTGGTTAAAAGTGAAAGGATTTCATAAATAAAGTCTGGTCTTTGGTGATATTTTTCTCCTCATAATACACTTTTGTCACTGCTAAAGGATATAATTACTATCATACATATCAACACAAGATATTGTAATTTGCTGAAAGTTTGAAAAGGATTTGTGAAATTTATGTTTAATTCTAATTGGTCAGCATGATTGACATCAAACAATTTATTTTACTTAGAAAGGATCTTTGTGGACTTAACCCAGGTAAGTTTACATGACTGTAGTGAACACAATATAATACAAGGGCTTAGAGTTTCCAATCTATGTATGTATTAAGCCCTTGTTAATCTATATAGATTGAGAGTACTGGACGATAGCATGAGGATTATGAAAGTTGAGAGTGCTTGACCATGAGGTACTTTCAGTAGGTATAGTTACATAATACCAAAGAATATGTCATCTCTAGATGACTCTTGGTCCTTTTTGTATTATAGGAGAAACTCCCATAGAGAATGTAAAGGCAAAGTTTCCTACAGTGTCACTGACAGTGAAATAGCAGACAGTGGATCAGACTGGTTAGAGAGTGGTAAGGAAAGCTGTCATTTTTTATAAAAGCATACAAATGTGGTGGATATGAGGATAGGAAAATGGGAAGAGACTGGAGTTTTCAATTAAAATTCCCCATTTGGAATGATCAGAAAGTAGAAGTGATATCCTGATTTTAAGTCACCTACATGTATTATATGCATCATCCATACTTTTGCAAAAAAAAATCATTGAATGTTTACAAAAAAAAAAAAATTTAGTTATCAATTTCATTTGACCCAGGTTGTGGGAATTAATCGGGGGTATTGTCAATAATAATGAAAAAGGCAGGTATTAATTGAACTGTACAGTGATCTCTCATTACATTGTGGATCATAGAGTTCATGAAATTTTTGTGTGTTGAAAGAACATTTTCCAAAGGTCTGTTAAAAACAACTGTATCAGTATGTTCTATAATGCGTATATAACATAAATTTTTTTATTTTATTGTTGTAAGCACATTATAAATGTTTATCATCTGGCAGTCAAGAACTAAAATGTAATGCAAAAGAAAAAGCTGCAATGGGAACTAAATACAGCTAATTTAAAAATATTCTTAACCATGTCCTCATAATATGTAAAGCCATTTTACTGAGGGGTTCTGAAATTGAACAGCACTGTATTAAAACAAATCCTTTAAACATAGAATTCTTGTATTTGTTTAGTGCAAGTTTGTGTTGTTGACCTTCATTGATATAAATATTTGTGTTTTTTTTTTTTAAATTACATTCATGAGTACGTTTCCATTTAAGAAGTTAGTTCCATTTCCTATACAGATGGATCCATCTGGATCTTAGAATCAATGAAGTTGTATGATTAACTATATATGGTTTTATTTACTTGGTATAAAGACAAATAGATCCACCTGTGATGAGCCTGTTACAAAGAGTATTTTAAAAGTGTTGAGACTACAATACAGTTGTTTTTAGTTTATTTATAGGATTTAAATACTAAAATTTTAATGGGTTACAAATCTGAAATTATGCTTCTTTTAAGGGAGGTTGATGAGACAGCTTTGGTTTTGGATCATGAGCTGCCAGGTTCAAATATTGTATGAAGTTATTTTGAACTTTTGACTTGTAACAGTTAATAGCGTAACAAATATCTCAAAAATTACAAAACATCAACATAGTAATTTTTTCCTATATGACAGCAGAAGTTTTATCGGAGTAAATTACGATTAAACCTCCAATCCTTATTTTTGAAGGTATTTGCACTGAAATTGAGATTTACAGAAATTCACACAAATGAAGTCATCATTACTCGTATGAACAAGAGTTTATTGAAATAATTCATTTTGGATATTGAATTTGGAAAAGTACACTTTTTGGAAAACCAAATATTATGAGCTTGAAAATGATGCAGTTATAAATATTACTATTGCATTAATATATATCAGGCAGTTACCTGGGGTCATTTGGTAACACAACTACCCATCATGTCGGTTTTAATTTGTAAGTGAGTAAATCCACATGCTGATATACCAGCAATAAGGAGACCATAATAAACATTAGATAAATTTTAAATTCCAGTAAAGTGGTCTCGATATATATGTATATCTAGCTTGCTGGATACTGGAAATGTGGAGAACACAGCATGCGACAAAAAGGCAATTGCATCACACAAAAGAACTCAGTATTTTTCCCATCATGAGGCAGGTTGTCATCCAAAACTGACTTGTCCCCACTTTAATTAAAGTTGGGAAATTTGGCATGTCCAATTATCCATCACTACATTATTCAGTCTGGTGTTTGTTTCTGCATAGACAAAGTGTAATCATTGGTTTGATACCAGATTAACAGCATGAAGCAGTGAAACCTTACTACATAAATTAATCCAAAATTTTCTTTTATGTAAATACATTCGAGTCCGTGACCAGGTTAGATTTTGGTGATATTAGGATTCAAAATTGTTACTTTGTGTCTGTTTTGAGGAACCGCTTCAGTGGTCTAAGTGGTTAGAGTGTCCACCTCGGATGTGGTAGGTCGTAGGTTGAAACTCTGACCGAGTCATACCAAAGACTTCCGAAAAAAAGTGGTACTAGCACTTGCCTCGATTGGCTGTTAGCATTAAGAGGTTAATTTTGGGACTGGTTGGCCTGGTATCAGGATAATGTGACTGGGGGGACATCATGCTACATATCTATAGCATGGTGCCCAGTGCTAGACATCACTATAAACTGCTACACTGCAGATATTGTTGGAATATGACAGGAACATTTTTAACCTTTGTTAGAAATCCAAATCACACACACACACACACACACACAGAGTTTTGGGATTCAGTTTAGTGGATATACAGAGGAGCCTCGTTAATCCAGATGCTGTTTCACGGGAAACCTTGGTATCTGGACATAATTCAACAGGAATGGAATTCCTAAACATTAATGTGCTCCATTAATCAAGAAATCCGCGTTCCAGATCTGGAAATCAAAATCGGGTGATCAAAGTGTAAAATTACTATAAAACTTGTCTCCATAATCCGTAATAATCTATCCAAAAATTAGAAAATTCAAAAAATCACTTTTCAAAATTTTGCACATGTATATTCTTATCAGTGCTAAATCTAAGAAGAGTTGGGTCTTAAACTCAGACAAAATGTTTGACTCTCGTGCATTTAAATGTTTGTTGAATGCTTTTTTTGTGCCATATGCTTCTGTTTAAAGGACAGTGAAATGTGATATGTGTTGCCCAACTAGTTTCAGTACATCGAGACTTAAGTTATTACCAAATTCCATCAGTATTATATTATTCTAACATAAGATCTTTGTTTACTTTTCTAAATTGATTTTTTCAAAAATATTTTAGGCATATTTTCATGTTCCATGCTTTTAAAAAACACAAGCCTCAAATTTGGGTTCTCAGGTTGCAGATGACTTGAATTCATCCAATTGTTTTGTTTTAGAATATGACTATTCTGACAGTGATCTTCAAGATGATAACGATTGTGGAATTCAGAATGGTAATCTTCAGGACAACAATCAGAATGTCAACCTTTGTGATGCCAGTCAGAAAAGTCAGCTTGTAGACAACAGTCAAAATGTTAACCTTTGTGATGCCAGTCAGAATAGTCAGCATGTGGACAGTATGAAGAATGTTAACCTTTGTGATGCCAGTCAGAATAGTGAGCTTGAGGACAACAATCAGATTGTTGAACTTCATGAAGACAGGGAGATTAACCAGCTTGAGGACAGCATTCAGAGTGTTAACCTGTTTGATGCCAGTCATAATAGTCAGCTTGAAGACAGCAGTTGCATTGTTGAACTTAATGAAGCTGGTGAGAATAGCCAGCTGGATGACAGCAATCATAATGTTAACCTTGGTGAATGACACCATTTGGAATTTAGAACTTCATGGAGCCAGTGAAAATGGCCAGCTTGATGACATCGGTCAGACTGTTGACCACCATGATGCCTCTCAGAGTGACCGGCTTGATGATGTTGACCAGTTTGATGGCAGTGGGCAGGATGTTTACCTTAATGATGCCTGTCAGAATGGCCAGCTTGACAACAGAAGTCAGAATTGCCACAAGCTTGCTGCTTTCGGAAGGAGTAGTCACCTGGATAATGGCATTAAAAGTTGTGACCTTAACCATCAGGTAAGAAAAATGACCAAATTTGTGGGCATTATTTCATCTCAAAGACAACGGTCTGGGCTTAGTATCATTTTGCACTGCTGCCCCTAATTGGTATATAGCTGTGATCATTTAGGCTGTATATTACTTAGAGCAGTCTTGTCCATAGTTTCATCTCTCCCCCAATGAAGGTGACTTGATGATTATGTATACACTCCATCCCTTATGATTTGACCAAAACATTTAGGGCTGTTCCATTTAAACATACATGGTACCCAGGGAAGGCAGGTTTTAAAAAAAATACATGCCAGGGTACTTGGATTTCACATAGTTCATATTAAAATGTTGAACAAATTCTAAATTGCATCTATGGGTGAGTACTCCACTTTAAAAGTGCCTTACCTGGGTCCCCTGGAACAGTCCATACTGAAATGACCCTTATATTAAGGATTTATTAAATAAATGCAAATTGTATAAAAATATGATTGTTGCAGTAAAATCTTGATATTGGCTTGTCTGGGTTTGGTCTAGATCTGGATTTTCATATCAGATTCAGTGGAGTTGGTCAGAGAACCAGACAAACCTACAGGAATACCTCGGATGCTTTAATCTACCAACAAGTTTCATATCCAACTAATGCATGATCAAACAATTGACCTGAAATTATAAAATTGAATATTCTGATTCTCGGATTTGTCTGTGAAAAAGCAGGGAAAGGCAACAGTTATATTTATTGGACAAATTGTAATGTTGATTTGAATATTGCTCATGGCAGAAGAGATGACTGCTGCCACTTAGAATAAAAATAACAAAATAACTCCCCAAACAGCCGACATACACGCCACCTGTTTGCATGATATTTTCTGAAACTGAACTGTAGGTCTAAGTGTACTGTACAAACATTTTAGTTTTTGAACATAATATTGCCTTTATCACATCAGATAACACTTCTTGCATTTTTAAAGCTAACAATAATGTTACATTTTATTTTGTTATATCTTGCTGAAAAGTTCATCTTACCGAACAGTATTAACTGCCTTACGGACAAGGTCTTGCTTTGGATGGTATGTCAGACATTGGGACAATGGAGCAACATATGTATATCCATGTGCACTTTTCTATCATTAATTCTTGATTGAAACAACTTTAAAATCGCTAGAATTTGTGGGATGACTACAAGTTAAATTTTAGTTCATCCCTTTGAAATAGAGTAGAGCCTTTATACTACCTTCACTGAAATTTGAGAACTAAATTATTGCAAAAGCTTGTAACCTGATATCGGAGTTTGTTTTGCCTTCAAAATTCATTATGCAGAACTGTTTTGGGGTAGTTTTCACAGCCTTTCAAAGTAATGCTTAGTTTGTTCCCAATGAAATACTTTCTAGTTTGATGTCCAGTATGACTTCATGTGTAGTAATTTTGAAATTTGAGTCACTGCTCGCTTTTCTTTTTAAATGTTGGAGTATCCACATGGGATAATATCAGAACCTATGCTACTTGTAACAAGATTTAAGTGTACACTTTGACCAGTTGAGCTTCCGACCCATCTTGAGACTCTTGTTAGAACTTTCTGGTTTTACCATGGGGTCATTTCAGGGGGAAATGGGCTAAATAAGTAAAATATCTTCTTCTTTTCCAGAAACCTAGCCGTTATTGCATATATTGCCATCAGATAATTACTAGTGGAAAGCTCAACCGACACATCCTGAGAAAACACAAATTTGAGGAGGAAGTAAAGACTGCTATGTTGCTGCCCAAACAATTGCAAAATAAGTTTTTGAGGACAAGCGAAGGGAAGGAATGTACCAATTTAATCTTAAATTCATGATGAAACCAACAATGAATAAAACTGATAAAATGCAGTTCATGAGGGAAAGAAAACCCAAGTATGATGATGGCTTAAGAATGTGTTCTGGCTGCAAGAGATTTTTGTCAAACCGTTCCTTTTACAAGCATAAGCAAACTTGCACAAGTTTAATTGCAGATGCTATGAAGCCAAAGCTTTTGGCTAGCACAATCATTCACAAAGATAAAGAGTTTATGGAAGAGATCCTGAACAAGTTTAGGACTAACGAGGCTGGAGAATTGTGTCGCACTGATTCCCTTATCCAGCAAGTTGGATATCGACACTTTTGCCTTCGAAGATATGAAAAGGGAAAAAAAGACGAAGTAAGAAAGTTTGATATGTTAGAAATGAGGGAACTGGCCAGATTATTTATTGCATTTAAATCTATATCATCAGAAACTGTTACCACAGAAGATATGTTCCAAAGGGGTCATTTATCAGTTTTAAGAGAAGCAATTGAAAGAATGATGGAAACCAGTGAAGAAGGGATAGAAAAGTATGTGCTAAAATTGATGCTGAATGCTATCATCCAGAGAACTATCAAATCTCTGAAAGGATACTATACGGAAACAATGCAGGATGATAAATATGATGAAACAAAGAAATTTCAATTGGCATATTCATTTCGTTCACATGAAATGTTCTCGAATGCAAGGTATCAGTGTATCTCCAGTTCAGTTGATAAATCCCGACGTCCTGAACAGTTACCTGAAGAGGAGGAATTAAAGAAATTGAAAACATTTATATCTGAACAAATCAAACTTGTAAAATATAAATTTGAAATCTCTAAGTATGCTTGGCTGAGATCTTTGGTGGTTTGCCGGCTCACATTATATAATGGGAGACGTGGTGATGAACCATCACGAATGCTTCTCTCACAGTGGGAAGATGCTGAAGATGGTGTGTGGCTTCCATCTGATCAGGTTTTGAAAATTGAAGATGTTGCAGAGAAATATCTTGTTGGTCAGTTTCGGCTAGCCTATCTTCATGGAAAAGGAAGGAAGTTAGTTCCAGTTTTACTTCCTGAAGATATTATAGAACCTATTCAGATATTAGTTACACATAGACAAGCACATGGGATCAAGGAGAACAGCATCTTTTTATTTGGAACAAAATCTTCGAATAGTCACTGCTCATGGTGGCATTCAGTTAAAGCTGTTTGTATCCAGGCTCAAGTGAAGATAAATGCTACAAAAATAGGCACAGAATTTCAACCATTTATGCAAGTCTTGACATGAGTCTTGAACACCAGAGGATTTTCCTGGATCATATGGGTCATGAGACAGCCATCAGCAAGGATAATTACCAATGCCCGATTGGGATAAAAGAAGTTCGAGTTATGGGAAAGCTGCTGGATAACATTGACAAAGGTATTTTTTCTTATTTTGTCAGTGGTAACTGCTTTTTTATCACCACAGATTTGGTTCATAATTGATGTCACTGACATGAAAAAGATGTCAGATGTATTCAGTAAATGCATTTTTAAAACATTCTGTCAATTGGAGCTGACATCGAACTGAGGCTGTATTAGTTCCCCACAGTTGTGACATACAGTTAGTCCTTTTTTAATTAAACTCTTACATTGCCATTAACATTTAATCCATTTGGATTTAAATCAATTATACCCAGATGTATACTTAATACTGACAACTGTCCTACAGACCTGATAAGATTTCAGTTTGTATCATTTGTATATGCTTCCTCCATCTGTCCATGTGTCTCCTTTTCATGTACACTAATTGTAATTCCTATCCATCTTACTTTACCATACTGTGGAGGTAGATGGCAGTTTAGAGAAATAAGAAACCTAGTTTTATTGAGATGAAATGTTGATAGGTCATGTACAGAGAAAAGGAACATGCGGGGACTGAAAGAAGGAGGATAATATTCACAAACTAACTTGTTGAATAACTCGTACATTATCCAGACTTTGTTGCTTACATGTGAGAGAAGTAATAAACCTATCTAGTTTAGTCAGAAGCTCAAAGGTGATAGTCCAATATCACAGTGAGGGAGAGAAGAAAACGGTTTCCACTTAACTGGAGCACAACACCACATACAGTATGCTATAGCTAAACATTGTCAGTTGTGTGCACTTTGGCAAGAAAAGGCTTTGTAGTCACAAAATTCTAATTTTCAGGTGACATCAATATAAGATCCAGAAAATAGTTTGGTACAAAATGGCAGGTTCTATAACTTTTGTGATGTTTGCACTTGAGAAAAGGAAGAAGCTAGTCCAATATGGGGATTTTGTTGTCAGAGGTCAAGATCATATTTACTTAATGAAGAAACTTTTTTTCTGCATGATCACTGTACTTTTAGACCACATGCCATATCCAAACTTTATTTGGTGAAGGGAGAAACATTTGGAGCTGAAAAGGTCAAAAGCCAAGGTGAAGAAAAGATATTGTGGGGTGGGTGGTTATAGTACCCTTCAAAGTACTCAATTTGAAATAACCAGTAACAAGAAAAATCTTTCGTAACTTTATCGGAAACATGGGTGACTAACAGATGCATAGTGAATTCCTGACATATGGGTCAATTTTTTTTT
Source organism: Unio pictorum (assembly GCA_030141615.1). Taxonomy (NCBI): domain Eukaryota; kingdom Metazoa; phylum Mollusca; class Bivalvia; order Unionida; family Unionidae; genus Unio; species Unio pictorum. The sequence continues at coordinate 2,624,678 of JARLTB010000206.1, forward strand.
ACTCTCTCAGTTTTGGTTTTACACCAGGTTTTACACCAGGTCCTATCAGACATTTATGCAATGATATCATTAGTGATCCATGTATAGGGCCCAAGATATTGGTGCATTGGCATATGTTATGTCAAAAAACAGTTGCAGATACGTACAGAATGCATGCTGAAATTATATAAAATATACTTCCAAACCACATTGGCCCCCATTTATATAATATTTCAAGGCCATTTGAATAAGAATACAGCCTCGATCGGCGATTATTACTGTACATACTTGGATTATGTCTCGCACATAGTTTTATAAATAAATAAAAGAAAATAAGGCAACAAATCATCATGTAATACAAATATGTTTAGAAAGTACCATTTGGCTTTTAAATTTTGACTTGGTGAACATGGAAAGTAATGTTACTCTGACAAAGATGGTCAGGTCATACTTGGCATTCCAGTTTCAGTATGGTGGCGCATACTCGACACTCAGTTCCTATTTTGGAGAGAAACCTAGTCTCAATGTACAGAAAATCAATTGGATCAGTGCATGTAATGATAACTGTTAGATATCCTGTGGAATATAAGCCAGTGTCAAGTTCGTTTCTTAGAAAATTTAAAGATTCCCCAAATAAATCACATTGTTGTCTGACACCAGCTGTGCTGGTGGAAACCATCTTAGGCTTTGTAATTATACTGATTTGTTTTAAAACATTTCTGTCAGGTACTTCAGCAGAAACTAGAAAACCGCCAGAGATTTTGGAGCAGTCCTCAGCACCAGGGAAGTCCATACCACCAGAGAGGCCAGAAAGATCCAGGATAAAAAAGAAGTCAGTCAAAGGTACATATTTTTGTGTATCTGTAGGTTATTTAAATACTACTGTACTATTTCTAAACCAAATCTGACTTAAGCTCCTTCAAGCTTTAAGATAAATGTTCTTTAGTCCTTTACCTCACAGGGTATGTGGCTCTGTAGGCAGTCACTATAAATGTACCAGAGTCATACAGTGCAGTGTGCTGTAAATAGAACAGCTTTATATTTGACTCCATACACATAAGTATGCTTGTTAACATTGTTAATGGTACACATATGTTATCTATGGCAAGATTTAGGAGTAAAATCTGATCGTTGTAGTGGTATAATTATTTTTCACAGAAAAAAGTATATTTGCTTTGAAATCTTGAGAGCACTCATTTTTTGGATCACACCAGAGATTTTAGATGCCATAAAAGGAGGAGATAAGTATTAAATGCCATCAGTTATGAGCTAGTTTACATGCAAAACCAAAAATGACAAACTAAAAATACCAGTATGCAAAAACCTTTGAAGATATTAGAATAATCTGAAAACCATTTGGAAACGTTTTAGTGAGTTAGAATCCGAAAAAGCTCAGTAACAATGACATGTTACTCACTGAAATCAAATCTAATGAGCAAATAGTTTAAATGATTATTCACTTGTATAGCTTCCAACATTAATGAACCTTTTTTAGAATTTTGAGAAAGTCAGTTCAGTATAATTTTGGGGGCCAAAAAATTTAGTTCCACTATTATGCAGAGCATCACATCCTGCTCAACCTACTTTAGTTTTTCCAACAGTTAATTTGTGTGGAGTAATGTTGTAGTACAAAAGGTTACCGCCAGACAAAAATCACATGGCAGTTTCATGAATCAAACAATTACTCTGGTCTCCTGTCAGAAAACAAGGACAAATCTGACAATTATAAACAAAAGGAAACACTGCGACAACCAGATGTCCAAAATCAATGATGGAATGAATACTGTATTGAAAGTTACATATTTGTGTTATGGTAAGCTGAAAACACAAAACTAAAATGTATCCAACAATGATCATCCGTTAAGTGAATAATACTATATGCTGGTTGTGTGACTTGTATAATCTCATATGTTTTACATCATGTTGTTGTATCACTTGTATCTTTGAAATAAGTTTTAAAAATGCTTGAGCGCGTGGGTCAGAGTAAATAAAATAGCAATGGACGTCTTTGTTTAAATGTGATTTGGAAGATTGAGATTTAGTAAAGATGACGAATAAAGAAAAAGTGTGCCCATTTGCAATGTGTAAATACTGGTTTGTACACTATATTATGGTACCGGTCGCCTGGTAAACTCCAAAGCGCTCTGTGAATTACTGAAGTTTTTGTTTACTTTTATTTTATATCAGACAAGTCTGAAAATATGCACATGCAAAATAATAATATGTATTTACAATCATTGTAGTTTATAATAGTTTCTTGACATAGTAAATGAACAGGAGCTGGTCACTGCTGTATGCAGTATAGCGATCTTGCCAATTTTGTCTTGACATTTTTTATATCTGTAAGAGTTGGGAAACAGAAAATGCTATAATTTTTAAATGCACATTAATCTTGGGACACAAAAAAAAAAATTATTTCCTCATGTCCCAAGACTTAAGTAATTATGTTTATGTGGCTTGAGTAAATGATACCATTTCTTGTGCCATAGCCAGATAATGGTTATCCTTAGCAATAGTGAAGTTTTTAAATCACTGTTATAAGCTCTAAAGTTTCAGTGTTTGTCATATCACGCCCAAGTGGCTCAGAAGATACATTCTTATCATATTGATCACTTTCATCATTGGCCTGATTGCTTTTACAAAACCACAACATATGTTCTTTGCAAAGATAGAAACCACATGCACTTCTATTACCAATAAATCATGAGCTGACCCAGTTTTTCACAGTGATAATTTATTAAAATTTATTTATATTATTCTGAAAACTGAAAAAGAGTGTTAAAAGTGTGATACATACATAATCTTACTACAGTCTGCTTGATCCATTAAACTTCATTTTTTATATTCACTTTATGTGTGTAAAGTTATTTGACTTACATCCAAAGCTTATCATTCAAGTAAAGTTGCTACCTACAGAATTTGGAATCAACTTCACTCCACTTTGTCTGTGTGCCTGTTATGCATACAAGTCAGCAAACTATAATGATTGACACTGTGTGAATGCTTTCAGTAACCTGGTCTCGAGAAGAAACTGATGAATTAAGAAAGGTCTTCAAAGACTTCACTGTCAGTACATCTAACACTAATTGCAACAGCGGGTGTCTACCAAGTAAGTGCTTCCCTATTTTCTCTATATATAATTTATTTGCCTCCAGTTTGGAATGCAATTGATTTTTTTTCTCCTTGAGTTTGAATTGAAATATGTAGCTTTATTAATTTCCAGTAACTATTTCCAGTGTGACTCTTTTTGCACACAATAAATTTTCAGCAAATTTCTAATCTGTGCAGTCCATGATAATGGTCAAGTCTTCGAAGTCCAGTTTTTAAATGCTTTTTTTTATCGCTTTTTTTATTTTACTGTGTCTGGAAGCATTTGTGACCCAGTGGTCAGCAGGCTGGTCTCAGATTCAGAGTAGTGCAGATTTGAATCCTGTCCAGACCATCTCTGGTCAGCAGCAGTTAAATTTTTCTGGGCATTTTACTTTGCTGTCTCTGCCTTCATACTAAATAATCTTTCATTTAATGATGTGCCATTAAACACCAGCAAAAAAAAAGAAATCGTCTGTATCTGGTATGAATACTGTTCATAAAATTTGATACTGTGATCATTTTAAATATCTTTTCTGCCTTAGATGGTTACATGAAGTGGTTTAAGATCACAACATGTTGAGCAGTCACAAAGGATGGGAAATGCTGCTTAAATTATTTTTTTTTCTTTCTATTACAGATAAAGGAGAAATAATTGATTTCCTTAAGAATCACATGCCGCAGTGTCTGAAGTCGCTGAATATGCTGACTGCCTATATAAAAACACGAACAAAATTATTTAATGAGAGAAGGACAATAAGACAGAACATAAATAGGCATCAAAATAAGTTGATTTAGACATAGCTTGTAATGTCATGTCTTTATTATTGCTATGAACTTTCCATAATATTTTGTGATCTTAAAATTGTAACCGTTGACTGTAGTTATCTGGCACCTTTCCACACCACCATTGGATGGTAAAATGTTGAGTCTTCTCTGGCGCTTATTTAAATGAACTTTTACAGAAATATTTTTCAAGATGGCCCCCATTTACTTTATAAATCTCACTGCATCATTTAAAATGACTGCCAGAGTAGTGACATGCAATCTTGGTTCTCATGATACCAGGAAAAAATCAGGAGAAATGATAAAACGTTTCCGAACTGTGAGAAGTCCCTGAAATTTGCAAATATTGATAAAAGCATGTCAGGAACAGCCAGGGAATTTTCTGCCACCACTTGATAAAATATTGAAACATACATGTAATTGAGTTGTAACTGAACTGATCATGAGTTCAATTTCTTGATTTCTGACCAGAGCATTCAAAGGTTGCAGTATGGATCATTTGTGTGCTTGCCACAAACATATTGGTATTGTTATTCCAAGCACTCAGTGAATTAGATTTGTCCAGTATTCTAGATAGTTCAAAGACAAGCTAGATATTGGTTTGTTTCTTACATGGATGGCATGAAAATCAGTCTAGCATCTCAGTAAGCCAACATGGTGGCAGCATATGATATCCGCTTACCAGATGGCCTAGCAAACAAAACTGCTGTTGCATTGAGTCATGCTGGTATGAACTTAATAGGAAACTTATCTATTTTCTCAGAAATTACAAGTATTACCGCTGATATGTCTCTAATATGCTGACAGATGAGATGAAACTACAGCATTGATGAAATTTGACCTAGTACTCACCATTTGCATTGCTATATGTTTATCACATTTAGTCATGTGATATCAACAGTAACCCATTTCAAATGTAGAAAAATAATAAAAAATATTAAATGAAAGTCACCATAATGTTTGTAATTAAAAAAACTAAAGAACACAAAATTCTCTTTATATTTATTCCGAGAATATTCATGAAACCTGGAGCATGTGTAAGCAATGGTTTTGTTGTATCATGTGATGCCTTGTTGACATGTACTCTCTGCTTGATGAATCTGGCTCTGTCCAGTTTGCTGCAACAGCAAGAGTTTTCTGGGGATAAAATAGGTTGAGAATATTTTTGTCCTCTGTTTACAAAAGGTATGTTACTTATTTTTAATATATTTGAATTTTGGAACATTAAAAAGGGATTTGTTGTTAATGTCATGTGACTTGTGGGCTTGGGACGTCTTAGGTTGAGAGGTTTTTGTAATCATTTGACAATCAGTGCAAATAGCAAGTACCATGTCAGGTTTCATCAATGCTGAAGTTTTGTCTCGCCTGTCAGCGAATTAAAGACATAACAATTGTAATACTTGCAATTTCTGAGAAAATAAGTCATTTTCATATTGATTTCGTGAAGATGCCATTTAACGTAACATTTTTTAAAATTTGCTAGGACTGCTGATGAGCGGCTAACAGATGCCACTACCATAGGGTAGCAATGATTCCAATTTTTTGATAGGCAGTTGGCTTAGACCTCTCACTTCAGCATAATGTCCAAATATGACAAATTTAATGGGAATATTAAGAGGAAATAGAAAGCAGACTGCCATTCCTTATAGACAGAGTACTGAGTCAAATTTGTAGTTTAAAATGTTGACTCTGTGAGCTAAACTTTGGTGCTAAACTATTACACTGTTATGTATAGCCTGAAGTATTTGTTTTAGATCTTAATTAGGTCATAGGAGAAATGGGAGATTGTCATTCCTTGTATTATATATTAAGAAACGATACTAGCCCCTGTATCATCAATACAGGTTTGAGAACTAGTTTCTTGCATTACAAGCAGACATGTAATTTATCATTTCAATACATGAGAATTTCTCGTTTACTATGCAGATATAAGATGATAATTATGCCAATGAGGCATATAGTTTTGTATCCACTTCTATCCCCCCCCGATTCATTTTTGCATGCATCAGTGACCCTCATGCTATAGCAGGATTTGACTATAAAATAAACCTAGCAATGGAAACTATTACAAATATCTGCACTGCTTGATCTATCCATATATCATTCCTAACTTGCTTCCCAACCATCCACTTGAATAAAACCAGAATCTGAAAACTTCATCTACTTACTCTCCTAAACATTTGTATGAATATGTAATCACCCACAGTTCCTATAAAATGTGATTTTGTGATAGTAAATCTACCCCATCTGGGGCAACATTCATGATTGAAAACCTCTGTTGTATATGTAAGTGTATCAGGGTAAACCATCACGTGCATACTGCTTAATCCAAGTTCATGTAAATCGAGTTCAGGGTACAAGCATGATCACATATTTGATTTGAAAATATAACAACCTTTGTTTGGTGCTTGGTCATTCATGCCAGTTGAATAAGCAGAGATATGTCCGCTATAGTTTGAGCAGTGATTGTACACATGATGCATTGAAAACAAACACCAAGAATACTTAATTACTTATTGTTGATGGGTCAGTAATAATAAAATTTAGTTACCAGTTTTTTAGTGAGCTGACATCTTACAAAATAAAACGTATTGGTGACTTGTTTGAATGAAGTTTGTGATTGTTCCATTTGAATATTTATCACATACTGTTTGCATTGAAATATTGCTCTGTATTTATGTTACTTTAGAAAAAATGATACATGTAATTAAGGAGTCAATAAATTGTTCATCGCTTATTTGACATCTTTTTGTAATAAATTTCCCTTCTTTCAATGCTATTTTTTTTTCTATTCAGCTCACGGACATAGAAAATGAGAATTATATGGTGCATATAATAGATGCAAAATTGATTAATATGGCATAGAAGGTTGAACTTTACATTTTTGTAGATCAGTAAAGTGCTGAAAACTATCCTAGGACATCATGTACTGGCACATTATTGAAACCGTCATTTGACTTTAAACTGTAAATGCCGAAAACTCTCCTAGAATGTTGTATACTGGCACATTATTGAAACAGTCATTTAACATTAAACTTAACATTTATCTATGGCATCAATTTGTATGGGCATATTCCATCATTCCTATTTCCCCTCTAAAGTCTTGGAAATAAGCAGCAAGATATTGTTGTATGAAGGCTGATAAGTTAGTGGTATGGCCCTTGGTTGAACATCCCTTGTGCTTGTTCTGTTCATATTTTGCGTGCTTATAAAAGCTTGTACTAAAATTGGTGGTATGTGCATATGTGTAGATTTCATTGCACACATATTTGTTTGGTATATAGCACAGATGAAATATTTGTATTCCCTTCCAGTGCTGCCCACTGTAGCTTTGTATTATAAATGGCTTCCAAAACCTGCTTTGTCCATTGCAACATAACATTTTTGTAAAGATGATACTTGCTGTAAACTAAACTAATGTAAATTTGCACAGATGTGGTCAGTCTGTCATTCAAGATGGCTGCCATCATTAACAATAGACAAAAAGTTAAAAATGACAAATTATTCAATTCATAAGAAATTATTGGGACAAAAATAGTCAACTTTCACACAAGTCTTGAGCCACATTTGGTTTTGCTAATGATGTAACTAGGGCCACACGGTTTGTTAAAACTATAGGTCTTAAAATATGTAACAGAAAGGAAGTTAAGTGAAACTAACAGTTTAATTACAATTCAGCAAGCAATTATTTCCTAGAATTGTTGTTGTAGGGTTTAACACCATTTTTCAGCACACGGTAGGCTATACATGGCGGCCAGTATTAATGGTGGAGGAAGAACCTAGGGAAAACCCCGGAAAGAACCACCAACCCACGAGAAGCTACTGGCAAGCTTTCTCACATACATTAGCCGAATCTGAGACTCGAACCCACGCAGACAGAGGTGAGATGGCAGTGGTCCATAACAGAGAGCGCTTTAGACCACTCGGGGCCCCTTTCCCTAGAATACTATTTGAAAATTCAAATTAAATTCCAAATTATCCTAGATGCCCTATCACAAGTTGGAAAATAATATTCCAAATAAATTAAAATATCATTGAATGTCCTGACATACCTGGCCACTCTGGTGGCCTAGTGGTTAGAACATCTGTCTCAGATGCGGGACGTCGCTGGTTCGAACCCTGGCCGTGTCTTACTAAAGACTTGTAAAAATGTTACTAGCACCTACCTCGCTTGGCGCTCAGTATTAAGAGGTTAGAGTTAGGACTGGTTGGCCAGGTGTCAGGATAATGTGACTGGGTGGGGCGTGATGATATATCTGCCTGGTGTCAGGTTAATGTGACTGGGTGGGGCTATAAATACAGAACACTGTGATATACCAATAGTCTTGAATGTCCTGGTATTCCAATGATGCAATCCAGAATGTCTTTCTGTGAATTCACAAAAGTCCAAGTAATTTATCAATACGAAGTCAATGAGTAAATCCATAGAATAATTGAAATAATTACCCTCGAAAAATGATTAGAGCAACACAACTGTAAACTCGAAAGATTCGCTGCGACCGATCTAAAACAAAAATCAATTGTGTCTTGACCACAGACATACAAAAATATGTATCACTCCAACAGGAAAACCGGTTTAATTGTAAGCAAGGCTTGACCTTGAAGCTCTGTTATAGTAAATATCTTGTTTAAAACTTACAATTCATGGACAAATGTCGGGTATGCAAAAGCTTCAGAATCCACAATCTTGGACAAAAGTCGAATACACAGTATAAATTAAATATACATAACAGGTGTTACACTGTTGTGTTTGGTTTGCATTAAAAGCTGTTGAACCACTGAACTATTTTATAATTGTAGCTTTAGCATTGTAGTGTTTTTTTATACTGAATGCATGACGACATACATGAATGGTGTTCATTACTTATCATTGACTGTGGCATTATTGCCTATCATTTGCATATAGTCACATTATATAGCTTGTGATAACTCTCTTTTGAAAAAGAGAATTAACTGTTGTCTTGAAGGAGGTCACTTTTAGAGGCTGAGGAACATAACCAAATGTGCTAATACCAGGCCAAATGTTTTGATAAAACTACTGTCCCTAGCCACCACCCTGTGTGAAGTTCATGTCAATCTTTTATTTAGTTTTTGTATCTGCTAGTCACTTCTGATTGGTAGTTGATGCTTAGCTTTCAGGGTCAAATCGGGTCAAGTACTGGGGAGGATGTCCGAAATTTCAAATGGGCTAATAATGACTAAAGGAAGGCTATTCATTCGATGTGTCGTTTTGCTCAAAGTGCGTATAATACATAATAAACATTATCGATAATAAAGCGATGATCAAATTTCAAGTGACTATACGTTTGTGTGTGTGTGTACATTTTTATTGGTTTCTGTTTAGCCGGTTTGGGGGTGTGGTCCGGGCACCCTGGATCCCTCTACCCGGCCCTGGCTTTAATGGGGAATATCTACTACACCCTAGTCAGAGTATCCAGGCCTTTGAAATGTTAATTCATCATGGTTTTCATAGTCTCTACTAATGGCCGTGGGGCAGGCATGTCCAAATGAAGTAAGGCCCTAGAGGCCACACTAAGTATATACAATGCAAACAAAAATGTATCTTAATAATTGTACAAAAGCACTGAACTTTCTATTAAAGATTTGTTGAAGTAACAAACATTTGTATGCTTTTTACAACTGAAATGTTCCGATTAAAGTCTCCTCAATGATGCAGCTTGGCATAGATATATACCAAGGATGTCATTAATCTAAAATTTAAGAATATATAATTTTAATAACAGTTTTAAGCAGACCATCCTAAATTATCAGCATTTAGCAGACCATCCTAAATTATCAGCATTAGGCAGACCAAAACGAATCTCAATAATTATACAAAGCACTGAACAGTCTCTAAAGATATGTTAAAGTAGCCAACATTTGTATCCTTTTTACAACTTAAATTTTCAGTTTAAAGTCTCTTAAATGATGTATTTTGGCATATATATCGCGGTCTTCTTTATGCTTAAATGTAAGTACTGGTCTCCATAATGCTGATAATGAACATACGAAATTTAAGTAGACCGTGTATCTTGTATATTTTTAATTATTGCAAGAAGCATTGAAACCATACAATACAAATATATAAATGTTGTTTACTTATAAAAAAACTTGATGGATATTTGTATATTTTGAATAACTACGAAGATGCATTTTGGTCTGCCTAATGCTGCAAAATGAGGATGGTCCACTTAAGGCTGCGACTAGGGATATATATATATATATATATATATATATATATATATATATATATATATATATATATATATATATATATATACACACTGTTGAAATAATGTGGACTCGTTCTCCTATCACTGCGACGGTTTATAATAAGACATTTAAGTGACAATTACTTGGCACTGGTTCAAATAGATACAAACATCATAGCTTACCGTACCTTAAAAAAGAGTAAGTCGGCCTTTATAGTTTTGTCATCAATTCTTTCTTTTCCATTTTGGTATCCATTCCATTTAGGTATATATTCATAACCATTTTGGTATCCATCCCATTCAGGTATATACCCATAACCATTTGGTATCCATCCCATTCAGGTATATATTCATAACCATTTGGTATCCATCCCATTCATTTATATATCAATAACCATTTTGGTATCCATCCCATTCAGGTATATACATAACCATTTTGATATGCATCCCATTCAAGTATATTGTTATGTATATTTTTATTTTTGTTTGTTTGTTAGATTTAAATATGGCATTTTAAGTTTTAAGATTCGTTTATTGAAGTGGGGGGGGGTGACTTGTACTTTTACAGTGTAAACACCAGGTGTTGACCTCATTTATTACTTGGTTTCAAAGTTGTAAACAAGCTTTTAAAATGTTTGGTTGCTTCCAAGGACAAAATAGAGCTTTTGTATAAACATTTTTCTATTTTAGTTGGGTCATACGCTGGGTACATGAGTTTTTGAACGTAAATTTGTTCTGATAGTTTCTAGAAGATCATGTGACCCCTTGTTTAAGTAAAAAACATATATAAGCTATGTTTTGGAGCTAGCTATGCAGTAGAAGTTTGGGCTTTTAGAATACTAAGTTGTGTGTGGTTTTTTGAGTTATTTTTAATTACTGTGTACTGGACATTGTGTCAATTCGTTTGAATCAAGAGGAATTATTTTGTTAGTTATCTGGAGAAGAATATGTGCTCATAGATTTTCATTAACAAGAACTGACTTCATCAAGAGACATCGTCTTCCATATTGGATACTTTGCTGGAATTCGAACTTAGAATTATTTGGACATTTTATTAACAGGACTTTTGCAATTTCTCTAGTGGATAATATTTTTAATTATTCTGGATTAATTTTGGAATTGATTCTTAAAACCGTAAGTTTATTTTTCTTTTCTGAAAAATATTTGTGCTAAATAAATTGTTTATTAAGTTTTACAAGCTTGTTATTTTCACTCTTTCTATGTTACTGTTTATTCGAGCCTAAGCATGTAACAATATATACATAATTGTTTTTGTATTGTTTAAAAAATGATACTAACTTTTACTCTTTTTCCTGCTGCAGCATCTGACATTGAGTCAACAATAGAGATACTTATGTCGATAGCTAAGACTCTCCGAGGTAATCAAAACTGAGAGAAGTGATGGTTGTGTTCTTGCTACTAAGAGAGACAAAGATTTTAAATACACGGATACAACTCCTAGTAGACATAACACAATCTGTACCTGATACACGATTCTGTTAAACATATGGGTGTGACTTTTATTGGACATTACACAAAGTGTACTTAAGATCATTCTGTTAAATATATGGGTGTGACTTATTGGACATTACACAATGTGTGCTTAACATAGCATTTTGTTAAATATATGGGTGTGACTGTTATTGGACATTACACAATGTGTACAAAACATAGCATTCTGTTAAATATATGAGTGTGACTTTTATTGGACATTTCACAACGTGTGATACATTATTTTGTTAAATATATAGATTTAATAATTACATTGTTAAATGCATGCATGCAATGCAACTACTAGAGAAGGAAAACAGTATGTGTACATCATTCAGTTCAATATATAGATACAGGCAAATACCAATGAACCTCAAACAACATGTGTATGATGCAGCATTCTCTTAAATACATGGGTACACCTAACTACCAATGAACCTCAAACAACATGTGTATGATGCAGCATTCTCTTAAATACATGGATACATCTAACTACCAATGAACCTCAAACAACATGTGTATGATGCAGCATTCTCTTAAATACATGGATACACCTAACTACCAATGAACCTCAAACAACATGTGTATGATGCAGCATTCTCTTAAATACATGGATACACCTAACTACCAATGAACCTCAAACAACATGTGTATGATGCAGCATTCTCTTAAATACATGGATACACCTAACTACCAATGAACCTCAACCAACATGTGTATGATGCAGCATTCTCTTAAATACATGGATAAATCTAACTACCAATAAACCTCAAACAACATGTGTATGATGCAGCATTCTCTTAAATACATGGATACACCTAACTACCAATGAACCTCAAACAACATGTGTATGATGCAGCATTCTCTTAAATACATGGATACACCTAACTACCAATGAACCTCAAACAACATGTGTATGATGCAGCATTCTCTTAAATACATGGATACACCTAACTACCAATGAACCTCAAACAACATGTGTATGATGCAGCATTCTCTTAAATACATGGATACACCTACCTACCATTGAACCTCAAACAACATGTGTATAATAATACATCACAGTCTTAAATACATAGATGCAACTACCATTTAATGTCAAACAATGTGTACATGATACATCAGTGTTAAATACATAGATACAACCAAATACCAATGGACCTCAAACAACATGATTATTATACATAACATTGTTAAATACATATATACAACTACCATTGGACCTCAAACAACATGTGCATGATCCATATATAAAGTGCTAAATACATAGATACCATTACCATTGGACTTCAAACAATGTCCATGTGATGTATCATTTTGTTAAATATATAGATACAACTAACTACATTATTCTGTGAAATACTTGGATACAACTATTAGCAAATGAAGACGATATGTATACCTCATACATCATTCATTTAAATAAATACTAGCAGATCTGAAATCAGCATGTGTACATTAAATATCATTTTACTAAATACATGTATTCAAATAACTAACATTGGACCTCACATAATATGTGTACATGTTGTATAATTTATAACTATTATATATGTTTTAGATAAACCTGTGGTACAATGTATTTAAGCACATTTGGATGCCTCTACATTGGAACTACTAGGAAGTATCAGAAAACATGTATTCATGATGCATCATTGAGATACATACATTGGAACTACTAGTGGGTATAAAACAAGACGTTACAATATTTGTGTTACTGAATGGTTCATGACAACCTGGAAAGAGCTAATATCCATTGCTAATAATAGCTCAAGGCTTTAACAATACATCATCATCATCATCATCAGTCTTATGACCTAGTGTGGTTATTGATGCACTGTGCTGCTGAACATCTGACCAGTTCCCTCCATTTGTCTTAATCATGTGCAAATGCCTGTGTCTCTCCATGGAACTTTTCCTGGTCCATGCTTTGATGCTGTCAGTCCCCTTTTTTTTCTGTCAACCTCTCCTTCTGCCACCCTGGATGCTGCCCTGCAGTACCGTTGTGGATAGACTGTTGGCTCTAGTGGCATGACCATACCATTTCAGGTTTCTCTTTTCGACGGTGGTAAGGTCTTAATATTGGCCTCTTTTTGTGCCTGATGGTGTTATGCATTTGTTCATTTGTGATGTGGTCCATGTAAGAGATGCCAAGGATGGTTCTGTAGCATCTCATTTCATGTGCTTGGATTCTTCATTATAATTCTACTGTGGTTCAGGTCGCCAATGAATCCAAAAAGATTGAGATGACTAGTGCTCTCAATAATCTGATTTTAGTTTTCATACATATATTCTTGTCTCTCAAGATGGGTCTTAGTTTTGACATAGCTGCTGTTGGTTTTTGCTGCTCCTGATAAAAGTTCTGCTCTTGATCCACTTCAGTGATTATGGAACTAAGATATTTGAAATGGCCCACTTTTTCCAGTTCTATCCTGTGACTTTAATCTTGGCAAAGATTTGTTTGCCACTATTTTGTCATCAGTTTTGTCTTCTCCGTGCTTATCTCCATGTCAAATATTGAAAATGTTTCATCCAGGTTCTTCACTAATCTGGCAAGCTAATCTTCACTGCCTGCCGCACAACTATTGTCTTGAACCAGTCCCCACAGAACCTTGAGCATTTACTGCACTGGTAGCTTTGGCGTACAGCTGCTTGATGGTATTGGTCAACTTTTGGCCCATGTTGTACTTTTATTGTGGACCACATTGCTTCATGCTACAATCTATCAAAAGCCTTTTTTGAAATCTATGAATATATGATAGATGTCTTGTTGATGTTGCAAGTGCTTTTCACACAGAACACTGAGATTGAATATTTGTTCAGTTGTGCTTCTTCCACTCCAGACCCCTGCCAGTTTTTCAGAGATTATTTATTATGCTTGTGGTTTGAGCCTGTTCAGGATGATCTTCAGCATCACCTTACTAGCATGGCTGATCAAACTGATATTTCTGTAATTTTGGCACAGCTGGAGATTGCTTTTTTTTGGGGGGGGGGAGTGTTAAAATCAGTGACCGGGTCCACTATATTTGCCATTATTCTGTCTGCCAGATTGTGTTGCATATTTTTGTTAGCAGCTCTATCACTGATTCCCCCTCTCCTTCTTGATAAGTTCAGCTGGGATGTTGTCTACTCCAGCTGCCTTCCAATTGTTCAGTGCTCTTATTGCTGACTCCAATTCTTCTTTTAGAATGGGCAAATCATCATCATTTGCGGAGTTTGGAACTTAAAGCATCTATGGGTCTCCTGTAGACGGATGGTTGTATAGTTCTTTACAATACACAGTCCATCTTTCTGCAATGTCACTTGCTTCTGTGAGGCATTTTTCATTTTTTAGTAAATAAAAACAATACATAATTTGTACAAAAAATCAATGGGGGGGGACAAACTGTGGAAATAAGTAATATGCTACTAATAGCCCAAAACTTTAACAATATATCATCATCATCATCATCATCATCATCATCAGTCTCTTGACCTAGTGTGATCATTGAGGCACTGTGTTGCAGAACATCTGACAAGTTCCCTCAATTTGTCTTGATCATGTGTGAATGGCTGTAAACACAAAACTTTTCCTGGTCTATTGTTTGATGTTGTCCGTCTACTTTTTTCTCTGTCTACCTCTACTTCTGCCACTTTGGATGCTGTCCTGCAGTACGGTTGTGGATAAAATGTTGGCTCTAGTGACGTAACCATACCATTTCAGCATTCTCTTTCTGATGATGGTTTAGGTCTTCATATTGGCCTACGTTGTGCCTGATGGTGTTATGCACGTCTTCATGTGAGATGTGCTCCATGTAAGAGATGCCAATGATGATAATTTAGTTATAAGCTAGTTAGGTGTATCTGATAATTTAGTTTTAAGCTAGTTAGGTGTATATGATAATTTAGTTATAAGCTAGTTAGGTGTATCTGATAATTTAGTTATAAGCTAGTTAGGTGTATCACATAATTTAGTTATAAGCTAGTTAGGTGTATATGATAATTTAGTTTTAAGCTAGCTAGGTGTATCTGATAATTTAGTTTTAAGCTAGTTAGGTGTATCTGATAATTTAGTTTTAAGCTAGTTAGGTGTATATGATAATTTAGTTATAAGCTAGTTGGGTGTATCTGATAATTTAGTTTTAAGCTAGTTGGGTGTATATGATAATTTAGTTATAAGCTAGTTAGGTGTATATGATAATTTAGTTATAAGCTAGTTAGGTGTATATGATAATTTAGTTATAAGCTAGTTAGGTGTATATGATAATTTAGTTTTAAGCTAGTTAGGTGTGTCTGATAATTTAGTTTTAAGCTAGTTAAGTGTATCTGATAATTTAGTTTTAAGCTAGTTAGGTGTATATGATAATTTAGTTATAAGCTAGTTAGGTGAATATGATAATTTAGTTTTAAGCTAGTTAGGTGTATCTGATAATTTAGTTATAAGTTAGTTAGGTGTATCTGATAATTTAGTTATAAGCTAGTTAGGTGTATATGATAATTTAGTTTTAAGCTAGTTAGGTGTATATGATAATTTAGTTTTAAGCTAGTTAGGTGTATTTGATAATTTAGTTTTAAGCTAGTTAGGTGTATATGATAATTTAGTTATAAGCTAGTTAGGTGTATATGATAATTTAGTTATAAGCTAGTTAGGTGTATATGATAATTTAGTTATAAGCTAGTTAGGTGTATCTGATAATTTAGTTATAAGCTAGTTAGGTCTGTATGATAATTTAGTTATAAGCTAGTTAGGTGTATATGATAATTTAGTTATAAGCTAGTTAGATTTATCTGAGAATTTAGTTTCAAGCTAGTTAGATATATCTGATAATTTAGTTTTAAGCTAGTTAGGTGTATATGATAATTTAGTTTTAAGCTAGTTAGGTGTATATGATAATTTAGTTAAAAGCTAGTTAGGTGTATCTGATAATTAAGTTTTAAGCTAGTTAGGTGTATATGATAATTTAGTTATAAGCTAGTTAGATGTATCTGATAATTTAGTTTTAAGCTAGTTAGATATATCTGATAATTTAGTTTTAAGCTAGTTAGGTGTATCTGATAATTTAGTTTTAAGCTAGTTAGGTGTATATGATAATTTAGTTATAAGCTAGTTAGGTGTATATGATAATTTAGTTTTAAGCTAGTTAGGTGTATCTGATAATTTAGTTATAAGCTAGTTAAGTGTATATGATAATTTAGTTATAAGCTAGTTAGGTGTATCTGATAATTTAGTTATAAGCTAGTTAGATGTATCTGATAATTTAGTTTTAAGCTAGTTAGATATATCTGATAATTTAGTTATAAGCTAGTTAGGTGTATCTGATAATTTAGTTTTAAGCTAGTTAGGTGTATATGATAATTTAGTTATAAGCTAGTTAGGTGTATATAATAATTTAGTTATAAGCTAGTTAGATGTATCTGATAATTTAGTTTTAAGCTAGTTAGGTGTATATGATAATTTAGTTATAAGCTAGTTAGGTGTATCTGATAATTAAGTTTTAAGCTAGTTAGGTGTATATGATAATTTAGTTTTAAGCTAGATAGGCTATCAGATAATTTAGTTTTAAGCTAGTTAGGTGTATATGATAATTTAGTTATAAGCTAGTTAGGTGTATATGATAATTTAGTTATAAGCTAGTTAGGTGTATATGATAATTTAGTTATAAGCTAGTTAGGTGTATATGATAATTTAGTTATAAGCTAGTTAGGTGTATATGATAATTTAGTTTTAAGCTAGTTAGGTGTGTCTGATAATTTAGTTTTAAGCTAGTTAAGTGTATCTGATAATTTAGTTATAAGCTAGTTAGGTGTATCTGATAATTTAGTTTTAAGCTAGTTAGGTGTATATGACAATTTAGTTATAAGCTAGTTAGGTGAATATGATAATTTAGTTTTAAGCTAGTTAGGTGTATCTGATAATTTAGTTATAAGTTAGTTAGGTGTATCTGATAATTTAGTTTTAAGCTAGTTAGGTGTATATGATAATTTAGTTTTAAGCTAGTTAGATGTATCTGATAATTTAGTTATAAGCTAGTTAGGTGTATCTGATAATTTAGTTATAAGCTACTTAGGTGTATCTGATAATTTAATTTTAAGCTAGTTAGGTGTATATGATAATTTAGTTATAAGTTAGTTAGGTATATCTGATAATTTAGTTATAAGCTAGTTAGGTGTATCTGATAATTTAGTTTTAAGCTAGTTAGGTGTATATGATAATTTAGTTTTAAGCTAGTTAGGTGTATCTGATAATTAAGTTTTAAGCTAGTTAGGTGTATATGATAATTTAGTTTTAAGCTAGATCGGCTATCAGATAATTTAGTTTTAAGCTAGTTAGGTGTATCTGATAATTTAGTTATAAGCTAGTTAGGTATGTTTGATAATTTAGTTATAAGCTAGTTAGGTGTATATGATAATTTAGTTTTAAGCTAGTTAGGTGTATCTGATAATTTAGTTTTAAGCTAGTTAGGTGTACATGATAATTTAGTTTTAAGCTAGTTAGGTGTATCTGATAATTTAGTTTTAAGCTAGTTAGGTGTATCTGATAATTTAGTTATAAGCTAGTTAGGTGTATCAGATAATTTAGTTATAAGCTAGTTAGGTGTATATGATAATTTAGTTATAAGCTAGTTAGGTGTATATGATAATTTAGTTTTCAGCTAGTTAGGTGTATCTGATAATTTAGTTATAAGCTAGTTAGGTGTATCTGATAATTTAGTTATAAGCTAGTTAGGTGTATCTGATAATTTAGTTATAAGCTAGTTAGGTGTATCTGATAATTTAGTTATAAGCTAGTTAGGTGTATCTGATAATTTAATTATAAGCTAGTTAGGTGTATATGATAATTTAGTTTTAAGATAGTTAGGTGTATATGATAATTTAGTTTTAAGCTAGATAAGCTATCAGATAATTTAGTTTTAAGCTAGTTAGGTGTATCTGATAATTTAGTTATAAGCTAGTTAGGTGTATCTGATAATTTAGTTATAAGCTAGTTAGGTGTATCTCATAATTTAGTTATAAGCTAGTTAGGTGTATATGATAATTTAGTTTTAAGCTAGATAGGCTATCAGATAATTTAGTTTTAAGCTAGTTAGGTGTATCTGATAATTTAGTTATAAGCTAGTTAGGTGTATTTGATAATTTAGTTATAAGCTAGTTAGGTGTATATGATAATTTAGTTTTAAGCTAGTTAGGTGTATATGATAATTTAGTTTTAAGCTAGATTGGCTATCAGATAATTTAGTTTTAAGCTAGTTAGGTGTATCTGATAATTTAGTTATAAGCTAGTTAGGTGTATTTGATAATTTAGTTATAAGCTAGTTAGGTGTATATGATAATTTAGTTTTAAGCTAGTTAGGTGTATATGATAATTTAGTTTTACGCTAGATAGGCTATTAGATAATTTAGTTTTAAGCTAGTTAGGTGTATCTGATAATTTAGTTATAAGCTAGTTAGGTGTATTTGATAATTTAGTTATAAGCTAGTTAGGTGTATTTGATAATTTAGTTATAAGCTAGCTAGGTGTATCTGATAATTTAGTTTTAAGCTAGTTAGGTGTATCTAATAATTTAGTTTTAAGCCACTTAGGTGTATCTGATAATTTAGTTATAAGCTAGTTAGGTGTATCTGATAATTTAGTTATAAGCTAGTTAGGTGTATCTGATAATTTAATTATAAGCTAGTTAGGTGTGTCTGATAATTTAGTTATAAGCTAGTTAGGTGTATATGATAATTTAGTTTTAAGCTACTTAGGTGTATCTGATAATTTAGTTTTAAGCTAGTTAGGTGTACCTGATAATTTAGTTTTAAGCTAGTTAGGTGTATCTGATAATTTAGTTTTAAGCTAGTTAGGTGTATCTGATAATTTAGTTATAAGCTAGTTAGGTGTATCAGATAATTTAGTTATAAGCTAGTTAGGTGTATATGATAATTTAGTTATAAGCTAGTTAGGTGTATATAATAATTTAGTTTTCAGCTAGTTAGGTGTATCTGATAATTTAGTTATAAGCTAGTTAGGTGTATCTGATAATTTAGTTATAAGCTAGTTAGGTGTATCTGATAATTTAGTTATAAGCTAGTTAGGTGTATCTGATATTTTAGTTATAAGCTAGTTAGGTGTATCTGATAATTTAATTATAAGCTAGTTAGGTGTATATGATAATTTAGTTTTAAGCTAGTTAGGTGTATATGATAATTTAGTTTTAAGCTAGATAAGCTATCAGATAATTTAGTTTTAAGCTAGTTAGGTGTATCTGATAATTTAGTTATAAGCTAGTTAGGTGTATCTGATAATTTAGTTATAAGCTAGTTAGGTGTATCTGATAATTTAGTTATAAGCTAGTTAGGTGTATATGATAATTTAGTTTTAAGCTAGATAGGCTATCAGATAATTTAGTTTTAAGCTAGTTAGGTGTATCTGATAATTTAGTTATAAGCTAGTTAGGTGTATTTGATAATTTAGTTATAAGCTAGTTAGGTGTATATGATAATTTAGTTTTAAGCTAGTTAGGTGTATATGATAATTTAGTTTTAAGCTAGATAGGCTATCAGATAATTTAGTTTTAAGCTAGTTAGGTGTATCTGATAATTTAGTTATAAGCTAGTTAGGTGTATTTGATAATTTAGTTATAAGCTAGTTAGGTGTATATGATAATTTAGTTTTAAGCTAGTTAGGTGTATATGATAATTTAGTTTTAAGCTAGATAGGCTATTAGATAATTTAGTTTTAAGCTAGTTAGGTGTATCTGATAATTTAGTTATAAGCTAGTTAGGTGTATTTGATAATTTAGTTATAAGCTAGTTAGATGTATTTGATAATTTAGTTATAAGCTAGCTAGGTGTATCTGATAATTTAGTTTTAAGCTAGTTAGGTGTATCTGATAATTTAGTTTTAAGCCACTTAGGTGTATCTGATAATTTAGTTATAAGCTAGTTATGTGTATCTGATAATTTAGTTATAAGCTAGTTAGGTGTATCTGATAATTTAATTATAAGCTAGTTAGGTGTGTCTGATAATTTAGTTATAAGCTAGTTAGGTGTATATGATAATTTAGTTTTAAGCTACTTAGGTGTATCTGATAATTTAGTTTTAAGCTAGTTAGGTGTATATGATAATTTAGTTTTAAGCTAGTTTGGTGTATCTGATAATTTAGTTATAAGCTAGTTAGGTATGTTTGATAATTTAGTTATAAGCTAGTTAGGTGTATCTGATAATTTAGTTTTAAGCTAGTTAGGTGTATCTGATAATTTAGTTTTAAGCTAGTTAGGTGTACCTGATAATTTAGTTTTAAGCTAGTTAGGTGTATCTGATAATTTAGTTTTAAGCTAGTTAGGTGTATCTGATAATTTAGTTATAAGCTAGTTAGGTGTATCAGATAATTTAGTTATAAGCTAGTTAGGTGTATATGATAATTTAGTTTTAAGCTAGTTAGGTGTATATGATAATTTAGTTATAAGCTAGTTAGGTGTATCTGATAATATAGTTATAAGCTAGTTAGGTGTATCTGATAATTTAGTTTTAAGCTAGTTAGGTCTATATGATAATTTAGTTAAAAGCTAGTTAGGTGTATATGATAATTTAGTTATAAGCTAGTTAGGTGTATCAGATAATTTAGTTATAAGCTAGTTAGGTGTATATGATAATTTAGTTATAAGCCAGTTAGGTGTATCTGATAATTTAGTTATAAGCTAGTTAGGTGTATCTGATAATTTAGTTATAAGCTAGTTAGGTGTATATGATAATTTAGTTATAAGCTAGTTGGGTGTATCTGATAATTTAGTTTTAAGCTAGTTAGGTGTATCTGATAATTTAGTTATAAGCTAGTTAGGTGTATATGATAATTTAGTTATAAGCTAGTTAGGTGTATATGATAATTTAGTTATAAGCTAGTTAGGTCTATATGATAATTTAGTTATAAGCTAGTTAGGTGTATCTGATAATTTAGTTTTAAGCTAGTTAGGTGTATCTGATAATTTAGTTTTAAGCTAGTTAGGTGTATATGATAATTTAGTTATAAGCTAGTTAGGTGTATATGATAATTTAGTTATAAGCTAGTTAGGTGTATATGATAATTTAGTTATAAGCTAGTTAGGTGTATATGATAATTTAGTTATAAGCTAGTTAGGTGTATATGATAATTTAGTTATAAGCTAGTTAGGTGTATATGATAATTTAGTTATAATCTAGTTAGGTGTATATGATAATTTAGTTATAAGCTAGTTAGGTGTATATGATAATTTAGTTTTAAGCTAGTTAGGTCTATATGATAATTTAGTTTTAAGCTAGTTAGGTGTATCTGATAATTTAGTTTTAAGCTAGTTAGGTGTATATGATAATTTAGTTATAAGCTAGTTAGGTGTATATGATAATTTAGTTATAAGCTAGATAGATGTATCTGATAATTTAGTTTTAAGCTAGTTAGATATATCTGATAATTTAGTTTTAAGCTAGTCAGGTGTATATGATAATTTAGTTATAAGCTAGTTAGGTGTATATGATAATTTAGTTATAAGCTAGTTAGGTGTGTATGATAGTTTAGTTATAAGCTAGTTAGGTGTATATGATAATTTAGTTTTAAGCTAGTTAGGTGTACCTGATAATTTAGTTATAAGCTAGTTAGATGTATATGATAATTTAGTTATAAGCTAGTTAGGTGTATATGATAATTTAGTTTTAAGCTAGCTAGGTTATCATATAAATTAGTTTTAAGCTAGCTAGGTTATCAGATAATTTAGTTATAAGCTAGTTAGGTGTATATGATAATTTAGTTATAAGCTAGTTAGGTGTATATGATAATTTAGTTATAAGCTAGTTAGGTGTATATGATAATTTAGTTTTAAGCTAGTTAGGTGTACCTGATAATTTAGTTATAAGCTAGTTAGATGAATATGATAATTTAGTTATAAGCTAGTTAGGTGTATATGATAATTTAGTTTTAAGCTAGCTAGGTTATCATATAAATTAGTTTTAAGCTAGCTAGGTTATCAGATAATTTAGTTTTAAGCCACTTAGGTGTATCTGATAATTTAGTTATAAGCTAGTTAGGTGTATCTGATAATTTAGTTATAAGCTAGTTAGGTGTATCTGATAATTTAATTATAAGCTAGTTAGGTGTGTCTGATAATTTCGTTATAAGCTACTTAGGTGTATATGATAATTTAGTTTTAAGCTACTTAGGTGTATCTGATAATTTAGTTTTAAGCTAGTTAGGTGTATATGATAATTTAGTTTTAAGCTAGTTTGGTGTATCTGATAATTTAGTTATAAGCTAGTTAGGTATGTTTGATAATTTAGTTATAAGCTAGTTAGGTGTATCTGATAATTTAGTTTTAAGCTAGTTAGGTGTATCTGATAATTTAGTTTTAAGCTAGTTAGGTGTACCTGATAATTTAGTTTTAAGCTAGTTAGGTGTATCTGATAATTTAGTTTTAAGCTAGTTAGGTGTATCTGATAATTTAGTTATAAGCTAGTTAGGTGTATCAGATAATTTAGTTATAAGCTAGTTAGGTGTATATGATAATTTAGTTTTAAGCTAGTTAGGTGTATATGATAATTTAGTTATAAGCTAGTTAGGTGTATCTGATAATTTAGTTATAAGCTAGTTAGGTGTATCTGATAATTTAGTTTTAAGCTAGTTAGGTCTATATGATAATTTAGTTAAAAGCTAGTTAGGTGTATATGATAATTTAGTTATAAGCTAGTTAGGTGTATCAGATAATTTAGTTATAAGCTAGTTAGGTGTATATGATAATTTAGTTATAAGCTAGTTAGGTGTATCTGATAATTTAGTTATAAGCTAGTTAGGTGTATCTGATAATTTAGTTATAAGCTAGTTAGGTGTATATGATAATTTAGTTATAAGCTAGTTGGTTGTATCTGATAATTTAGTTTTAAGCTAGTTAGGTGTATCTGATAATTTAGTTATAAGCTAGTTAGGTGTATATGATAATTTAGTTATAAGCTAGTTAGGTGTATATGATAATTTAGTTATAAGCTAGTTAGGTCTATATGATAATTTAGTTATAAGCTAGTTAGGTGTATCTGATAATTTAGTTTTAAGCTAGTTAGGTGTATCTGATAATTTAGTTTTAAGCTAGTTAGGTGTATATGATAATTTAGTTATAAGCTAGTTAGGTGTATATGATAATTTAGTTATAAGCTAGTTAGGTGTATATGATAATTTAGTTATAAGCTAGTTAGGTGTATATGATAATTTAGTTATAAGCTAGTTAGGTGTATATGATAATTTAGTTATAAGCTAGTTAGGTGTATATGATAATTTAGTTATAAGCTAGTTAGGTGTATATGATAATTTAGTTATAAGCTAGTTAGGTGTATATGATAATTTAGTTTTAATCTAGTTAGGTCTATATGATAATTTAGTTTTAAGCTAGTTAGGTGTATCTGATAATTTAGTTTTAAGCTAGTTAGGTGTATATGATAATTTAGTTATAAGCTAGTTAGGTGTATATGATAATTTAGTTATAAGCTAGTTAGATGTATCTGATAATTTAGTTTTAAGCTAGTTAGATATATCTGATAATTTAGTTTTAAGCTAGTTAGGTGTATATGATAATTTAGTTATAAGCTAGTTAGGTGTATATGATAATTTAGTTATAAGCTAGTTAGGTGTATATGATAGTTTAGTTATAAGCTAGTTAGGTGTATATGATAATTTAGTTTTAAGCTAGTTAGGTGTACCTGATAATTTAGTTATAAGCTAGTTAGATGTATATGATAATTTAGTTATAAGCTAGTTAGGTGTATATGATAATTTAGTTTTAAGCTAGCTAGGTTATCATATAAATTAGTTTTAAGCTAGCTTGGTTATCAGATAATTTAGTTATAAGCTAGTTAGGTGTATATGATAATTTAGTTATAAGCTAGTTAGGTGTATATGATAATTTAGTTATAAGCTAGTTAGGTGTATATGATAATTTAGTTTTAAGCTAGTTAGGTCTACCTGATAATTTAGTTATAAGCTAGTTAGATGTATATGATAATTTAGTTATAAGCTAGTTAGGTGTATATGATAATTTAGTTTTAAGCTAGCTAGGTTATCATATAAATTAGTTTTAAGCTAGCTAGGTTATCAGATAATTTAGTTTTAAGCTAGTTAGGTGTATATGATAATTTAATTATAAACTAGTTAGGTGTATATGATAATTTAGTTATAAGCTAGTTAGGTGTATATGATAATTTAGTTTTAAGCTAGTTAGGTGTATATGATAATTTAGTTTTAAGCTAGTTAGGTGTATATGATAATTTAGTTATAAGCTAGTTAGGTGTATCTGATAATTTAGTTATAAGTTAGTTAGGTGTATCTGATAATTTAGTTTTAAGCTAGTTAGGTGTATATGATAATTTAGTTTTAAGCTAGTTAGATGTATCTGATAATTTAGTTATAAGCTAGTTAGGTGTATCTGATAATTTAGTTATAAGCTAGTTAGGTGTATCTGATAATTTAGTTTTAAGCTAGTTAGGTGTATATGATAATTTAGTTATAAGCTAGTTAGGTGTATCTGATAATTTAGTTTTAAGCTAGTTAGGTGTATATGATAATTTAGTTATAAGCTAGTCAGGTGTATCTAATAATTTAATTTTAAGCTAGTTAGGTGTATCTGATAATTTAGTTATAAGCTAGTTAGGTGTATATGATAATTTAGTTTTAAGCTAGTTAGGTCTGTATGATAATTTAGTTATAAGCTAGTTAGGTGTATATGATAATTTAGTTATAAGCTAGTTAGGTGTATCTGATAATTTAGTTTTAAGCTAGTTAGATATATCTGATAATTTAGTTTTAAGCTAGTTAGGTGTATATGATAATTTAGTTTTAAGCTAGTTAGGTGTATATGATAATTTAGTTAAAAGCTAGTTAGGTGTATCTGATAATTAAGTTTTAAGCTAGTTAGGTGTATATGATAATTTAGTTATAAGCTAGTTAGATGTATCTGATAATTTAGTTATAAGCTAGTTAGATATATCTGATAATTTAGTTTTAAGCTAGTTAGGTGTATATGATAATTTAGTTTTAAACTAGTTAGGTGTATCTGATAATTTAGTTATAAGCTAGTTAGGTGTATCTGATAATTTAGTTATAAGCTAGTTGGGTGTATATGATAATTTAGTTTTAAGCTAGTTAGGTGTATATGATAATTTAGTTTTAAGCTAGTTAGGTGTATATGATAATTTAGTTATAAGCTAGTTAGATGTATCTGATAATTTAGTTTTAAGCTAGTTAGGTGTATCTGATAATTTAGTTTTAAGCTAGTTAGGTGTATCTGATAATTTAGTTATAAGTTAGTTAGGTGTATCTGATAATTTAGTTTTAAGCTAGTTAGATGTATATGATAATTTAGTTATAAGCTAGTTAGGTGTATCTGATAATTTAGTTTTAAGCTAGTTAGGTGTATCAGATAATTTAGTTTTAAGCTAGTTAGGTGTATATGATAATTTAGTTATAAGCTAGTTAGGTGTATATGATAATTTAGTTATAAGCTAGTTAGGTGTATATGATAATTTAGTTATAAGATAGTTAGGTGTATATGATAATTTAGTTATAAGCTAGTTAGGTGTATCGGATAATTTAGTTTTAAGCTAGTTAGGTGTGTCTGATAATTTAGTTATAAGCTAGTTAGGTGTATCTGATAATTTAGTTATAAGCTAGTTAGGTGTATCTGATAATTTAGTTTTAAGCTAGTTAGGTGTATATGATAATTTAGTTATAAGCTAGTTAGGTGTATATGATAATTTAGTTATAAGCTAGTTAGGTGTATATGATAATTTAGTTATAAGCTAGTTAGGTGTATCTGATAATTTAGTTATAAGCTAGTTAGGTCTGTATGATAATTTAGTTATAAGCTAGTTAGGTGTATATGATAATTTAGTTATAAGCTAGTTAGATTTATCTGATAATTTAGTTTCAAGCTAGTTAGATATATCTGATAATTTAGTTTTAAGCTAGTTAGGTGTATATGATAATTTAGTTTTAAGCTAGTTAGGTGTATATGATAATTTAGTTAAAAGCTAGTTAGGTGTATCTGATAATTAAGTTTTAAGCTAGTTAGGTGTATATGATAATTTAGTTATAAGCTAGTTAGATGTATCTGATAATTTAGTTTTAAGCTAGTTAGATATATCTGATAATTTAGTTTTAAGCTAGTTAGGTGTATCTGATAATTTAGTTTTAAGCTAGTTAGGTGTATATGATAATTTAGTTATAAGCTAGTTAGGTGTATATGATAATTTAGTTTTAAGCTAGTTAGGTGTATCTGATAATTTAGTTATAAGCTAGTTAAGTGTATATGATAATTTAGTTATAAGCTAGTTAGGTGTATCTGATAATTTAGTTATAAGCTAGTTAGATGTATCTGATAATTTAGTTTTAAGCTAGTTAGATATATCTGATAATTTAGTTTTAAGCTAGTTAGGTGTATCTGATAATTTAGTTTTAAGCTAGTTAGGTGTATATGATAATTTAGTTATAAGCTAGTTAGGTGTATATAATAATTTAGTTATAAGCTAGTTAGATGTATCTGATAATTTAGTTTTAAGCTAGTTAGGTGTATCAGATAATTTAGTTATAAGCTAGTTAGGTGTATCTGATAATTTAGTTTTAAGCTAGTTAGGTGTATCTGATAATTTAGTTTTAAGCTAGATAGGCTATCAGATAATTTAGTTTTAAGCTAGTTAGGTGTATATGATAATTTAGTTATAAGCTAGTTAGGTGTATCTGATAATTTAGTTTTAAGCTAGTTAGGTGTATCTGATAATTTAGTTTGAAGCTAGTTAGGTGTATCTGAGATTATGTTTCTTTGAGAAATAAATAACCTTTTTTTCTTTTCATCTTAAAGCATCAAACATCATGAAATAGTATGGCTTCAACGTGTAATATAATGTACCATGTAATGTGTTATTTTTAAATAATCAATAATTCGTTTCATTTTCCAACAATGCATTGCATGGTTTTTATATTAATAATTCGTAATTTTCCTTCATTGTATTGCATTATTATTGTAGTAATAATTCATCATTTTCCTTCATTGCATTGCATTGCATTGTTTTTATATTAATAAATTGTCATTTTCCATCCATGCATTGCATTGTTTTTGTATTAATAATTTGTCATTTTTCATCCATGCATTGCATTACTTTTGTATTATTAATTTGTCATTTGCCATCCATGCATTGCATTGCTTTTGCATTATTAATTGGTCATTTTCCATCCATGCCTTGCATTGTTTTTGTATTAATAAATTGTCATTTTTCATCCATGCATTGCATTATTTTTGTATTAATAATTTGTCATTTTCCATCAATGCATTGCATTGTTTTTGTATTAATAATTTGTCATTTTCCAGCCATGCATTACATTACTTTTGTATTAATAATTTGTCATTTTCCATCAATGCATTACATTGTTTTTGTATTATTAATTTGTCATTTTCCATCATGCATTGCATTATTTTTGTATTAATAATTTGTTATTTTCCATCCATAACTATACCCCTACCACTCAAAATACCAATACAATACATTACTATACACTAACCCCTGAATAGAGCAATACAACACATAGCTATATCCTAACCACTCAATATACCAATACAACACATTACTATACCCATATGTTATGTGCTTAGGCTCAAATAATCAGTAACATAGAAAGAGTGAAAATAACAAGCTTGTAAAAACTTTATAAACAATTTATTGACAACAAATATTTTCCAAAAATGAAAAGTAAACTTACGGTTTTCAGAATCTATTTCAAAATTAGTCCAAAAATAATTCAAAATATAATCCACTAGTGAAATTGCAAAAGTCCTGGTAATAAAATGTTCTAATAATTCCCAGTTCGAATCTTTGTGAAGCATCCAAAATGGAAGACGATGTCACGTGATGAAGTCAGTTCTGGTCTTATGAAATTCAATGAGCACAATTGTTTTCCAGATAAATAACAAAATAAATCCTCTTGATCCAAACATATTGGAATAAATTCCAGTACAAGGTAATTTAAAATAAATCAAAACAACTCAACTTAATATTCTAACAGCCTAACTTCTACTAAATAGTTCGCTCCGAAACATAATTTATATACCTGTTTTTACGTAAACTAGGAAGGAGTCACATGATCTTCTATACTCTTTAGACCAAATCTACGTTCATAAAATCTCGCGCACAACGTATGAACAAGATAAGAATCAGTTAGTTTTACTCTCAAGAACTAAAAATAGAAAGATATTTATAACAAAGCTCTATCATGTCATTGGAATCAACCAATCATTTTATTAGCTTGTTTACAACTCTGAAGCCAGGTGAAAAATGAAGTCAACATCTATTGTTTATTTCTAGAGTACAAATCATCCCACTTTTTAAAAAAAATATCTCCCAATGAATGAATCTTAATCTTAAAATGTCAAATTTGAATCTGACACACAAACAATTAAAAAAAAATGATTGAAATCAAATATACGTAACACCATACCAGTCAATATACCAATTGAACACATAACTATATCCCTACCAATCAATATCCCAATAAAACATATCACTATTCCCCTACCACTCAATATACCAATACAACAAATAATTATTGCCCTAAAACTGAATATACCAATAAAACACATAACTATACCACTACCCCTCAATATACCATTACAAATGATAACTATACCCCTACGCCTCAATATACCACTATGAGAAATAACTTTGCCACTACACCTCAATATACCAAGACAACACATAACTATACCCATACCCCTCAATATACAAATACAATACATAACTATACCCCTAAACTTGACTATACGAATACAACAATTAACTATACAAATACTACTAAATACACCAATACAACACATAATTAAACCCCTAACACTCAATATACCAATACAACACAAGACAATCCACATGCCACTCAATATACCAATAGAACGTATAACTATTCCCCTGCCAATCAATATACCAATTAAACACATAACTATACCCCTACCACTCAATAGACCAATACAACACATAACTATAACCCTACTACTCAATATACCAATACAACACATAACTAAACCCATACCAATCAATACACTTATACAACACATAAGTATACCATAACTTCTCAATATTCTAATTCAACAAATACGTATGCCCTACAACTCAATATACCAATACAACACATAACTATACACCTACCCATCAATACACTGATACAACACATAAGTATATCCCAACCACTCAATACATGAATACAACATTTAAATATTCCAATACAACACATAACTGTACCCCTACCAATCAATACAAAAATACAGCACATAACTAAACTCCTGCCGAGCAATATACCAATACAAAAATATAACTATACCTCCCCACCTCAATATACCAATACAACACATATGTATACCCCTACCACTCAAGATACCAATACAGCACATAACTATACCCTTACACCTCAATAGACAAATACATTACATAACTATACCACTAACTGTAAATATACCAATACAATTAATAACTATACCTCTACCTATCCATATATCAATATAAAACTATACTCCTACCTCTGCATACACCAATACAATACATAACTATACCACTATCAATACACCAATACAATACATAACTATACCACTATCAATACACCAATACAATACACAACTACTCCACTATTGATACACCAATTCAACACACAACTATAACCATACCTATCCATACATCAATAGAATTCATAACTATACCCCTACCTCCCAATACACCGATACAATACCTAACAATACAACTAACTTGTCAGGGAATTGTGTATGACTGCTATCAATATGTATATGTGGTCACAAATGTACTTGGGTTTCACTGCCATGTACAGCGGCACCCAACGGTGATATATATTTTATCGGTTCTAATTATTTCTAAATAATAAGTGCGATTCAACCCATGCTGCATGTGCAAATTGCCTGCTCTTTAAACTTAAGTACATAGCTGCCCATATCTGTCCCAGCTAGTGTATATTATAGAGCAAAATCTCTGTAAACATTGCATTACTACGAGTCTTGTCAGGAAGCTTACCTCTTTACGGGAGTAGAATCTTCAGCTGTAGAACTGCCTTGTGTATGGTTGGGTGCTGCCTTATATATGACTTATGTATATGGTTGGGTTATGTGAAGTCGCATAACTCTGTGTGGTTTCTTGTGACGTATACGCTGTGTCTGGTGACATTGGTTCAGAAGAGTGTGCTGGTGTTCTCAATGCGAGGGACCAAGGCTTTGTGACCATTGGGTCTGTGTTGAATGTGAGGGCTCTAGAGGGATCCTTCAACAGACAGAGAGGAGTGGACCATGCGTGATGACTCCTTGACCATTGACTATGACAGTTGGAACTGGATATACATCTTTGGCGTCAACGGTGCGGCACGATAGTTATATAATACGTGTTCCATGTTATTGATTGATTAAGCTAAAAATAACACTTGGTAAATTCTACAACTTTATTTTTATTATTGAAAACAACCAATGAGTGAAAAACATTTTTATTTCAGCTTTTATGTTCTAAGGCACACTGCAGCAGTCTACAAATTATAGGGCTACAGTCCTATATAAAATAAAAAAACTCTTTAATTCTTTCCCTAAATTATAGGGCTACAGTCCTATATAAAATAAAAAACTCTAATTCTTTCCCTAAATTATAGGTCTACAGTCCTATATAAAATAAAAAACTCTAATTCTTTCCCTAATTTATGTGGCTACAGTCCTATATAAAATAAAAAAACTCTAATTCTTTCCCTAAATTATAGGGCTACAGTCCTATATAAAATAAAAAACTCTTAATTCTTTCCCTAAATTATAGGGATACAGTCCTATATAAAATAAATATAAAACTAAAAATAAAAATTAAAAGACTCTTAATTCTTTCCCTAAATTATAGGGCTACAGTCCTATATAAAATAAATATAAAACTAAAAATAAAAATAAAAAAAAATAATTTTTTCCATAAATTATAGGGATACAGTCCTATATAAAATTAAAAAAAAACTCTAATTATTTCCCTAAATTATAGGGCTACAGTCCCATATCAACAAAAAAAACCCTCTAATTCTTTCCCTAAATTATAGGGCTACAGTCCTATATCAAATAAAAAAAACTCTAATTATTTCCCTAAATTATAGGTCTACAGTCCTATATAAAATAAAAAACTCTAATTCTTTCCCTAAATTATATGGCTACAGTCCTATATAAAATAAAAAAACTCTAATTCTTTCCCTAAATTATAGGGCTACAGTCCTATATAAAATAAAAAAACTCTAATTCTTTCCCTAAATTATAGGGATACAGTCCTTTATAAAATAAATATAAAACTAAAAATAAAAATTAAAAAACTCTAACTCTTTCCCTAAATTATAGGGCTACAGTCCTATATAAAATAAATATAAAACTAAAAATAAAAATAAAAAAAACTAATTTTTTCCATAAATTATAGGGATACAGTCCTATATAAAATAAAAAAACTCTAATTATTTCCCTAAATTATAGGGCTACAGTCCCATATAAAAAAAAAACAAAACCTCTAATTCTTTCCCTAAATTATAGGGCTACAGTCCCATATCAAATAAAAAAACTCTAATTATTTCCCTAAATTATAGGTCTACAGTCCTATATAAAATAAAACTCTAATTCTTTCCCTAAATTATATGGCTACAGTCCTATATAAAATAAAAAACTCTAATTCTTTCCCTAAATTATAGGGCTACAGTCCTATATAAAATAAAAAAACTCTAATTCTTTCCCTAAATTATAGGGATGAGGTTCTATATAAATTAAAATTTCTACTTCTTTCCCTAAATTATAACGCTAAGGTCTTATATCAAATAAAAATGCTCTAATTCTTTCCCTAAATTATAGGGCTAAGTGTCACGAAATAGTGTATGACTGGTTTCAATATGTATATGTGGTAAAAAAAATGTACTCTTATTTTGCTACTGCGTACATCCTTACCGAGGGTGGTTTATTCATTATCGACTTCTGGTTATTTCCAAATGGTGAGTGAAAACTCAGCTCATACTGCATGTGCGAATTGCCTGCAGTTTTACAGTACCTAGCTGCGCATATTGGTCACAGCTAGGAGTATATATAGACAAAATTCTAAGCTGATATCACATTACGATCCAGTCTTGTCGGAAAAGCTTCTATCCTTAAAGGAGCAAACTTTCAGCTAGAGGTAAAGTAGATTTAAGATTATGTTCTTATTGCTATTTGTATTATGACATAATTGTTTCACATATTAGATGTTTTAGTATTTATTCTAAATTCTACCTAGGTTATGCAGCGCCATTATATTAGTAATAATATAGTCTGTTTGTTTTGTAACTGGATAGAATTGAGTTTAACTTTAGGCCTTTTCAATAAGGGTTGTTGTCTCCCCCTAGTAGGAACTCTTTAGTGCATATTTTGCTTCAACTTCCGTGGGCTACCCATTTGCTTGACTAATTCTTCTTTTCTCCCGCTAACATTCTGCCCATGCTGTCTCAGGTAAGATTTAAGTTCCGGGATTTTACACCTTTCCAAAGTGTCATCGTTTAAGTAGCTCATTGTAGCATTTAATCTAAATCGATAAACATAGCCCCCGGAAGTTTATTAAGTGATGACAGCGCCACCTATATAAGGGAAGTAAGTAACTTATTGGAAAGGCCTATACGCTGCATGCCTTGAACGTTTAATGTGCGCGCATGCGCAACATATATGAATGTAAAAGTACTTTACCGCGGCAAATGTTTTTACACGGTTTGGTTGATTAATTTTAGCTGACTGGGGTCCGTTTGTGCCATGTTGTGGTGACTATGGTCCGGGGCTGACCGTGGGGTCCGGTGGTGCCCGTGTGCGGTGCCATGTTGGGGTGGCCGTTGGGTCCGTGAGTGACCGTGGGGTTTGTCTATGCTGCCTGTGTGTGGTGCCGTGTATGGTACTTTGCGTATGTTTGTGTTTGTGTAAGCTGCCTTGTGTATGCTTCGTTATATATAGGTATTATATATAATTGTGTGATGTGAAGGTCACAGAACAGTTAGGTTCTTGTGACGTATGCGCTGTGTTTCGGTGACGATGGTTCGGAAAAGTGTACTGGTGTCTTCAAATCGAGGGACCAAGGCTTCGCGACCATCGTCTGTGTTGAATGTAAAGGGCTCTCAAGGGATCTTCCAAACAGACGGGAGTGTGGACCATGCGTGGCGACTCCATTGACTAGAGCGGGTGGAACCGGATATACATCTTCGACGTCAAATGGACGCCATGATATTTGTAGTATACGTGTTCCACAGTATTTGCTATTTCATAGTTCTCATCCATGTATCAGTTTCGTTATCTGAACGATTCATAATTTCAGCTTTTCATTGCAGTTTCGTTATCTGAACGATAAATTCTTAATTTCACTTTTCATTGCAGTTTCGTTATCTGAACGATAAACTAATAATTTCACTTTTCATTGAAGTTTCGTTATCTGAACGATAAACTAATAATTTCACCTTATCCTTGCAGTCGCGTTATTTGAACGACACATTCATAATTTCATATTTACATCAGTCGCGTTATTTGAACGATAACTTCATAACTTCATCGCAGTTTCGTTACATGAACGATAAAATCATTATATACTTGCCTTTGCTTTAGTAACTCGTTATATGAACGATAGGACTAAATTACAGGCATTTACATCTGTCTCGTTATACGAGCTCTCTATATATATATATTTGTAAATTCATAAGTGAATTTTATTTGTTTATCTGGTGAT
The DNA here is from genome assembly GCA_030141615.1 of Unio pictorum. Classification (NCBI taxonomy): domain Eukaryota; kingdom Metazoa; phylum Mollusca; class Bivalvia; order Unionida; family Unionidae; genus Unio; species Unio pictorum. The sequence continues at coordinate 2,658,968 of JARLTB010000206.1, forward strand.
TAGACAATATTCTCGTCAGTTTCAAATACCTTTCGTTGAATTCATCCTTTTAGGTTCTTTGTCATTGCGTTACTTGTTATTGATAGTTCTATGTTAGGAACATTTTAATTTTCCTTATCTTTTGTTTATAATGGTGTCGGAATGACTATATTTAAATTGCGTTTATAAATAAACATCTTATTAACGCAGTTGCTTTCCGTGTCTTCACTAATCCCGACCCGGCTTATCCTGTGACAAATGCAAATAAATTTTTTTTTTTTTAATTCTTTCCCTAAATTGCAAGACTAAGGTCCTATATGATTTTTGAAAAAAAGCTCTTTAATTCTTTCCCTAAGAAAATAGTCTACTTTAGACTATACAAAAACTTTCAAAATTTTGAAAACCAAATACTAATAACTAACTGGACCGGAAATGGACTACCATTGTGACCAACGGAAAATCAATCTTTGGAAATGCCACAGCATAAAAAATTGAAATCTTTAGAAACAAAATGCACATAAATTATCTAACTAAAGTACCCTTTTTGGAATTTAAATTTATATCTTATTTTAAGCTAATTTTAACACTTCTATTTAAAATTTCACCTAAAAACTTATTTAAGGAATTGCAACTAAATTTTCTTTGATTTTAGATAGTGCTGTCTATACATCAACACCTTACATCTTCCAACTAATAACACAAAACTGCATACATAATAGACAAATGACTAGCAAAGTCACCTTGGATTAACATTTAGTTTTAAATAAAAACAAAAGGGAGAGGAAATTAGCCCTGGGATTTAAATAATCTTAAGGGAGAAGAGAATGGTCCTTGTTAAGGAATTGAACTGAGAAGGAAACCCGTGTTCTCTGTATCATTAACAGAGAATACAATACATCAAGAAGGCTCTGACTTGGGGTAAGGAATCTCGGCTTTTGATACAGGTTGGTCGCAAAATGCTTTGTCACTATTCGAAATAGAAAAAGTCTAATATTGTGTAGGTATTTGTTTAATGTTTTTTTTCTTTTGGTCTACAAAACGGTCACAGTACTGGTTCGCGTTTTTAAACTGACAATATTTTTGTATATGTCACTTAAACATTTCGACATACACACTCACATCGGTATAGTCGGGATTGGTGCAGTATTTGAGTGCTATGTTTTGTTTTCTTCTTTCAAACCTGGGATTTGTAAGAATTAAAGTAAGTTCAGTGAACATCAAGGACAAAGACGCAAATTGTCTGTCTATTGATGCCAGTATTTGCATAAAAAGACCCAAACTCTGTCTGTCTATTGATGCCATTATTTACATAAAAAGACCCAAACTGTCTGTCTATTGATTCCAGTATTTACATAAAAAGACCCAAACTGTCTGTCTATTGATGCCAGTATTTACATAAAAAGACCCAAACTGTCTGTCTATTGATGCCAGTATTTACATAAAAAGACCCAAACTGTCTGTTTATTGATGCCAGTATTTACATAAAAAGACCCAAAATGTCTGCCTATTGATGCCAGTATTTACATAAAAAGACCCAAACTGTCTGTCTATTGATGCCAGTATTTACATATAAAGACCCAAACTGTCTGTCTATTGATGCCAGTATTTACATATAAAGACCCAAACTGTCTGTCTATTGATGCCAGTATTTACATAAAAAGACCCAAAATGTCTGTCTATTGATGCCAGTATTTACATAAAAAGACCCAAACTGTCTTGTCTATTGATGCCAGTATTTGCATAAAAAGAACTATGACCTCTAAAACACCAAGATATACGGCAAGCATGGTAAGATTAGATTTGGCATTTGAAATTAAATGTTTTGAATAATGAGAAATGAGTTGGTTACTTTGCATTGAGATATAGAGATCGATATGTACAGAACTTATAAATATTTTTGTTACATGTCCAATTGATGTGTATTAACTAGATAATGCTTAGAACAAAGCACATGTGTGTGCCCATAGAACAAAGCACAAGTGTGTGTAATTAAATAAATGTTTTGTGCACATAAACTATAATTATCTTTTGCTACTCTTTCTATGACTCTTTCTTTGAAATATCTTTCATTTTATGTTTTTCTATATTATGTGATTTGGAAGTAGTTATCATCCCTTCGATTCAAAACCTACCGCGAATGAAAAAGTTTGCAAGAAAAAACAGACAACGATGACGTAACGGATGCGATTGCTCTTTGCGTTTGACTTGTATGTTGACCAACTCTCGGTACATGCGTTCTCTAAACTCGACAGGCAAACCAGTAATGTTTTCTTGTAAAGATCCATGATCATGTCAGCCATTGTTTATATAAGTAATGTTCTCTTGTAAAGATCCATGATCATGTCAGCCATTGTTTATATCAGTAATGTTCTCTTGTAAAGATCCATGATCATGTCAGCCATTGTTTATATCAGTAATGTTCTCTTGTAAAGATCCATGATCATGTCAGCCATTGTTTATATCAGTAATGTTCTCTTGTAAAGATCCATGATCATGTCAGCCATTGTTTATATCAGTAATGTTTTCTTGTAAAGATCCATGATCATGTCAGCCATTGTTTATATCAGTAATGTTCTCTTGTAAAGATCCATGATCATTTCAGCCATTGTTTATATCGGTAATGTTCTCTTGTAAAGATCCATGATCATGTCAGCCATTGTTTATATCAGTAATGTTTTCTTGTAAAGATCCATGATCATGTCAGCCATTTTTTATATCAGTAATGTTCTCTTGCAAAGATCCATGATCATGTCAGCCATTGTTTATACCCATATTAAGGGTTACTTCTGAATGTCTTAGTTTTATTTAAAATCCTCTCCTAGAGCGAAAGTGGCACACATGGTGTGCAATTTCTGACCACTGCCATTCAGGGAAACGGTCAAAAATGGTAATAACATTTTCAGATGTAAATGGTCTAAGCGGAATATTAAGAAGAGAGCACACTTGATCCAGAGAAATTTGACGCGTTGGTTGACTTTTATAAAATTCCAAATTCCATCGAATCATGCTTGCCGAGCATCAATAAATCGTTGAATGAAATACAATCTTGAGTTGACAAGCTTGTAAAAGTCGGGTATCTGAGCTTTATCCTTATGTTTGGCACTGCAATGTGTCATGGCAATTCTTTTTAACATGAGATCTAGAGTTTTTCAGAAAGGAAACAAACACAAGGCTATTTCAAGGATGACGCGAGTGACATTGAACTGTATAATCCTATCTATAGTTAACTCTGAGTTATAAAACCAAACCATGCGGTCGGAAAAATGCATAGATGTTGTTACCTACGTTCAAATTAAAAAAAAAAACTTAAACAAAACGCCTTTTTTTCTCAATAAAAAAAAAATGAAGAAAAAGAAAAGAAACCAACGTTCCAGTAGTTTTTAGGCAACACAAAAACCAATATTTTACTTATTTAGAAGCTACATATACCAGTTTTAAAATTTCAGTGATACAAATATGAAAAAATTTCAAATGTTTTAAACCGTAGTCCAGATAAAATTGAAACGTATTTTACTTAATGTCGTTATCACCATCTGAGTGATCTGACCACTCTATGGTTTCCTCCATATAATTTATATTGTCCAGCTTTTCCTTTAGGCGAAGATTTGCATGCACAAACACCACATCTCGCAGTCTCTTGCACTGCATACGGTTTCGCTTTTTCGTGTGAATGAAGTCAAATCTTCACCAGCTTCTCCCGCAGGCGGAGGCGGACGTCACATGTGCTAAGACCCTACAACTTGTTGTAGCTCCGGAGCGTGAACTCCGAATGACATCCACCACCTGTATGCTGGAATTTCTTTAGTAGCTGCAACAGCCATCGATCAAGCAAACAATCCTTGTCCTGCACAATACACGGCGTGCTGTTGCAGGGCTTTCACCTGCGACTGAACGTCGCCACGGTATATGATTTCTATCATTGCGTGAAAGCCTGAGACGACTTCTTCGTTTGATGTTGCAAAAATTGAGAATACTTAGGATTGAGCACAAAGCCAGCTGCATGTAGATCTGTATGCAACATTATTCATCTATCCATAACGAACTGGCGAATTTGTTTTTATCGTTCTGGTGGTAAATCAGCAGCTTCCACAGACTGATCGATTTGCAACATTTTCCAATATACTTTTCCTGCACAAGGTACTTCTCCGTCAGCCAGTCGCAGTAGCTCAACAATCGGCTCACACACTTTTTTTATTGTTTCCACCGAGCTCCAAAACGTTCCATTCAAAATCATACGGAGCCCCAGAGAGGACACGAGGTAAAAAATATTATTTCGTTCCCTCAAATTAATAATTTATTCCCTCAAGTTAGCATTTCGTTCCCTCAAATTAATTTGTTCCCTCAAGTTAGCATTTCGTTCCCTCAAATTAATTTGTTCCCTCAAGTTAGCATTCGTTCCCTCAAGTTACTATTTTGTTCCCTCAAGATCATAACTCGTTCCCTCAAATTAATATTTCTTTCTCTCTCTTTGTGTACTTGATTAATGCATTACAATGGCGGATACTGGTGTTAGAACTGAGCTTATTAAGTTCTACTTCAAGCTAGGACTTCTTTAAAAAGACATCATCACTGTTCTTTCAGTTCAACATGGGATTACCATCAGTGAACGTCATCTAAGACGCATACTAAACTTTAATGGTCTTTCAAGGCATAAAGATCAGTGATGTAGCAAGTGTTTTATTCTTTATATCCAATGAACTCATTCATTCAGGTCAATTACATGGATATCGATGGATGCACACAAAATGTTTGGCTAATGGCTTAAAAGTTAGAAAAGAAGACGTGCGACTCATTTTATCTGCGTTGGATCCTAATGGGTGCCAGGCTAGAAAAGCACGACGTCTCAATAGGCGGGAATATTTTGCCAAAGGACCAAATTATATCTGGCACATTGATTCGTACGATAATTTTAAGCCGTACGGATTCTGCATAAATGGATGTATCGACAGATTTTCAAGAAATATTGTATGGCTTTATGTGTATCATAATTCCAGTGATCCAAGAATCATAAGTGGTTATTTTATAAGTACTGTTGGAAAATTAAACGGAGTACCCACTCTCGTAAGAGGCGATCTGGGAACTGAAAATTGTTACGTCAAGAGTTTCCAGAGCTTCCTGAGGAGAAACAGGCAAAATGAAGAAGTTAATGAAAATGCATTCATAGAAGGTGCTAGTACTCATAACCAGAGGATAGAATGTTGGTGGGGACATTTTCGGAAACAATGTGCAGAATTCTGGATTGATCTCTTTCAACGCATTCGAAATGATGGCTACTTTAGTGGAGACATTTTGGACAAAAGCATTCTACAATTTTGCTTTATGGGAATGATTCAGGTATAACTACCTTTTGTTAGAATTTTTCTTTTAGAATATAGATGACTGAACATAATCATAAATTATCAAAAGTTGAGTACAATGACAAATCCGACGAGGCCGGCACTTATCCCTTCGGATATTTCAGCTCCGGCTATTTTATTCTTGCACTTACGCTGTGTACCCTCACTGAGATCTCTTTGCGTGTTTTAAAGCAGATATTAGAGATAAGTCGTGTCTTTGATATGGTTAACTTTACATCTAATTTCAATGTTGGTACGAAAACTTGCACCAGAAAACCAAAGATATTGTTGGGTGAGATATATTGTTACACGCACAGGGGTATTACTTGACCGAGCGGTGTCAAACCCTGGCGCGAATCCAGCTAGAAATCATGTTTCCCCAAATTTACAAAGACTTCCATACAATTTAAGTTGTTAATTAGAAAGCCAGACGTGTATGTTTTCATATACAAAATTTGACTCTAATCAATATAAGATCACAGATAAAACAACTTGCCAAAAGTCCATCAACCGCATATTTGCATGGTTTCTCTTCATCATCATCAGGTTTCCGTACCGCCAACCGGTTACACCATAGAAAATTCACTAGGAACTATTTTAACTCCGCCACCTTAGGCCAGTCAATGAACGCTTTTCCAGGCACATCATGCGAATATAACTTCACCCATTTTCCACTATGGCCACATACGCGGTATTTACTAAATCCCTTCTTATTGATTCCACTGTGTAATTTACTGGTTTCCTACCGTAAATACTGCCACCTCAGCCACACCATTATTGTACATCACTAGATTTTAATATGGACTATCTTACTCCAGGGTCAGTCATTCGGTTTGGACCTGAATTCACTACTAGCGAGCCATGACATCATTCAAACTCACTAACACTTGACTCCGTGACGTTTGCTCCTAGTAATTGGCTAATTATTTCGGGCGAAGAATATTTCCATGGCGCCAAATCACAATAATCACACAATCTAAGAATTGCTTTAAACGGGGCGCCATCAAATGCACATACTCCAAATTTATTACAATATTATTCTCACATATTATTTCAATTTTCAAGTACGCTAGAGGTAAGAGCGTCCGCTTCGAATGCGGAAGATCGCTGGTTCTAAATCCATCCGAGTCGTACCAAAGACTTATAAAAATGGTACTAGCAGCTGCCTCGTTTGGCACTCGGCTTTAAGGGGTTATATATAACTGGTCCGCCTGGTGTCAGGATAATGTGACCTGGTGGGACATGATATCATGATATGATGTCTGATAAACTAGCAATCCTGTGTAGCTGATCACTGTAAGCAAATGCAGCTGATAGATGATTCTGAACCGTAAGAAAGATGTCTGACCTTTAACCCCATCTCCACAAGGAGTTACATTTACTCCAAAGAAGCATAAAAAGTTTAAAAAATTAATAAACACAAATGTTACTCAGTGCACCAGATAACTTTTGAAACCTATTGAGTATTTCACTCATTAAATTAAAATTAATTGAGTGAAGTCCCCTCCATATTATAATTAGAGAAAGCATCAGAACTAAACATTTTCATTGAGATTGATTTGTATTTGAAATGGCACTTGTACAAATCAAACTACTGACTGCTAAGAAAACAGGAGTAAATTGCCACCGAAGCTGGTCTTGACAGGTTTCAAACAATCAACTGACTCTGAGACTAGCTTGCTAACTATGTAGCTACAGTAGTTCCCTCTAATGGTACCTATAGTCAACCACAGTGGCTTCACATCTAATGGTATTTATAGTCAACCACAGTGGTTTCCTCTAATGGTATCTATAGTCAACCACAGTGGCTTCCTCTAATGGTACCTATAGTCAACCACAGTGGCTTCCTCTAATGGTACCTATAGTCAACCAGTGGCTTCCTCTAATGGTACCTATAGTCAACCACAGTGGCTTCCTCTAATGATACCTATAGTCAACCACAGTGGCTTCCTCTAATGGTACCTATAGTCAACCACAGTGGCTTCCTCTAATGGTACCTATAGTCAACCAGTGGCTTCCTCTAATGGTACCTATAGTCAACCACAGTGACTTCCTCTAATGATACCTATAGTCAACCACAGTGGCTTCCTCTAATGGTACCTATAGTTAACCACAGTGGCTTCCTCTAATGGTATTTATAGTCAATCACAGTGGCTTCCTCTAATGGTACCTATAGTCAACCACAGTGACTTCCTCTAATGATACCTATAGTCAACCACAGTGGCTTCCTCTAATGGTACCTATAGTCAACCACAGTGGCTTCCTCTAATGGTACCTATAGTCAACCACAGTGGCTTCCTCTAATGGTATTTATAGACAACCACAGTGGCTTCCTCTAATGGTACCTACAGTCAGAGCCTCTAACATTAAGATAACATGTAAGAAAATATATGACCGTGAAGTCATAGGTAATATATATATATATATATATATATATATATATATATATATATATATATATATATATATAATTTCCAGAAGATTCTTATTACATAATTATTTGTTCAGTGAAAATGTTTACATAACTTTCTCATAGGTAAATGGTTCTATATTAATTAGGCCACCTGCCAGCCCAAGTTTATGTTAGTGGCTTCAGAATTTGTAATTTCAAATATCTGAATCAAAAGTTTTAAAATCTTTCTTGCCAGAATTGTTCTTTCATTCCATTCATATCTAAAAATATGTTGCTGGATCAGAACTGTAATTTTACTTTTTTCCATACCATATAACATTTTAATCATAGACAAGCCAGTTTTCATGTAAGCCAAACAAGTATTCTGACTATTCAAGATAAGTGCATCACTTATGATCTGACAAAACAGTACACAATTTCTTCATTTTCCAAGCTATGGATATGTATTCCTTCATTAATTAGAATATCTCTTTTAATCAGCTGTTCGGATAGAGAGGCACTACTTTTATTGTTGGAAGTAACAATGGAAGCTCCTGAGAAGACAAAAATAGACAAGAAAAGGAAGACAAGTGTATCAACATTTCCTGAAGTAAATGTGTGACAAACTTTACAAAGTATAGACTATACATACTTATTATGCAGTTAATTTGAACTTCAAAGAGTCTAAAGAAGTAAAATCTTCAAAATGTTTGATGCATGTTTTAACTATTGTCAATGGTTGAAACCAATAAACTGAATAACAACACAACCCTACCTTCTCTTCCTCCATTTTAGTTGTATCCACACCTCATCCCTTCAAAAAGTCATATAGCTCTCTGCCTGCCATTTTGGACTGTATTGAAGAGAAATTGTAATGCTTATTTCCATTTCATAATTCCACAAGTCTGTTCAGTTTGATGATGACAGTTTAACATTTGTATAATTATCCATTTTATCTTAGGTACATGTGCTTTGTAATTTAGACAAGCAATTAAATTAGTAAATAAAATGCATTTTTTGCACTCCCTTATAAGCCCTCTCTACAAACATGTTAAATGTTGTACAAGTTGCAATAAAAAAGTTGTAACTACAATGGGATTATTACACTTGCATTATTGCTGATACTGGTAAAGACTTGGTACTGACATTACACAGCCTATTGATGGAAGTATGAAGTGTTGATACTGTGAAACCATCTGTTTTCTAGCTACACTATTGAAGTAACACTCACCTTGGCATTGATATTTCTAGTTGGTTACCAATCCTGCATGGTATTAATAACAAAGGTGTAATCCTGCATGATTTTGATAACAAAGGTATTATCCTGCATGCTTATCATAATACACATATATACTCCTGCATGATTTATATTAACAAATGTATAATCCTGCATGCTTATACTATAACACAGGTATAATCCTGCATGTTTATAATAATAAAGGTATAATCCTGCATCATTCAAATAACACACATGTAATCCTGCATGATTATATAACAAACACATATACTCCTGCATGCTAATAATAATACACATAATCCTACATGATTATAAAACACATTAGTATATTCATGTATGCTTACATTAACATAAAAACAGTTATCTGAGTTTCTAATCATTTTTTAAAATTAACTGAGGCTGAATTCTTATTTTATTTTGCTAGTCTAAATCTTCTTTAGGGCTTATGCTCTATGTTATTATATACATAATTCACATTTGTATGGTTCTCTTCAGTGCACTTCATCTATTCTATATTACAAAATTGGAATCTGAAGTTAATTTCAAACTTTACATTTTGTAGAAAGTTCAATATCTCTGAATCTACATAGATCTATACTTTGTCTTCTGGATGTGTCATAAAGTTGAGTCTACTATTCCGTGGGTGCATATACAAAAGATTTCACATTTGTATTTTTGTTCTCTATTTGTATTTAAACACTGTATTATTGAGGGCTCTAAATTATCACAGCAAACAGGATTTTCCAATTAATTTTGGACACATGCCATCTAGCGGTAGTTTACTGATGTAAACTGTTGCCAGTATGGATGCAAATATAGCAGAATTTTAACTCCTCTAAAATGTCAATATTTTTATATTTTACATTTTTTGTAAAGTGCATGCAATTCTGCTGTTCATCATATACAAAACTCCAATTTAACTTGCTAGACCTGCATTGGCTTAAAAAAGATATTCAGCATATCATCTGATGTTTGATGATTATAGGTCATTTACTGATGGTAACATGCATGTCCTTACAGACTGCTCAGGTGGCCTAGTGTTTAGAGAGTCTGTCTCGGATGCGGGTAGTCATGGGGTTGAACCCTGACCGAGTTGTACCAAAGACTTAGAAAAATGCTACTAAAAGCTGCCTTGTTAGGTGCTCAGATTTGAGTGGTTAGTGTTACGACTGATCGGTCTGGTGCCAGGATAATGCGACTGGATGGGACATCATGCTACATGTCTGCAACATGATGCCTCAGTGCTAGACATTACTACAAACTGCCACACTGCAGACATTGTAGCAATATCACTGAACATTAAAATCTAAATCACACACACGTGTCCTTACAAGGTTACAGTCATAATTTTATTTCATGGCAGCCAATATGGGCCACACTTGACGACATGCTGCTTATGATATTTCTCTTATATAGATCAGAAACAACAATAGTTAACTTTCTTGTAAACATTAATATTTCAATAATAACATTATTAATAATATTAATATGAATTTTTATATATTTATATTTGCTTTCCCACAATTCATATAAGATTAAAAAAATAACTGTTTTTAATGTGTAATTTTGTTATTCATAGATTTCCACATTAATTACATATGTGTGTTCCATTTGATCATTGGATCCTTTCGTTTATTGTTGACATTTTTTGCTAGTACAAACATGGACATTTGGTCTCATTGATCAGTTGCAATTTAGGTCTCACTGGATAGTTTCGCATTTTGACACCTAATATTTAAGGTAGAAGACATGGGCCTAATTATCACAATCGTAGCATTTGTCACTTCACACATAAGCTAAATCTGTAATGTGGTTTAGAATTACTTTGAGTTTGGCTTGGAAACTGGTTGACTTTTTGGTGACTGCCTGTCGCAGTTAGACTAGCATTGGAGATCAAAAGCCTAACTTGGGCTTCAAATGAGCCGCCGACTTGGCTTGCATATTTTCATGTGTCTGCTACAGAGGTAAATGTCTAAAAATCTAGATGGTTGAAGGTGATGAAAAGTATGCTAAGTTGTTACAGTACTAGTGAACTTTATTCATGTATAAGGCACATACTGATTCTTTTAGTTGTCTTATCACAGGAAAATATTCAAAACAGCTATTTCCTGTAACAAAAAAAAATGAATGTAAAAAAGAGGGGCTGGGGGCAGTGTTGATTCAGTATAAAAGCCACTAGTTGCATAAGGAACTAACTTAAATACCACGATCAGAATCTTACAAGCATCATTTCAACAAAAATCATTAGATAATTTGTATTTGTGTCCTTAATGTAATATTATTATCACTTTTCTGCTATAGGTCATTGTCGCACAAAAAAAAATGCCAAAAAAACTGTCCAGTGAGACCTTATGTTTATTATAATACCTGCATGCTATCATACCCAAGTTAGGCAAATACCATGATAATACTGTAGAGTTGTTTATTACATTATAATACCTGCATGCTATCATACCCAAGTTAGGCAAATACCATGATAATACTGTAGAGTTGTTTATTATATTATAATACCTGCATGCTATCATACCCAAGTTAGGCAAATACCATGATAATACTGTAGAGTTGTTTATTATATTATAATACCTGCATGCTATCATACTCAAGTTAGGCTAATACCATCATAATACTGTAGAGTTGTTTATTATATTATAATATCAGCATGCTATCATACCCAAGTTAGGCAAATACCATGATAATACTGTAGAGTTGTTTATTATATTATAATACCTGTATGCTATCATACCCAAGTTACTGTAGAGTTGTTTATTATATTATAATACCTGCATGCTATCATACCCAAGTTACGGTAGAGTTGTTTATTATATTATAATACCTGCATACTATCATACCCAAGTTAGGCAAATACCATGATAATACTGTAGAGTTGTTTATTATATTATAATACCTGTATGCTATCATACCCAAGTTACTGTAGAGTTGTTGATAATGATGTAGAGTTGTTTATTATATTATAATACCTGTATGCTATCATACCCAAGTTACTGTAGAGTTGTTTATTATAATACCTGCATGCTATCATACCCAAGTTAGGCAAATACCATGATAATACTGTAGAGTTGTTTATTATAATACCTGTATGCAATCATACCCAAGTTAGGCAAATACCATGATAATACTGTAGAGTTGTTTATTATATTATAGTACCTGCATGCTATCATACTCAAGTTAGGCGAATACCATGATAATACTGTAGAGTTATTTCCCGTGTTAGGTCAATCTGGGACAGATACTACATGCTGTTTTATTCGAATTTAGGAGCTTTGATTGACAAATATTTTTTTCTTTCTAAAAAAGAAATAGAAAGAGGGAAAGTTATTGAAACTTTAAAAATTATAAGTAAGCAGCAATAGGAAAACAGATTTAATATGTACCGATAAGAACATTAAGGACGGCGATAATACATAGCGTTCCGGGCTACTGTATATTATTTGTCAGGCGAAAGTCTCTTTCGTATAAGGAATTTGACGATTAATTTAAATTCATATTCAATCTACAATAAAAAATATATCGATAGTTCAGACATTTTAAAGAAAAGAACATTTCAATTCAAAACAACAACAAAAAAATCCAATCCTCAATGGGCCTCTCGAATTCATCTTGCTGACACGGGTCTCTCTATTGCGCTGCAGACAAATTTAATGTTTCTATTTATAGAATATTAATTTGAGGGAACAAATTAATAACTTGAGGGAACGAAATAATAATTTGAGGGAACGAAATATTAATTTGAGGGAACAAATTATTATTTTTAGGTAACGAAATAGTAATTTGAGGGAACGAATTAATTGTTTGAGGGAACGAAATGATAACTTGAGGGAACAAATAATTAATTTGAGGGAACGAAATGTGAATTTGAGGGTACGAACTATTATCTTGAGGGAACAAAATAGTAACTTGAGGGAACAAATTATTTATTTCAGGGAACGAATTATTATTCTGAGGGAACTAAAAGTAGTTATAGGAGATACCGTATGGTCTATGGGAAAATAAATTACAGAGATCCAAACCCCACCCCATCCCACCCCACCCCGAGTACGTTTAAGGTCAAAATAAAAACTAACTGCTAACTGGTAGAGAGATTTGGGGCCGACGAGAAACTCTTATTAATGCCCTGGACGGTACAAAGTCAGGTCAGGGATTCATGTTCTCCGCAGTAAGGACATTGCAGAAAGAGACGACGAAGACACACCGCCAGAGGTCTTCACACTCATATATGTATATATATATATATATATATATATATATATATATATATATATATATATATATATATAGAAAGACTAAGGAAGAACCGTTCGAGACTTAGATGTTCTTTTAAAATAACCAGAGACAGAAGAATGATTCATTGAGTCTTGCGCCTGTTCCAAGTCGGAAATGGATACTTTTCCACCAACACCAATACCCCCCCCCCCCGCAACAAGCCATCAGCATCGTAAGAACACTGCTCTCAACATGGGCTCGTTGAAGAGCAATACACATCATATGGGTTCATTGAAGGTGTTTAATGTGTTTAATTCAGATGCATTGACTCCAGTTATATAAAAATTAAAGTTATAAAAACAAATTTCTCTCCTCTACATACCTGATCTATACTAACCAACTATAACCCTACTACCAAATTAGTGACTTAGATAATTAATAATAACCCATTCACCCATTTAATTTTTAAAAAAAAACACCTTATTTATATAAGGTAGTCTTACCCAGGACCAAAAGGCCCGGCCGCACAAAGCGATACCATAAACAAATAAACAACTTATGAACTAAACACTTTAATTAGTCACTGGCGTTGTAATAATCTCTTCTTAAAACAGCAGAGAATATTTTCTCAAAATTCTTACTTTCGGAAACCAATCTATTTAACCAAAAATTAAAAATTCGTGCATAACGCCACCTTAGACCAAATCACCTGGAAACAGCGGACACCTCTACTTTGGACAGTCATCTGCCATCACGTACCCTTCATCCTTTGCCTCAGCTGGAAACCATATATCAGCGCGCTGGGTCCATTCCCAATCATGATAGCCCACCATTCACGTCATAAAGGGCCTATATGGATCCATGAACCAAGGCCAAATTAACAGTGCCCCTGGGCACATAAACTTCTGGAGATGAAGAACTGATTCCTTCCCATATGAACAATAAACAGACCGCTGTGCAGTCATAAATTCGAGGTACATGTACGTAATGTGCGCACACCTTGTTAATTCAAATAAAGAAGTCTGACCATCCATTCTTGATCCATCATCCTATGAAGATGTGTTCAAGACCAGCTAAAGCTGCACGAAGTTTACGCTAATTTACACCGTGTCAGACAAAGTCCGATACGGAAACCTGAAGAGATAAAGTCAGAATGTTAAAAGTGACCTAATACATGATAGAAGACCTCTCCAGAGAGGAAATTAAGGAGATAGAAGAATGGACGAAGATGTACAGACTTAAGAAGCAGCTAAGAGAATTGAGATAGAGATAGAAGGAGAGAGAGAGAGAGAGAGAGAGAGAGAGAGAGAGAGAGAGAGAGAGAGAGAGAGAGAGAGAGAGAGAGAGAGAGAGAGCTGCAGTAACAACAGCAGGAACCGGACAGAGGTTTGTGGACTGCCGTATCGACAAAAAAGCGTTCTCCTTCTCTTTCCGAAGAAGCAGGCCCTATCCTGTGGGAAAGCCTACCGTCAGAATGGGACGAAATCTGAGACGATAAAAGGTTGTCATAATTCCTCATATACAACAGCTGCCCTTTTCAGGACTACGCCATTATTCTAATTCAATTGCCAAACATTGTATGTTTATGTTTAAAAAAATAGAAGTGTGTCTATAAGAACTTAATTTGTTTGATATTGTTAGAAGTGTCTCTATCAGCTCTTCTTTGCCCCAGCTTTTGAAATAGACTCTATGTATTTGTAACTTGTGTTTGAAGCTATAAAAAATGTGATCGCATTTTTGGTGATCATATGAACCTTTGTGAATTTTCGTTTGCGTTTATAGTATGTAAAGGAAGAGCTCGTCAGCCTGGCTACCCATCTTTGACCTGTCAACTGTACAAATGAGCAGTAGAATTTTAAAATGTCTCTAACTTCAGATGCACCTGGAATATATCACGCGTATCCTGGATGAACTGGCTACGTAGACTATAGCCAAATCAGGCAGAAAAGAGGAGGAGGAGGAGAAGGATAAAAAGAAAGTAGGGGAAATATAAAAGCCTATCCTGTCTCACCTCATGATGTCCCCTGTCTGTCAGGTCAAGCCTGAGGTGAGGACACCTCCACATCAAGCACTAGCAGTACGACATCCACAGCCACAACATCCTGTACTAGCACCAAAATCAGTACCAGTAATGCATCCAAAAAATGTGGAATTGAAGAAGACAGGGGGAAGTCTTCATTATCATCCAAAGAAAAGACTGCGAGAATGAAGCCAGTTAACTCCCACCTGCACTGTGAATTGAGACGAGATTGGAGCAGACGCAGCGTGTGTAGGGCACGGCCTGGGAGATAACCGGGTGCATCTGAAATTCTAAAGAAAATCCTAGCCCTTCTCATTTCAAACCAAATCTCTAGAAAAGAGACTATCCAAATTGCCAATTGGTGTATAAGTGGAGTAGTGTGATTAAAGCACTCATTGCTTTACTGGTGTGTGTGTGTGTGTGTGTGTGTGTGTGTGTGTGTGTGTGTGTGTAGTCGAATATATTGTTTTATGCGTTGGCGTAACATTTGTTGGAATAGTAGATATTGGGGTTTGTTTTACCTCCCTTCTGTGTTGATAGTATATTTGTGTTTGTTGATAGTATATTGTGGTTATTTTCTCCTTGCTGTGTGTGGATAGTATTTTTTTAGTGGTTTGCATTTTGCTCTTCATCTCAAAGTTGATAGTATATGTGTGGCTTTTGATAGTATATTGTGGTTATTGTTTCCTTTCTCAATGTGTAGAGTTTATATTGGGGTGTTTGATAATATGATGTGGTTGGTTTTTTTGCTATTCAACGTGTGTGGAAAGTAGATTTTAAAAAATGGTATATAATAATATTTATCTTTCCTTCTCTATGAATCATAGATAAAATGTAATGTGAGTGCGAGGGTTGTTTTCCTTCACGTCCGTGCTTGACATTATTAACTCAAGCGCTCCGTCATAGTTATACGCTCTCCAATACAATTTCAAATACCAGGCGAAACGTTGGGGGAAGTAGCGATGGACACAACACTACCCTCGAATCACTCTCATTTGGAAAAGTACTGCCAAATTAGGGATCACAACATTAATCCACCCCGCTATCAACAGTTAGCGCAATCACCAGTTAAAAAACCGTTTGGACCGATTATCATTAACACAACTCACAGTACTTCGGGTCTAAGACTAGGGCAGTACGATTTAACAGAAAATGCTCTAAATGTTTCACAGCCCGACCTAACCAACCAAAACCCAGGACACAACCCACCATCGGCTCCGAATCAGAACCCTACATGTCCCAAAACTGCAACAACCAACCAAATGCAGGGTACTTTACCCAATAGAAAACCAAATGTAAGGTGGCGCTCTACAGTTTCGTACTTTGCATAGGGTTAGAATTTTAAAGAACAATAATTTTCTGGTATTTCTTCACTGGTTATACTGGCAATATAATAAAGACTTTGTATATCTTAGGTGTTGGGAGAAGAACTTTCAATTCCCTTTATTTTTATGTATGATTGATGGGTGTACTTTAGGTTCTAGAGTATACAGCTTGGGCTAACATAAGATGTGCTCATGTAAACAAACTGCTAGCTCCGCATGGTCATTTTCACTCCCTGGACTTCAGAGGTAAATTGTAGAAAAATGGTACGATAACTTTTTTTACTTTTCTGATATTTTGTAATTTGTTCATTGCACTTTCAGAAGCTGCTATTGCCTACTTCAGCAAAATTCGTTTTCCCTAGTTTAATAACTGCTAAAGTTAGTGTACTTTTGATTAATTCTGGCTAATTTTTCAAGCACATGGGAGCATCCATTTTGTTATACCATGCGCTTAGATCATTTACAATTTCCACAAGTGCAGTATCCAAAGAAATATCAGCCACATTACATCAAAGTAGCATTGAGATATGCCAACATTATCTCCATTGTGCATGTTACAAATGCAAACAACTTCACCTCACCTACGTCACTATCTGAAAAGTACATATTAACTGGTGAGCGCCCCCTAACCCAAATTTCCAAACACAACAAAGACCAGCCAACCAACCATAACATCGCTACTAAAATGGTTTCGGAACCAACACGTAACCATAAACAACCCGTCGAACCAACTACCAATCAAAAACAGGCTACTAAATATGGTCTCAATTAAAAATCAAGCAGGCAAGATAGGACCAAAACAACAGGTTAATAAGACAGATAACAAGCAGGGTAAAGTAAACAGCAGTCAAACACCCGGCTCCTCCAAACCCCTCACTGCTGCGGACTTAATTTACGACAGCCCCAAAGGCGGTAAACTACAACCTGTCACCACCACCACCACCAACACAAGACAAATAAACCCGTGGGATGGCCAGGGCAAAGGAAAAAAACCCATGTACACTAAAAAAGGCACATCAAAAACACCGGTTAAAACAGCTCCCCTAGCGTCGGAAAACTCTAACCCAAAATATCACTACCACCCTATGACACACACCATCTTCATAACCAGCCACTCATCTCAATTACTCAACCTTAGCTTAAACAGCATCACCAACGCACTGCTCAAAGTCCACGGGGGTGAATTTAAAGTCATAAGACCCAACACAAACTGTATCATTGTGCGATGTAGTACACAGGCTCAAATAGCAAAATACCTAGAAATTGAAATACTATGCAACATAAAAGTTAAGGTCACATTACATGGGCAAGTAGGGAAGAAAGCTCTAAACCCCACCCACACCACCGGGCTACAAGGTAATACAAATCCAAATACCACCGACAAGACTCAGACTAACAACCAAAAAAACAGACAAATTAGACACCGCTCGCCATAACAGCAACAACGACAACCAAAAAACCAGTACCCAGCCTAAAGTGACATTCAAAAAAGTATTAAAACTACCAAGAAACTGCAAATACATGAATAACACTACTCTAACTGAATACATCAAATTAGGTGGCACACACATCACCAAGGCTTATAAGCTCAATTCAAACAACAGTGAAAACCACATAGCTGTCCTTCAATCTGTAACACCACTGCAACCCCTTATCCGGCTCAGTCCCTCAGGACCATGGCTCAGACTCGAGCCCTATATTAACAAACCCAGATTCTGCACCAACTGTCAGCACTGGGGACACTTTGCCTCCAGTTGCAGATACAAAACAGTCTGTAGGCAGTGCGGTGGGTACCATAAGTGGGAATGTTGGAGAAACCCTAAATGTGTCAACTGCCGGGGACCGCACTTAGCCAAGTCCCAGGAGTGTCCCGTCATGATAAAAGAATACAACGCAATAGAAATCATGAATGCACAAAACATCCCATACCACCTGGCCAAAAAACTGGCACCAGCCTCCAAACTCAACCACTCAGTAGGGAGGGGGGGGGGGGAAATCGACAAACAGGCCAATGTGCCCAAAACAGACAAAAGCACGCAAACAACCCTAAACCCACCTGATAAACGAACACCAGCTAACGTACCCAAATTAGATGATTATCTAGAGACAGCTCTAAACGACATAAAATAAAGCATAATTAACAACAACCTCATTAGTATGCAACAACTCAAACTAATTCAAACACAAATAAAAGAACTAAAACAAAACTAAAACAAAACGACAGGAACTATCAATCATTAACGACCGAAGTCACTATGGACCACAGGGGAAGCAACATTACAATATGGCAGTGGAATGCCAGAGGATTGCTAGGAAACATAAACGAATTAAAAATCAAAATACAAAATTCAATAAACAAACCTGACATCCTCTGCATCCAGGAGACGAAACTATCAAACAAAACCAAGCGATTACCTACAATACCCGGTTACGCCCCAGGGCACTTCCAACACAGAACAAATGGGCAAGGAGGGGGATTAGTCATATACACAAATGAGCTGCTCCCCAACACCACACCCGTTAATCAAACCATTAACAATAATCATACCGAAATGCAGTCCATCATAATCGATAATGGTAACACATCAATTCAAATAGTTAATTTCTATGACCCAGGGGGTAATAGTGCCGAAATAAACTTAGACACATATACGCACATCAACACCTTAAGACGGGTTGAGCGGATAGTCATCTATGGCGACTTTAATGCACACAATGCAATATGGGGAGACGATAGAACGGACAAAAGAGGCAGGCTGGTAGAAAACTGGACAGTCGAATCTAACTTGACCATATTAAACGATGGCGCTAAGACCCGACTAAACCCTATCGACGGTAGCATGACCTCCATCGATCTCACCATGTGCACCCCAGCATTAGCTCAGGTGACCAGTTGGCGAGTGGACCAAACTGACCCCATGGGCAGCGATCACTTCCCTGTAATAACCACGCTACAGATGACGGTCCAATATAACCCACTAAACTTAAACCCAAAATGGAATTACAAAAAAGCAGATTGGCTCTCTTTCCAAACACAACTAGCCTCAATTGACATAACAAACATGGAGGGGGAAAACGTAGAGAAACATTACGACCACCTAATTTACACAATCAGGGCAGCAGCAACCGACACCATACCCAAAACTAAACGTAAAATAAATAAGCAACCCATACCTTGGTGGAACGACCAATGCAAAGAGGCACACAAGGCCAATAAAACAGCACTTTGCAGATTTAGGAAAACCAAGAACTCAAGTGATTTCCAAACATATAAAAATAAAGAAAAGCACTGAAAAACAGTAATTAAACAAGCCAAAGAACAAACCTGGCGTAATTACTGCTCTTCTATCAACATTAAAACTAGTTCAAAACAAGTCTGGGACAAGATCAAACAAATTAGAGGGAAAACTCGCAACACAATCCCTAAACTCTCAGGGGCCATTTCTAACGAACAGAAGGTAGTAAAACTAGCTCATTATTTTTCTGACATGAGCAGCAACACAAACCATACAATCGAATTTCAAAATCATCGGCACTTAGCCGAAAATAAAACAAAATTCTTTATAGATCAAGGCCCCACCGACACACCACTAAACAAGGAAATCACAGAATACGAATGGGATACAGCCCTAAACTCTAAAACAGAGACTTCACCAGGTGAAGACCAAATAGGCTACACTATCTACAAACATATCCCACCCAATATTAAAAAATCGGTATTAAACTTGCTAAACAAAATATGGACTACAGGACATCTCCCACAAAAATGGAAAACTGCAATAGTGGTCCCGATTCTAAAGCAGGGCAAGGACCCCAATATTATTAACTCTTATAGACCAATCTCTCTCACCAACAATATATGCAAACTTATGGAAACCATACTAGTAAACAGGCTAAAATACCACCTTGAAAGCATCCAGCGCCTATCGTACAATCAATGTGGCTTCAGAAACAACAGATCCACCACGGATCAACTAATTCGGTTAGAAACCGCCATTAAAAATGCCTTTAACGCTAAGAAAACGGCCGACAGAAACTTGCTAGTGGTTTTTCTTGACCTTGAAAAAGCATTTGACCTCGTCTGGACAAAAGGCCTCATAGCCAAACTAAACCACTATGGCATCACCGGACGTATGTTCAAATTCATCGAACACTTCCTTACGGATAGGAAAATTATAACCAGAATAGTGGACACCCATTCAGAGCCACACACCCTGGAAAATGGCACCCCACAGGGCAGTGTACTCAGTCCCACCCTATTCAATATCATGATTAACGACCTTGACAAAAACCTAACCACGAACCTAATGGAGATCTCACAATTTGCTGATGACAGTGGCCTATGGATAGCAGGCAACCCCTCCCACCACAAAACTATTATGGATATACAAAATAGCCTGGATAACATAGGGAATTTGGCTAATAAGTGGGGGTTTAAACTGTCCAGCGAGAAAACTGTTGCGGTTCTCTTCTCCCCAATTAGGAAAAAACACACAGAATACCCCAAGTTAACAATTCAGAGTAAGGAAATAAAATTCGTAACAACGGCCAAATTCCTAGGTATGTTTTACGACAGACATCTAAATTGGAGCCATCATATAAATGAATTAGATAAAAGATGCCAAAAAGACCTTAACCTTCTTAAAAATCTAAAAGGCACAACCTGGGGATCCAACCAGGAAACACTCTTAACCCTGTACAGAGCCTTAATAAGATCCAAATTAGACTATGGGTGTCAGGTATACTACTCAGCCCCAAAAAAAACATTTAAAAAAATTAGACAAAATTGAAAGGCATGCGCTCGCACTATGCACTAACACATTACCATCCACTTCCCTCGCCGAACTACAAATCTTAACGGGAGAACTCCCTCTACATCTTAGGCGACAGGAACGAATATTGAGGCACGCTGCGAGAATATCAATATATCCAACAACGCACCCCACCCGTGTTGCCAACAATAACTGTAAAAGAAACTATACGTTAGGAAACCCGCAATATATCCCGGCGGGCCACATCACACATAAACTAACTGAACAACTCCCTATCGAAGAACTAAAATCGGAACAAATCACCTACTACGACTCAGAACCTTGGGACTGTAGTAAAATAAACGTCAACACCACCATAGCACTACAGGGAAACAAGCAAGGGCAAGAATTCGCCCTTAAATCCCAAGTTATTGAGGAAATAAATCACAAATACGCGCAATACACTACAATATATACAGATGGCGCAAAAACAGCTAACCCCCCACGAACAGCAGCCGCATATGTCATCCCTGAGCTAAATATCCAATTCGGCAAAAGACTACCTAACCACTGTTCCATCTATACGGCAGAATTCTGGGCCATATTAGAAGCGCTAAAATGGGACCAAACCAACCAAATTGAAAAAACAGTCATAATTAGCGACTCTCTTAGCGCTTTGACATCCATTGAAAATAACAACACAGCCTCCAGATGGAAATTCCTAAGACAAACAAATAAAATCATCAAAGATATTAATAAAAATAATAAACAAATAGAGTTTATGTGGGTCCCCTCACATATAAACATCAGAGGTAATGACCTCGCAGATCAAACAGCGAAACAAAAGTTATCCGAAAACTAACAAATACACCTAGATTACAGTACTCAGGAACTATATGGCTTTATTTCAAGTTTCATCGACCA
Organism: Unio pictorum; assembly: GCA_030141615.1. NCBI lineage: Eukaryota > Metazoa > Mollusca > Bivalvia > Unionida > Unionidae > Unio > Unio pictorum. Next base: position 2,681,153 of record JARLTB010000206.1, read on the forward strand.
AAAATGGCAAGACGGGTGGAATGCCTCCACCCAGGGAAGAAGGCTTTTCAATATCATTAACAAAGTGTGGCGAAATCGCAAAAGTCCTCAACTCAAGTCTAATGAGCAAATAATTATAAATCGGCTACTAACAGGGAAAACAAAATTGGCCAACAGTTTCGGCAAATACCTCGGCCCATTCCCAAATAACCCAAATTGCTATCACACATGATAAACGAGTGCACGAAATTGAGAAAAGAAAGAAAGGAACTAATATTAAAATAGGCGGAAATCGGATCCCCTCATACATACCCGGAAATCTTCCAAAACACAAACAAAAATATCGAAACAACATACCGGAATATCCTACAATATCTTAAAGACACAGGCCTTCTCAACAAAATATAACACCAGTAACTAACACAAGTAGGATAACCTGTACATACACACACACACACTTAAAATATACCAAACAAACCTATCCCCCACCCCTATAATATCATCTCACATAACATATGGTCTCTGCATGACTAACAACATCTTCTCTTTCTCCCTTCCCTACTCCCACCTATAGGAACCAGGGAAAAAAAAAAACAACCCTGGCTCCATTCTCAACTTTCTAACTAAACAGCACTGATCATTCAAAATTACAATATACGGCGATGCCTAGACCTAGCCTGGAGTCAAGCAGCAACGACCTATGACAACTTAAACGTCGGAAACATCCTCCATACAAGAACCAGCCCAGACGGCCAAGAACAAACCTAGACGGCAAGAATTTAAGTAGTGTTCAATGAACACATTAATGCCCTGGGACGTGGCACCATTCAGTCCCAGTGGATAATCTAAGAAGTGTGCGGTGCACACATTAACCGTTGGTACATGTACAAAGTACAAACACCACCAAAAACCCAAGAGAACAGAACAGAAACAGAACATAGTTAAACGAATCCATATTGATTGGTACATATGTTCTCCTATTAAAACTAAATTGGTCTGAGTGAAACAACTCTTCGCATTCTGATTGGAAAAAACTATATTACTCCTCGCTGGGTGCCTTTCTGCTTTGTTGCGATCAGACATGTATCAAATGCGACATTCGCAATGTTTAACATGGCTTGCTGCGGTGGTTCTATTCACTACAGCACCAACCAATTAATTAGTCCGACATTCGGACATTAACCAGTCGAAAAAGCACTTAGTTTGCGTAAGCGACATTAATCCATTAATTTCATTTAATCCAACAACAAATTCGCGCCATTCAACATTAAATAGTCTAAGAAGATGGCAATCGATTTGTTTAGTAATTTAAGACACAGTTTGTTTTTATTGATGGATGTAGAATATGTGGTAGAAAAGCTTGAGATATTGAAGTATCCAGGTAGCCTAGACTTTGTAACCAGTTTAAAATTAGCGACAGATTTGCTTTACGGTATGATAGAGGAGTAAGTAAAGTAATTGAACACATTTATTAGACCCAAATATGTGAGAGTGGGAAGCTTGAAGGAGCCACCACTTGACAGTGTCACAAAAGTCTAGAAGATACATTGTATTGGACAGAATGGTCATATTTGAAGTGGGGGAGTAGATCAGCTAAAGAAAGCGGAAGAAATGATGAGAAAACTGTTGGATGTAGAGGTGAAAAAGATTAGATACCTGGACAATGGAGAGAAAAGAACAAGACGACATAAAGGAAAAAGACATCATAAAAAAGGAGGAGTTTGAAAGACTGAATAACAACCGGATGAAGCTAAAGAAACAGATTAGATCAATGGGACATCCTGACTGTATTCCAGGGACTGAAAGGAAGAAGAAGAAAGGAATCATTTAGAAAGTCAGGAACTGATGGAACAACAGAAGAAGAAGAAGAAGAAGAAGAAGAAGAAGAAGAAGAAAAAAAAAAAAAAAAAAAAGAAGAAGAAGAAGAAGGAAATGAAGAAGAAGAAAGAGACAATGGTCATTTTCAGGACCACTCATATGCCTCGAAAAGAATTGCTTTCTTGCCTAAACCAATGTTGTTTTTTTCAGTCCTTTATTAAATTGTGAATTGTTTGTGACGGTATATTGCATGTCGTATATGTTATATAAGTCTTTGCATATGTCCACTCTCTCTTCCCTGTGTTGTAGCATTGTTACCCATGTTCAGTATCGTGACGTCACCACACCTGTTCCATTCCTATTGTCCCTATACAACATCTCAACTTTCCCTAGTTGCGATACAGTCCTAATATTCTCCTTGATAAATTTCCACTGACCCTAAACTCTCCCAGCGCGATTTAAAAAGTGTTGACCCAAAAAGTTCCGGGGTGGGGCTGGGGGGTCTGTAATGTATTTTTCCATATAGCATACGGTATCCCCTATAAATACTACGAAACGCTAATCTGAAGGAACAAACTAATATTTTGAGGGAACAAATTATTAATTTGAGGGAACGAATTATTAATTTGAGGGAACAAAATGCTAACTTGAAGGAACAAATTATTCATTTGAGAGAACGAATTATTAATTTGAGGGAACGAAATGCTAACTTGAGGGAACAAATTATTAATTTCAGGGAGCGAAATGCTAACCTGAGGGAACAAATTATTAATTTGAGGGAACGAATTATTAACTTGAGGGTACGAATGATAACTTGAGGGAACAAAATAATAACTTGTGCAAACGAATTGGCAATATGAGGGAGCGAATTATTATTTTGAGGGAACGAAATAATAATTTGAGGGAAAGAATAATAACTTGAGGGAACAAATTAATAATTTGAGGGAACGAAATGCTAACTTGAGGAAACAAATTATCAATTTGAGGGAACGAAATGCTAACTTGAGGGAACAAATTATTAATTTAAGGGAACGAAATGCTAACTTGAGGGAACAAATTATTAATTTGATGGAACGAAATCAGAACCGGACCCAAGTTTTTCGGGGGGGGGGGTCCAAACTTGTTATTCGGTTAAGCGAAGGCGAGCAGCGCCGAGCCTTCTAGGGGGGTCTGGGAGGTCCGGAATTTTTTTTTTTCAAGGATGCAAAATGGTGCAATCTGGTGCTATCTGAACCTTGAAAAAGGGATCTAACAAAAGTGACTAAAAACTGCAATGTTTTAAAAACACTAAAGAAAATATTTAAAATAAATAAATAAATAATAAAAAAAAAACAAATTCGGAACCCCCTTTGCATCTTTTATCAAAAGCAGTGAATAGGTTTCTGGGCCCCTATAGCAGGTCCGGCCCTGCACATCAACATTCCTGACCTGGTATTGTTCTAGTGATGCTAACATAAACAGCATTGGGGGGTGGGGGGTGGTGGATACACCAATGTCTAGCTAATTGGGACAGATGTAAAAGAAACAAATATTATTCTATGTTGGGACATTGATGTGAGGAACCTTGCTGAACTTACATCAACAAATCAGATAAAGTCAGTGAAAACAGGCCTTTGAAATAAACCATTCTCAAGCCCAAAATACAAAATAAATACACAGTCCATACAGTTAACCCAAATATTCTCAGAATCCCATCCACTCACAGCTGACTTTTAGCAATTGCAAGGATATAGAGAATGAGAGGAAATAGAAAGAAAAGCTACAATAAAAATATTAACAAGAAGAAAACTCAGTACAAAAAGGGACATGTTGTAACTTCTATTACTTTAAATAAGGTCCTACCAGAAAATACAAGTCATGATGAAGCCAAGTCGGTCTTTCATAATCAATCTTTAGTGCGTTTGGATCATAATGAATACATGCTTCAAACTAGTGCTTCTACCAATATGACTGAGACAACAGATCCTAACATCATTCCATGCAAATTGAGACCTGCAAAAAGGAAAACAACTGACATTATTACTGGTACTCATTCTGTACTCAGTAAAAAATGTGGCTACCAGTATGCCAGAAGAAAACTGTGTTGTCAACATCAATAAACTTTCAGAACTAATCAGGGTATTTCTGCCACATCAATGTAAGAATGCTTTTCCAGTTGTTACGGTACACAAAAGACAGGGTTTGTGCATTACTGTTTGTGTGCAATGCAATAACTGTAAGTTTAAATCCAATATGGTGGAACTGTTCACAAAAGTACTAAAACTTTTAATTCTTTTTCCTCGAACATTGTCCGCAATATGCCATATCCATCACTATTTGCAACACCGTTCCATTGATGACATTCACCATTTATAACAGTATGTCTACTTATGATTTTTTGAAAGTGCATTTGCTCCTGTGGAGTGAAATTACTTAAAAGAATGTGTGATGTCATGTCATGTAATGTTTTTGTGTCTGCAATGAAATATGAATAACTTTCATTAAAATTGGAGTACAGAGCTTGCTACCTACATGAAAATCAAGTAAACACATTTTAAACCCCCATTTTCTCTCAAAGCAACATAGTTAAGCTCAAAATATGCTAACTTGTCCTGATACCAATAGGTATAATTTATAGGTGCAAAAAGAAATTACCTCCCTTGAATCTCCTGTAGAGCTGAGAGATTCGCAATAAGGATAAAAACTGAGGTACTATGATGAAGCTAATGTATAAGAATTAATTGCATATGAATAAAGAACAAGAAAATAAGACAAAATGTGGTTCATTGCACAATTTTTTTATAGCATTTTTCCCTTAAGGGGGCAGGGTCCAGTTTTTATGTACAAATTTAATGTCGCATGCACCTGCCTAATATAAAAATTCATTAAAAATATAATACGTGAGTGAGGTCAAAAAGGTACATATTTCTGGATAGGTATTATGTAGCGCAACATAATCATATCACACACTTGACCTGACAAGTCTACTGAAGTTCTTAGAATAAAATGTTTATGTACCCCAACCCTTATTTTATGCATGCATTTTTCACATCCGAAGGCCATTTTTGACAGCATGTGGTGCTCACAGTGCAAAAGCAAGGCCTTTTCCTAGATGAAAATTTTGAAAAACATTGTCTACTAAATAGCTTGATGCAATTCATAATAGTTGTCATCCAAGACGTTTTTGAGATATTCTACTTGCCTTGAACCCACGTGTCTACTGCTATGGGAGGCTAGCTCTTCTTCCGAGGCTAGCTCTTCTTCCCAGCTGACTATTGGTATTTCACTATCAACATACTGCAGAGTAACTATGGAAAGTGTACATGTCTGACATCAATTTCAAGAACAACACAAGCCTGAAACACCTAGTTCACAAATGTATCCATATCTTTAATTATTACACAATAGTAGCTCAAAAACTCACACCATACCCTTAAGTTAAGAAATTTATGATTTACGAAACTGGACCCTTCACACCACCCTAGCGAGGAATATATCATTGTGAACTGACTAATGCTTGAGTGGGAGCTGTGTCATTATGGCATATCAGAAATAGAGTGAATGATAAATAAATTGTATAAAGACCACACTGTATTCAGATGAGAAAATATGCTATATAATATAATATATATATATATATATATATATATATATATATATATATATATATATATATATATATATATATATATATAAATGTGGGGGTCCCGAGTGGTCTAAAGTGCTGTCCATTACAGATCACTGCCATCTCACCTCTGTCTGTGTGGGTTTGAGTCTAAGATTCAGCTAATGTAGTTATGTGAGAAAGCTTGCCAGTAGCTTCTCGTGGGTCGGAGGTTTTTTCCGGGGTTTTCCGGGTTTTTCCTCCACCATTAATACTGGCCGCCATGTATAGCCTATATTGTGCTGAAAAATGGTGTTAAACCATAAAAAACAAAACAAAACATAAAATGTGTATTTGAAATGTACTAAAGATCTAAAGAAACTGTTGATACCCCCAAAACATATTTTATAGTCATGAAGCTTTTTCTAAGTTGTTTTGCATGATGCATGCATGTCATTTTTGGAAATTTAATCATTTAAAGGTATGGAAAGATTCTAAGGAATTTGTTAGTAAGAATATATGGAAGATATAAAAGGTCTTAATGGATTTTAACTATTGCCATATATAATTATATTTTACTATTATGGGGATTATTCTATGTTGTTGTAGTATGCTTTTGTGTCATGTATTTCAAATTTAGTAACAAGAAGTATAAAGATAGGAAAAAAGGGGTGAAGTATTGCATGAAGCAAATATGTTGGAAGATATTTAAGGTGTAAAGGGATTTGTTATATTGCCCTATACACTTATGTTTCATGGTTATGTTGTAAGATATTTAAGGTGTAAAGGGATTTGTTATATTGCCCTTATGTTTCATGGTTATGGGGGTTGATACACAACAAATTCAAACCATTTGTGGGAAATTTAATTTTATTAAGATCATTATGAAGGTAATAGTGCTTATCAAGGTAATATAGGTCACCAATGTAGTATAGGTCATCAAGGTAATATAGGTCATCAATGTAGTATAGGTCATCAATGTAGTATAGGTCATCAAGGTAATATAGGTCATCAAGGTAATATAGGTCACCAAGGTAATATAGGTCTTCAAGGTAATATACATCATCAAGGTAATATAGGTCATCAATGTAGTATAGGTCATCAAGGTAATATAGGTCACCAAGGTAATATAGGTCATCAAGGTAATATACGTCATCAAGGTAATATACATCATCAATGTAGTATAGGTCATCAAGGTAGTATAGGTCATCAATGTAGTATAGGTCATCAATGTAGTATAGGTCATCAAGGTAATATAGGTCATCAAGGTAATATAGGTCATCAAGGTAGTATAGGTCATCAATGTAGTATAGGTCATCAAGGTAGTATAGGTGATCAAGGTAATATAGGTCATCAATGTAGTATAGGTCATCAAGTAGTATAGGTCATCATGGTAATATAGGTCATCAAGGTAATATAGGTCATCAATGTAGTATAGGTCATCAATGTAATATAGGTCATCAATGTAGTATAGGTCATCAATGTAGTATAGGTCACCAAGGTAATATAGGTCATCAAGCTATTCTCCTTAACTTAAGCTGCATCTGGGAGTTTCTGACTTTGGATCCTCTTGGAAACATTCAAGAAATGGGTACAGACTCCATCTTCTGGTTATAGTCATCAATTGATATCCTTTCCACTCAACCTGTTAGCACAAAATAATACAGATAAATATTTGCCAAGTCTAATGTTATAAAGTTATTCTAATCTTAGCAGTCTAATTTATCTTTCTTTTTTGCTTAATAAATCTTACTTAAACAGACAAACCATTCTGGTGGCCTAAATGTTTAGAGCATCCACCTCAGATATCTGCTGCATGATACACCAGCGCTAGACATTGCAATAGACTGCCACAGAGTAGACATCTTAATAATACACATGAATTTAAAAAAAAAAAAAAACCACACACACACACACGGACTTAAACAGATCAGACTCCATAGGGAGATAAATTTGTATGCCATTCAAAAGCTCTTATGAAATATTACAGTCGTTAATTTTGGCCACCTACACTTTAATATATATTCACATGGGAAAAGTTCTTGTCAATTATCAAGTATTTTAGAATTTTCCAACTTGTATTGCTAATTGTAGCAATCAGGTCCATCAGCATCCCATAGGCTATTCCATTTATCAAAGTTGTATTGGTAATTTTAGCAATCAGGTCCATCAGCATCCCATAGGCTATTCCATTTCTCAAAGTTGTATTGGTAATTTTAGCAATCTGGTCTGTAAGCTTTCCATGGACTATTCCATTGATGATATTTGTAAGTGGTCATTTATATTGGTTCATAGTCTTTAATTATATAGAACTTTATTTTATTCCCTTCACTTTTATACAATTATTTACAATCCAGAATTAAACTTTCTTTTGTAAAAATAACCAATGTAATGAATAAAGCATTGATTTAAAGGAAATTATAGTTTTCTTCATTATTTTTCACCCTTTCTGTGGATATATATCAATTTTTCACTGGAACCTTTAATATTTTTAGCAATTCTTTTTCTTTTCCAATTTCATGGTGATTTTTTTTATGTTCATATCACTATAGATGTTGTACTGCACTTGGAGTTACTAAATATTAGGCATAACACAAAGTCCTCATTATTATTATTATTATTATTATTATTATTATTATTATTATTATTTTTATTATTATTATTATTATTATTATTATTATTATTTCTGTTTTAGATTCTTTTGTGCATCCACATTAATAAATATTTGATATATTTCTAGAATATTTTAAGTTCAATATATTTCTCTCCTTGTTTCCGAATTATTATACAATTTTTTATACATCTGATATCCTTTTGCTTTTTGTATTGCAATATATTTAGAATTATTATTATTCAAATCTGGTTTTTGTTTTAGACATAATCATGTATAGTTATCGAATATGTAAAATCAATGTTTTCCTATCATTTATTGTTGTGTTATTATGAGTTTTGTGTTTCAGCATACACTCTGTATATAACAAGATACAATCACGCACATTCTTGAGAAAGAGCGTAATAACTTCAATTCCGAATTGTTCAGTTATTCCAAGTTGATGTCACACAGTTTGTGTCATGTGACAGAAAAAATGTCGGATCATGATCACAATTATTTTTACTGCATGTTATCTACATATATTTCTCAGTATTGACCTTTCCACTGTGTGACATTCAATACAGGTCATATAATAATCTAAAATACCTAGATGACTTCACGGTGATTTTTTTCTCAAAAGTTAACCGGCATTTTTTTTTTTTTTTTTTGAGAGGCTGCACTGTAGGTATCAAGATACCAATTGTTTTTTCCATTTGACCTCAATGTTTTGGGAAATAAATATTCTTTCCATCCTACTTCAGCATGCATATCAGACACTGTCACAGATTCCATCCTACTTCAGCATGCATGTCAGACACTGTCACAGATAACAATCTTTGATCGTCAATTTGACAAGGACAAAACCAGGTACATGTACTCCGTTGCATTTAAGAGAGATAACTCTGCTGGAACTAGACACACAGGGCTACGAGTTATCTAATCACAACTTAATCTCACATGTTGCCAAGAGGCTTAAGTTTTAAGCCTAACAGAAAGTACAACTCTTACATAATGCACCAATCACAGTTTTTTTTCTTTTTCGGAATACACTTGAAGCTCCGCCTACCTGGCGTTGTACAATTTGTACCATTATACCTGTAAACAGTGCATGACCAAGGCCTTGTTACTCACTGCGAACTGTCGCCAAAATACACAGACAACCACTCTCTGTCAGCTATGATTCTCCAGAATAAACACTTATTTTTAAATCCCAACTAAAAATGCATCAATTTAACACTTTATCACCACCAAAATGAGAGGAAAAAAATGTTCTAAAAATAGGCTAGAACTGGAAATACTAATGGTGATGCAATTCCATATATCCTGTGAAATGCTATCGAATATGCCAAATGTTATTTCTTTAATGTCCGGTTTTTACAACAGTCAGACACCACAACCGGTTTTTATTCACCTGAAAACATACAGTTAGAAAAGTATTATATATGTCGTATTTAGGGATAATTCTGAGTCAGATTAGAGGAATCATCTTCAGTGTTTACTTATGTGAATGCTTTTGCCAATACTCCAGTTTAGTGCTGGTGCATCTCATCAAATTAAACACTCTGATTCTACAGTACATTTTACTATAATCTTAAATTGAACTCTGATTCTGAGGTAAATTTTAATTAAACACTCAGATCCTATAATCTTAAATTGAACACTTGGATTCTACTGCACTTTTTATTTTTATGTTAAATTGAACACTGATTCTGAGGTAATTTTTAATATGATCTTAAATTTAACACTGATTATACGGTAAATCTTTTAATAATCTTAAATTTAACACTAATTCTGAGGTAAAATTTGACATATTAAATTTAACACTGATTATGCGGTACATTTTATTATAATCTTAATTGAACACTGGGATTATTCTGTACATTTTATTAAAATATTACATTAAACGCTGATTCTACGGTAAATATTCATATATTCTTTAATTCTTTATGAACCTTTGCACTTAATTCATGAAATCATGGAAATTGTAGATAGTCACGCACAGATTTTCGACACACACACACACACAAACACACACACAATGTTGATAATTTCTTTCCAGCATTACAGTCAAAAGCAATTATTGAGAAGAAATATCACATCAAACAATTATGACTTGATTTCTGTTTAGAATGATTACACAACAAACATTTCTTGTGGAAACCACTCTACCGCTCCGGTGGTCTAATGGTTAGAGCATCTGCTTCAAATGCGGGAGGTTGTGGGTTCGAACTTTGACCAACTCATACCAAAGACTTACAAAAATGGTACATGTACTAACAACTGCCTCGCTTTGTGCTAAGCGTTTAGAGGTCAGTATTAGGACTGGTCGACCTGGTGTCAGGATAATGTGACTGGGTGGGACATCATAATATTTGTCTGCAGCATGATGCCCCAGTACTAGGCATCACTATTAAACTGCCACACTGCCGACATTGTAGCGATATGACTGAAAAATTCTTAAAGCTATGTTATAAATCCTATTTACACGCACACACACACCTACTTGATCTCATAAAGCAATAACTATGGAACTTGTAATCTTTATTTTCCCATACAGTTTACCTCATTGGAGTAGTAAAAGCCTTGCTTTGTCTTCCCATCTGTGGGCAGGATAGAATTTTATTTTTTTATCAGATTTTGTTTTAAAATGCAAGCATTTCAAAGACAACGCCTTTTTTAAATATTTTAAAATTCATAATTATGGGGTGCAATAATGAATTATAAACTTGTATAACATGTAAGCATTTCAGATATATGTTATGGTTGTTGTTATATAAGTAGTATCAGATATATGTTATAGTTGTTGTTTAGATAATAATACATAAGTAGTATCAGATATATGTTATGGTTGTTGTTTAGATAATAATACATAAGTAGTATCAGATATATGTTATGGTTGTTGTTATATAAGTAATATCACATATATGTTATGGTTGTTGTTATATAAGTAATATCACATATATGTTATGGTTGTTGTTATATAAGTAGTATCAGATATATGTTATGGTTGTTGTTATATAAGTAGTATCAGATATATGTTATGGTTGTTGTTATATAAGTAATATCACATATATGTTATGGTTGTTGTTATATAAGTAGTATCAGATATATGTTATGGTTGTTGTTATATAAGTAATAGATATATGTTATGGTTGTTGTTTAGATAATAATATATAAGTAGTATCAAGATCATTTGTCATGTCACCTTGGTATAGGTTGAAAATCTTGATGTGTTTAAATCTATGTCATTTGCTAAGAAATGATAAAAAAGGAATCTACCTTGGTACACGTTGAAAGTCTTGATGTGTTTAAGGCTCTGTCACTTGCTAAGATCTTATAATCAAGGAATCCATCTTGGTACAGATTAAAAATCTTCATGTGTTTAAATCTATGGCATTTGCTAATAACTTATAATAAAGGAATCCACCTTGGCACAGGTTGAAAATCTTGATGGCATTTAAGGCTCTGTCACTTCCTAATAATTGATAATGAAGGAATCTTCTATGGTACAGGTTGAAAATCTTAAATTTGTTTAAGGCTTTGTCACTTGCTATTAACTTATAATGAAGGAATCCCCCTTGGCACATGTTGACAATCCTGATGTGTTTAAATCTCAGTTTAAATCTGTCACTTGCTAATAACTTATAATGCAGGAATCCACCTTGGCACACTTTGAAAATCTTGATGTGTTTAAATCTCAGTTTAAATCTGTCACTTGCTAATAACTTATAATGCAGGAATCCACCTTGGCACACGTTGAAAATCTTGATGTGTTTAAATCTCAGTTTAAATCTGTCACTTGCTAATAACTTATAATGCAGGAATCCACCTTGGCACACGTTGAAAATCTTGATGTGTTTAAATCTCAGTTTAAATCTGTCACTTGCTAATAACTTATAATGCAGGAATCCACCTTGGCACACGTTGAAAATCTTGATGTGTTTAAATCTCAGTTTAAATCTGTCACTTGCTAATAACTTATAATGCAGGAATCCACCTTGGCACACGTTGAAAATCTTGATGTGTTTAAATCTCAGTTTAAATCTGTCACTTGCTAATAACTTATAATGCAGGAATCCACCTTGGCACACGTTGAAAATCTTGATTAGTTTAAGGCTCTGTCACTTACAAAAAACTTATAATGAAGGAATCCACCTTGATACAGGTTAAAAATCTTCATGTGTTTAAATCTATGTCACTTGCTAAAAACTAATAATGAAGGAGTCCACCGTGACATGGTTGAAACTTGTGATGTGTATAAGTTTCTATCTCTTTCTTACTTTTGTCTTTATCTTTTGGTCTTGTCCTGTTAAGAAATTGCTACATGACAACAAGAGGTGGAGTCAGTAATAAGATCACAGAAGAATGGGAAGGAATCTGGAGTAGAAAATATCCCAGCTGAACTTATCAAGAATGGTGGAATCAATGATAGAGCTACTAACAATAATCTGCAACAAGATTGGGCAGACAGGTGAATAGCCAACACAGTGGATCCAGTCACTGACCATAACACTTACCAAAAAAGGCAATTTCCAGCTGTGCCAAAATTGCAGAACTATCAGTTTGATCAGCCATGCTAGTAAGGTGATGCAGAATATCATCTTGAACAGACTGAAACCACAAGCTGAAGAAATAGTCACTGAAGGACAGGCAGGATTCCAGAGTGGAAGAAGCACAACAGAACAAATATTCAATCTCAGGATTCTGTGTGAAAAGTACTCACAACATCAACATGACATCTATCATGTGTTCATAAATTTCAAAAAGGCTTTTGACAGTGTGGTGTAAGGCATTGTGGTCCACAATGAAGAAGTACAGCATTGGTCAAAAGTTTACCAATACCATCAAGCAGCTATACATGAAGGCTACCAGTGCAGTAACTGCTCAAGATTTTGTGGGGGACTGGTTTAAGACAACAGATGGAGCACATCAAGGCTGTCTCGTTGAAAACCACTGTGGGACAGTCAGCATTGGAGGGTGTAACATCACCAACCTATGCTATGCAGACAACATTGATGGGTTGGCAGGCAGTAAAGACAAGCTTGCCACCTTAGTGAAGAACCTGGATAAAAAATATTCCAGATTTGACATCGAGATAAAAAGAAGATAAAGCTGATGACAGATTCTGGCAATCAGTTCTCAGACAAGATTAAAGGCAGAGGACAGGAAGTTGAAACAGTAGGCCTGTTCAAATACCTTGGTTCCATAATCACCAAAGTTGGATCAAAAGCAGACATTTTGCCATGAACAGCACAAACAATTTCAGCTATGTCAAAACTATGATCCATCTGGAGAGACAAGAGTATATATATGAAAACTAAAATCAGACTATTGAGAGCACTAGTCATCTCAATGTTTTTGTATTCATGTGAGGCCTAGACCCTGACAGCAGAATTACAACGAAGAATACAGGCACTTAAAATGAAATGCTACATAACCATCCTTGGAATCTCTTACATTGACCACATCATAAATGAAGAAGTGTGTAACATCATCAGGCACAAAGTAGGCCATTATGAAGACCTCAACACTGTCCAAAAGAGAAAGCTGAAATGGTATCGCCATATCACTAAAACAACAGTCTATCCACAACAGTACTGCAGGATAGCGTCCAGGGTGGCAGAAGGAGAGGTAGACCGAGAAAACTGTGGACTGACAACATCACAAAATGGACAAGGAAAGGTTTTGCAGAGACACAGGCATTGGCACATTATCGAGACAAGTGGAGGGAAATGGTCAGATGTTCAGCAGCACTGAGCCTCAACAACAACACTAGCTCAAGAGACTGGTGATGATGATGACAGGAATTATTGACAATAAAGTAAAATACTTTTTATTTTTTTTATTAGTATTAGTATGTGTGAGTGTATGTATTATTTATTTTTATATGTTGTTAAGTCATAATAGAATTATACATATATATATATATATATATATATATATATATATATATATATATATATATATATATATATATATATATATATACATATATATATATATTAGTGTTTTTCCGATTATTGATTATAATCAATCATCAGTTGGTTGAGCCAAAAAATAAGATAATTAATTGTGAACTCCATAATCGATTGTGTGTAAAGGGAGACTACTTTTTAGGTGTATGCAAAGCACAAAGGTTAGTAAAACTCCCAGCCATTAAATTTTAATTGAAATTTATTCATTCCCTTCACAACAACAAATATGAAACCCTATGATTCATAATTAGAAACATATAGTCATTGTTACATGGTCAAGTTGTTAATTGTTGAGTTAAAAAATTTAAACACATTTTGTTGATTTGTTTCAGTTAAATTGAAACAGCTTTTTTAGTATTTATAAACAATGACAAACAAGAAAATCGTGTCCTTCTATACTTTAAATTATAGACACGTCACATATGAACGAAAGAATTTCGGGGGATTGATGCAGTATTTCAGTTACATATGACTGATCAGCCGTAAAAAGTTGCATTCATTTAACAAATTTGTAGAACAAAAGTAATACACAATGTAATATTATTGTCAGGTCATTACAAGAGATTATTCCTGTATATTTATAAACATATATATCTGATACAGATAAAACTGTTTAACATAAATTAAAATTTGCTCTTAGTAACCGATTATAATCGATGATCAGTTGGTTAAGGGGAACCGATTATCGATTATAAATTTCTGACCGATTCCCATCACTAATATATATGCCATCATCATGGTAAAGCATATAAATGACACAGAATACAGAACTTTATATCACCACTCTCTTGGTGTAACCCTTGGTTACCAATCTGACGACATATCATATTTCCAGCTAATAACTATGTTTTTAAAAATGGTAGTAGCACATTAGATGTTTTTTTTGTTGTCTTCTTTGTAACCAACATATTATTAATATTATTATTATTATTATTATTTTTTTTTTACACCAATTTATTGCTATTACTTGTATTACTATTATTAATATTATGAGTATTATTTGTATTGTTATTTGTGTTATTATTATTATTATTGTATTTTTTCACATTATTATTATTATTATTATTATTATTTTTAATTTTATTTCAGTTTCCAGATTAAAGTAGGATATGTAAATGTTATACACAGTTTGAAAAATTGGCAATTAATGACTTTGTACAAATGGAGGGTGGAGTATTTAAGACTGGACATAACCAATTACAGGAGGAATGTCGACAGTGCTTTCATAATAAAACAGGTATGGTAAAATATGGCAACTCAAAGCAACAACTTTTCTGTCTTTCACTTCCCCAAAGCACTTGCTTATATTTTTCCACTCTCTCACTGGTGGATGATTTTGGCATAATATTCCAATTCTTATATTTTGTTAGTTTCTCCGGTGACATGGCCTTTTATACATATATCATAGCTAATATGATAGCCCTCATAAACTTGGCTTTTAAAGTATCCAGCTATTGTGTATGGATAGGTGGATTGGCTTTAAAATATCCAGCTATTGTGTATGGATAGGTGGATTGGCGGGTGAGGATGGTGGTGTATATGACATTTATTGCAGTTGTTAAAACAATAGGGTATTGGTAGACATTGTCATTAATTTATAATTAATTTGTTGTCTCCCCCCATAAATACCTGACTGAGTGAGATACTGAAAAGAAACACTGTATTTATATTTGTAGTACATGTATGATCAAGCTTAGGGTAACTAGACAAAGGACCATGCACTTTCAGATGCTAAATATTTAAAACATTAAGATTGAATAAAATCAAATGTTGATGCATTTATGTCATTGGAATATATCTTTAGTTTAATGTACTGCTTTGGAGATTAATGGTTTTCAGGTAAATGTATTTTATTTCCAGATATTGTAATTTCATTCTATAGAACTTTATATGTCATAATCTTTTAGTATGCAAGACTGATAGTTGTTTCCTGGTTGCAGAGTCTTAAATAAAACCCAACCATCACTAACTATAGACCATTCATGCCAATGTTATTACATATACTTAATATAGACCATTCATGCCAATGTTATTACATATACTTAATATAGACCATTCATGCCAATGTTATTACATATACTTAATATCATGCCAATGTTATTACATATACTTCATATCATGCCAATGTTATTACATATACTTAATATAAACCATTCATGCCAATATTATTACATATACTTAATATCATGCCAATGTTATTACATATACTTAATATAGACCATTCATGCCAATGTTATTACATATACTTAATATAGACCATTCATGCCAATGTTATTACATATACTTAATATCATGCCAATGTTATTACATATACTTCATATCATGTCAATGTTATTACATATACTTAATATAAACCATTCATGCCAATGTTATTACATATACTTAATATAGACCATTCATGCCAATATTATTACATATACTTAATATCATGTCAATGTTATTACATATACTTAATATCATGTCAATGTTATTACATATACTTAATATCATGTCAATGTTATTACATATACTTCATATCATGCCAATGTTATTACATATACTTAATATCATGCCAATGTTATTACATATACTTAATATCATGCCAATGTTATTACATATACTTAATATCATGAAATCAGATATTAGGGACTTTTTGTAACAATATTGACTTTTTGATTTTTCATGCACATTTATATTAGTATATAAACTGTTAGCATTTATTCGGTGTAAATATATGCATATTTATTTTATGGTTGCATTCATTGGCTTTATAATCAGTAACATATTTGCTAGCCAGGGTTTCAGTGTGAGCCCTATCTACAATTTAACTTGACAGAACATATATATTAGTGCTTGTCCTAGCAATATCTATTGGATGTCATGACTTGTCTCCCTTAGTATGTAATGGCAACTAATGGAAACAACAATCAGGTACAAAATAGAATGGAATATATCCTACTGGTTGTAAAAGGTACAAAATGGGAATGGAATATATCCTACTGGTTGTAAAAGGTACCAAATGGGAATGGAATATACCCTACTGGTTGTAAAAGGTACCAAATGGGAATGGAATATACCCTACTGGTTGTAAAAGGTACCAAATGGGAATGGAATATACCCTACTGGTTGTAAAAGGTACCAAATGGGAATGGAATATACCCTACTGGTTGTAAAAGGTACCAAATGGGAATGGAATATACCCTACTGGTTGTAAAAGGTACCAAATGGGAATGGAATATACCCTACTGGTTGTAAAAGGTACCAAATGGGAATGGAATATACCCTACTGGTTGTAAAAGGTACCAAATGGGAATGGAATATACCCTACTGGTTGTAAAAGGTACCAAATGGGAATGGAATATACCCTACTGGTTGTAAAAGGTACCAAATGGGAATGGAATATACCCTACTGGTTGTATAAGGTACCAAATGGGAATGGAATATACCCTACTGGTTGTATAAGGTACCAAATGGGAATGGAATATACCCTACTGGTTGTATAAGGTACCAAATGGGAATGGAATATACCCTACTGGTTGTATAAGGTACCAAATGGGAATGGAATATACCCTACTGGTTGTATAAGGTACCAAATGGGAATGGAATATACCCTACTGGTTGTATAAGGTACCAAATGGGAATGGAATATACCCTACTGGTTGTATAAGGTACCAAATGGGAATGGAATATACCCTACTGGTTGTATAAGGTACCAAATGGGAATGGAATATACCCTACTGGTTGTATAAGGTACCAAATGGGAATGGAATATACCCTACTGGTTGTATAAGGTACCAAATGGGAATGGAATATACCCTACTGGTTGTATAAGGTACCAAATGGGAATGGAATATACCCTACTGGTTGTATAAGGTACCAAATGGGAATGGAATATACCCTACTGGTTGTAAAAGGTACCAAATGGGAATGGAATATACCCTACTGGTTGTATAAGGTACCAAATGGGAATGGAATATACCCTACTGGTTGTATAAGGTACCAAATGGGAATGGAATATACCCTACTGGTTGTATAAGGTACCAAATGGGAATGGAATATACCCTACTGGTTGTATAAGGTACCAAATGGGAATGGAATATACCCTACTGGTTGTATAAGGTACCAAATGGGAATGGAATATACCCTACTGGTTGTATAAGGTACCAAATGGGAATGGAATATACCCTACTGGTTGTATAAGGTACCAAATGGGAATGGAATATACCCTACTGGTTGTATAAGGTACCAAATGGGAATGGAATATACCCTACTGGTTGTATAAGGTACCAAATGGGAATGGAATATACCCTACTGGTTGTATAAGGTACCAAATGGGAATGGAATATACCCTACTGGTTGTATAAGGTACCAAATGGGAATGGAATATACCCTACTGGTTGTATAAGGTACCAAATGGGAATGGAATATACCCTAGTGGTTGTATAAGGTACCAAATGGGAATGGAATATACCCTAGTGGTTGTATAAGGTACCAAATGGGATCTGCCCCAAATTCAAATTCAGCTTACATGTCTATTTAAAATTAATTGCCACATTAAAACTCATCAAATTCACATTAAATGTAACTGTTACTTG
The DNA here is from genome assembly GCA_030141615.1 of Unio pictorum. Taxonomy (NCBI): domain Eukaryota; kingdom Metazoa; phylum Mollusca; class Bivalvia; order Unionida; family Unionidae; genus Unio; species Unio pictorum. The sequence continues at coordinate 2,699,675 of JARLTB010000206.1, forward strand.
CTATATATTTTTTTTTATAAATCCGCTTTTCCTAGTATTGAAATAAAATCTCAATATTCTGTGTGATTAATGCACTACAGTTTGGGTCTATGACACCTCTGGCTTCAAAATACTGTTTTAAATATTGTATGCATGTAGTATTATACCATATGGGGCATACTATGTATTTATCATTTACAACTTATGCATGGACAGCCTTATCCAGGGGAATGGGGAGGCGGCTATGATTTGTATAAGGGACAAATGCAACCATTGTTTACAGACTGCCAACACTCCCCCCATAAGACACCTCACTGTAACACATTCCTATTTTATCATCTTTAAGTATTATGCATACCCTCTTGTTATTGAGTACAATTTCATGGCTTCCATGATTAGTGGTATAATGTTATAGTATGTTTAGAGGGGTGTGTGTGTGTTATTGAGTACAATGTCATGGCTTCCATGATTAGTGATATAATGTTATAGTATGTTTAGAGGGGTGTGTGTGTGTTATTGAATACAATTTCATGGCTTCCATGATTAGTGCTATAATGTTATAGTATGTTTAGAGGTGTGTGTGTGTGTGTGTGTATATATATATATATATCTATATATCTTTTCCTTTTTATGTATGATGCAGTAGAAATCCAAAAGAGGACTCTGCATTGGAAAAGAAAGAGTAATGGAGTTCTGGAAAGATGGCATAATTAAGAAAGGTGTTGGAGAATAACTGCATGAGTTCAGATGAGGAAAGAGCAGATGGTGAGTATCCTTCGTGGGATTCCAGAGAGAAGAAGATATTGGACCAAAAGTACATTAACATAGGTTCAACATAATGCAAATTACTTCTGTTAAAAAGAACCAGGAACATCAAAATAGGTCAAAGAAGCCCCTATCTCCCAGAAGAATGAAGTAGATAAAAACTAAAAGCATTCAGGGTGATGGTGAAGACAGTGCTGAACATTGGGGGTGGGGGATTTTCCCTCAAAGAATTATGCTGTACATTAACAATGAACTGAACTTGAATATTATGTCTTCATGATAACTACTTGTGTATTTTTATTTATGTGACTAACTTTTAGCTCACAAATGTTTTGCTTGCTTATTTTTGGATTTGTCTAAAAAAAAATTATTTGTATGATTGTTGCACCTTGTTTTATATATATCTCTGACTCAATTTACTAGTCAGGACATCAGTATTGTTTTCACATTAGAATTTTTTTAATGCAAATATTATTGCAATATTGTTTGGATTGGTGTAAAACTATGTATGTACAATTGATATCATCAGAATATATGATTGATTATTGTATTCACCCAATCTAATACAAGAGTTTTCTTTCTTTAGGCAATAGACATTTCCATCATGAGGTAGGGGCCATTTATATAGTTTAAATCAGAGCTAGAGTTGGTATTACATAACTGTCTGGTTTAAAAGTAGATCATCATAGGCAAATGTAAATTAACTAGATCTGATAAAGTAATATTGTTAGTGTGTACTTGAATTGGATAATTACATAGGCAAATGTAAATTAACTAGATCTTATGAAGTAATATTGTTAGTTTGTACTTGAGTTGGATAATTACATAGGCAAATGTAAATTAACTAGATCTTATGAAGTAATATTGTTAGTTAGTACTTGAGTTGGATAATTACATAATGGATGTAGCTAATCAAGTAATTCATTTTTTTTTTTATATATGTCTTTGTTTTTGGAGGGCTTGTAACTCCTAGTACATGAATTGTCTGTAAGCTTTACTGATTATCCTTAGTTTTCCCTAACTGACCTGAATCTGTTAAAAGCACAAGATTGCATAGGATCTATTAATATATGTTTGTGTTGACAATTAATGACTATAAGCTTAATACTAATATGTGAATTAATTTCTCAGTGACTAGTGTGGATTCAACATTTTAAGAATAATTTTGTAACTTCCCATTGGTTGGGTTTGGTCACATGAATAAACCCAATCGAAACAAAATGAGTAGTGTTTTCATTTCCATGGAATCTATTGTGAAATACAGTTGCAATATAAGACACATGGTAGTAACTATATTAAATAACTGTGGTGAACCAGTCTAGAAATATGTAAACAAATAATATAGTATATATGGGTTTGTTGGTCCATAATTGATTAATAATGAAAAGTAAAATTTTAGTATAACTATCTTTTGAGAACTTATCCTATCTGTATTTTTTATAAAAATATAGACAATATTCAATTGATGCAATTTTAGTATTTTTACAGAATTGACTTAGGAGTACTAAAAAATGACAGTGGCACCCGATTCATTTGATGCAGAATCAATAATATATATTTCAAGCAGAAAAAAATGCTGGGTATATTTGGTGTTTTCCATATAGAAGCTTGCACCACGGATAGTTGTGCATGCAGAAACATAGATCTGATAATTAGCACCCAGAAATTTTAAGTTAATGCAATTTGAATATGATGGTGTTCCCATATGTTTACCATGGGAGTTAAATTAGTTCTCCTTGGCATTTCTTCATACAGTTGAAACATTCTTGATGTATATCTGTATGTTGAACATATTACTCTTTCCTGCCACACCAGATCTCTCTTTTCTCTTCAAGTCCCATGACAGAAAATCTTGAAAGTCAGGATGTTGAAACTGGTGCTTTCGGAACACAGCAATCCACATCTTAGCATTTGTACATGTGTGCACTAAGCGATATGTGTTTTGTTCACCAAATTTGTTGAAGTATGAACCCTGGAATAGATGAAAACAAGCTTCATGTCAGAAATGTGGTTTCAGATTTGAAACAAAATCTATTTATAAAGGCATCATCGCTCTGTACTTATTATCAAGAAATCACATAGAATCATTTAGCTGGAAATAAAGCTTGCTACTTGGTATGCCAAATCAAGGTATATTACCTCCCCTTTGTCTGTAATTGCGTGTTTGCAATGTTTGCTTTGTTTCTATTTTTTCAATAATTTAGGCCTATTATTCAGCTTTATATTGCAAGGTAAAACATTTAACACTGCTGTTATTGGAAAGTAGCCACATTAATTTTTTTGAGGATTTCTCTTAACTTTGTATGAGTTTTGGTATTATGTATGTATTAAACAATTAATATACAATTCAGTTCTATTACATTTAGCAAGTAGTTTATGTTAATTTATATCAGTGTCTGAATATTGCATGGAAACATGGACTTGCCTTGGCATCGCAAAGTGTTCCAACTATTTCCTGACCTTCAGATTACTTCTTAGCTTGGGCCAAAGCAGTTTGAGAGCAGGCTTATCTCTCCAACATCAATGTCATTATTATAGGAACTTTGGATAGCTTTCTCAAATTTGTGTCTTCTTGTCTTTATGTAAGAGACCTCAATAGACTAGGTCTTTTGCACTGATGCACATTATTTCCCCTTGTCTTTGGTAACATTACCAGGCTTGAAGAAATTACTAGTCTATTCTTTGCTGCCTAATAATTCCCTATAGTTTTATACTAAAAAATTAGCACTGTTATTTATCCTTCTGTATATTAAATCTTATAAAACTTTTAATTGGCTCTTATACTGTTTTGTTAAGATTTTGTGGTGATGAATCAATGTTGATAGTTTTAATAATTTTGGAATGTCTACATTTCTTGAAGCTTCATAGGTTTTTGTTTTAGTCACAGAAGGGCAATGACCTCTTATCAGTTTGACCAATCATGTATCATAGGTATGTGTTTTTGTTTAAGTCACAGAAGGACAATGACCTCTTATCAATTAGACCAATCATGTATCATAGGTATGTGTTTTTGTTTTAGTCACAGAAGGGCAATGACCTCTTATCAATTTGACCAATCATGTATCATAGGTATGTGTTTTTGTTTTAGTCACAGAAGGGCAATGACCTCTTATCAATTTGACCAATCCTGTATCATGGGTATGTGTTTTTGTTTTAGTCACAGAAGGGCAATGACCTCTTATCATTTTGACCAATCATGTATCATAGGTATGTGTTTTTGTTTTAGTCACAGAAGGGCAATGACCTCTTATCAATTTGACCAATCATGTATCATGGGTATGTGTTTTTGTTTTAGTCACAGAAGGGCAATGACCTCTTATCATTTTGACCAATCATGTATCATCGGTATGTGTTTTTGTTTTAGTCACAGAATGGCAATGACCTCTTATCATTTTGACCAATCATGTATCATAGGTATGTGTTTTTGTTTTAGTCACAGAAAGGCAATGACCTCTTATCAATTTGACCAATCATGTATCATAGGTATGTGTTTTTGTTTTAGTCACAGAAGGGCAATGACCTTTTATCAATTTGACCAATCATGTAGCACATTTATTTGTTTGGTTTGATCGATATGAATAGGCATGTACTGCATCTTATTTCTGTGAGAGTAAGCAAGTAAAGAAATGCAGTTTTGAAATTTAAAACATTTAAAACTTGTATTATAACGAGTGAGATATGAAAATACAAGGCATCATGTAATTTTATACCTTGAGATGTCATACATGCTAATGTCAGCATTTTTGTGTTTCTTTTGTGTAGCATGCATGCCTTTTAAAGATAATATGAAGATACAAATGCAGAAAACAATTTTGTTAGTAACAAGAATTATCCACTAAAAAGTACAAGACAACACAGCCATATATAATGCAGATGCAATTTAGCTATATGCTGTGGTATCACATAACATGCCATTACAATATTAACCTTGTGCAATCATTGCTAATTATTTCTTACAATTATGCTATAATATCATGGCTAATTCTTTCTTACGATTATGCTATAATATCATGGCTAATTCTCTCTTACAATTATGCTATAATATCATGGCTAATTCTTTCTTACAATTATGCTATAATATCATGGCTAATTCTTTCTTACAATTATGCTATAATATCATGGCTAATTCTTTCTTACAATTATGCTATAATATCATGGCTAATTCTTTCTTACAATTATGCTATAATATCATGGCTAATTCTTTCTTACAATTATGCTATAATAACATGGCTAATTCTTTCTTACAATTATGCTATAATATCATGGCTAATTCTTTCTTACAATTATGCTATAATATCATGGCTAATTCTTTCTTACAATTATGCTATAATATCATGGCTAATTCTCTCTTACAATTATGCTATAATATCATGGCTAATTCTTTCTTACAATTATGCTATAATATCATGGCTAATTCTTTCTTACAATTATGCTATAATATCATGGCTAATTCTTTCTTACAATTATGCTATAATATCATGGCTAATTCTCTCTTACAATTATGCTATAATATCATGGCTAATTCTTTCTTACAATTATGCTATAATATCATGGCTAATTCTTTCTTGCAATTATGCTATAATATCATGGCTAATTCTTTCTTACAATTATGCTATAATATGATGGCTAATTCTTTCTTACAATTATGCTATAATATCATGGCTAATTCTTTCTTGCAATTATGCTATAATATCATGGCTAATTCTTTCTTACAATTATGCTATAATATCATGGCTAATTCTTTCTTAAAATTATGCTATAATATCATGGCTAATTCTTTCTTACAATTATGCTATAATATCATGGCTAATTCTTTCTTACAATTATGCTATAATATCATGGCTAATTCTTTCTTACAATTATGCTATAATATCATGGCTAATTCTTTCTTACAATTATGCTATAATATCATGGCTAATTCTTTCTTACAATTATGCTATAATATCATGGCTAATTCTTTCTTACAATTATGCTATAATATCATGGCTAATTCTTTCTTACAATTATGCTATAATATCATGGCTAATTCTTTCTTACAATTATGCTATAATATCATGGCTAATTCTTTCTTACAATTATGATATAATATCATGGCTAATTCTTTCTTACAATTATGCTATAATATCATGGCTAATTCTTTCTTACAATTATGCTATAATATCATGGCTAATTCTTTCTTACAATTATGCTATAATATCATGGCTAATTCTTTCTTGCAATTATGCTATAATATCATGGCTAATTCTTTCTTACAATTATGCTATAATATCACCGAGTAGAATACTTTACTAATAGAATTAAATCTGGTTAAAGAAACGGTATTGATTGTATGGTAGAAATGTGAACAAGTCTAGAAATGGGTGAACAAATAGAGTATATACAGGTTTGGTGTCCATAATTGGTTAATAAATGAAAAGTAAAATATCTTTTGAGAGCTTATCCTATATGTAACTTAAAAAAGATATAGCACCCAGAAATTTTAAGTTGAATTAGTACAGTGACTGCTATATGTTGTATCCATATGTTTATTATAATGGAGTTGAATTAGTACAGTGACTGCTATATGTTGTATCCATATGTTTATTATGATGGAGTTGAATTAGTACAGTGACTGCTATATGTTGTATCCATATGTTTATTATGGGAGTTGAATTAGTACAGTGACTGCTGTATGGTGTATCCATATGTTAATTATGGGAGTTGAATTAGTACAGTGACTGCTATATGGTGTATCCATATGTTTATTATGGGAGTTGAATTAGTACAGTGACTGCTATATGGTGTATCCATATGTTTATTATGGGAGTTGAATTAGTAAAATGACTGCTATATGGTGTATCCATATGTTTATTATAATGGAGTTGAATTAGTACAGTGACTGCTATATGGTGTATCCATATGTTTATTATGATGGTGTTGAATTATTACAGTGACTGCTATATGGTGTATCCATATGTTTATTATGGGAGTTGAATTAGTACAGTGACTGCTATATGGTGTATATAAGAAGAGACAGAAGTAATCAATTTCATTTCAACATTGGAGACATTCACACTTATTTTCTTCCTGTTGTAAATCTGAAGATGTGTTTTATGATGTACTTAGATCAGTAATTTCAGTCATGTCGCTATGATGCCTGCAGAGTAGCAGTTTATAAGTGTCTTACTCTGGGACATCATGCTGCAGACATGTAGCATCATGTCCCACCCAGTCACATTATCCTGACACCAGGTTGACCAGTCCAAACACTAGTTTCTTAATGCATCTAGTGAAGCAGCTCAGCTATTAGTAACTTAAGTCTTAGAGATGACTTGGTTAGGATTCGAACCCATGACTACCTGCATCTGTAACTGTTACTCTAACCACTATGTGACCAGAGTGGTCCCATTTGTTTGGACTGTTCAGTCAAAGTAGAAAGTCCTTTTTGTTTTGGACTGTAATATTATTCTTGAACAGCTACAAACGAGTCAAAGGAATTCTTGACATTGTCACAATTCTTGTGAGAACTAGTACATTTCCGGCTTTGAATTTCATAAGGGACTTTACATTCATCTAGGACTTTCATAGACCTTTAGACTAATTTAGATTAATACTGTAAGCTGTTCTCACAGTTTCATTTATAACTTTGATATTTAATTTCTTTGTTGAGTGTTAAAAAAATTGGTTTACTTGGAATTTTTTTTCTGTATTTTAGTTTGTGACCATATCGTTGTAACATCAAAGTTCAACGAGTTGAAACGTATCAAGTGTAATGTGAAGCATTATTGCAAGATATATTCTGATGCATGAAAATTGGGTTTGCTTGTTATCAAATTTACGGTTAAAAGTTTAATTTTCTTGTCAGTAAAGCCCATTAAAAGATAATACTTCCTGCAACTTTTATTGGTGAAACCTATTTCCTTCTTGGTAAATAGCAACATGTTGTAATTAATACTTTAAAGGTAAAGATTAGCATGTGCTAATTAATATAAACATGTAATGTAAAATTTTAATCAGATTTTATGGCGTAAATGCAGCCTTTTTCCACCTTTTAGAAAATGTAAGTTTATTGAATTATTTATTTTCATTTCATTTGTAAATATCATCACCAATGTCCACAAGTCAGGATAACAAAAGGTCATAAATGTCCAAATGTTAGGATAACAGAAAGTCATAAATGTCCACATGTTAGAATAACAGAAAGATATAAATTTCCACATGCTAGAATAACAGAAAGACATAAATGTCCACATGTTAGGATACCAGAAAGACATAAATGTCCACATGTTAGGATAACAGAAAGACATAAATGTCCACATGTTAGAATAACAGAAAGTCATAAATGTCCACTTGTTAGGATAACAAAAGGTCATAAATGTCCACATGTTAGAATAACAGAAAGACATAAATGTCCACTTGCTAAAATAACAGAAAGACATAAATGTCCACATGCTAGGATAACAGAAAGTCGTAAATGTCCACACGTTAGGATAACAGAAAGTCATAAATTTCCAAATGGTAGGATAACAGAAAGACATAAATGTCTACATGTTAGAATAACAGAAAGTCATAAATGTCCACTTGTTAGGATAACAAAAGGTCATAAATGTCCACATGTTAGGATAACAAAAGGTCATAAATGTCCACTTGTTAGGATAACAAAAGGTCATAAATGTCCACATGTTAGAATAACAGAAAGATATAAATGTCCACATGCTAAAATAACAGAAAGACATAAATGTACACGTTAGGATAACAGAAAGTCGTAAATGTCCACGCGTTAGGATAACAAAGGTCATAAATGTCCACATGTTAGAATAACAGAAAGACATAAATGTCCACGTTAGAATAATAGAAAGACATAAATGTCCACATGTTAGAATAACAGAAAGACATGAATGTCCACATGTTAGGATAACAAAAGGTCATAAATGCCCACATGTTTGGATAACAAAAGGTCATAAATGTCCCCAAGTTAGGATAACAGTGACATGTGAGGAACTGGTCTTCTATGCTGTAGAACATTGTCGAACATAAACAAGAGTGAGTAAATATTTTAATCCTGCCCAAGATGGACAATTCCAACAAAAACTGCTGTGATGTTATTCACTTGATATTGTGCACAGAACTATGTGTAAATGAATTCCGATGTTTTCACCAAATAAAACAATAATATATGTATGTGGAAAATATTATCTTCATAATATTGGTGGAAAGAATAAGAGTCTGATCCAGTGGTTTGTATCAGGGTCTAGGTGTGCCCAGAACCTGACAAAGACTAATTAGACTGACATAGACTAATTAGACTGACATAGACTAATTAGACTAATTAGACTGACATAGACTAATTATGTAATTAGGAAAAGGATTCAATCTCAACTGACTGAATACATCAACTTACAGTTCCACCTTACAGATATCCTTGAAGGAATTCTTGACTAGGTCCATCAGACCAGCAGGTGCCTCGACACCAAACTTATCAATCTACTCATGTGGTAGTCTGGTTGCCTACAGACCATTTATCTTTCCTGTTACAATCTGAAAGAGACATTTCTTAACTTGAAAATAAAAACACTTTTCTTTATTCTTACTATTAGATCCTGCAAATTTTCATGCAGATTTCACATGAAATTTTCTGACATAGTGTTGATCAAAGAATAAATCTTTTTTAATCAGTGTTTTAGACATATTTACAAAAGGCATTCTCACACAATATTATACCAAGGTGTTTATAGCAATAATACTGCTTTCTCTAACACAAGATTATACCAAGGTGTTTATAGCAATAATACTGCTTTCTCTAACACAAGATTATACCAAGGTGTTTATAGCAATAATACTGCTTTCTCTAACACAAGATTATACCAAGGTGTGTATAGCTACAATATTGCTTTATCTAACACAAGATTATACAAAGGTGAACATACAATGAACAGTTGAAAATTATTCAAAACAATCCCTGAAACATGAACAACAGATGAATCCAACAATAAACTACATATAAAATCTCAGTTCTCATATAATGCCCAAATATTGCAAAACAAATCCACAGTGAAACCTAAAAATAGCAGCCACCCATGCGGAAAAGCAAAACTGGCTTTTGTACATAGGTGACCTCTTTAAAACTAATATTAATACTAATAATGATAATAATAATGATGATAATGATGATGATGATAATAATAATACATGTAATAATAATAATAATAATAATAATAATAATAATAATAATAATAATGATAATAATAATAATAATATAATAATGACATCTTAAATAAAATACTTAATGTTTTAAGAAGCAATAAGAAATTTATTAGATCAGGATAGCACATAAGGAGATAAGAAAACAGAAAACTCTGCTTACAGATAACACAATACAAACATATCTCACAAATACTATAAAAACATAGAAGTTATTACACAAAATGACAACATGAAATGTAAATAGGTTTATAAAAATTATCTAAAACCAACAAAAAAAGTTTACATAAAGGTTTCAATCTAAAAATAATTACAAATTGGATCAACATCTCATTTTTTCTTACTGTGTATCTTGACTAACTCTTGAATGTGATCATGGTCTACTTGTATCTGAGATCAGTAGGCAGTTGATTCCAAGTAGCTGAACCCTGATATGCAAATGAACATTGTCCTTGGGACATAGTTTTTACCTTGGGAATACTAATAATACCAATGTCAGATGATAAGTGCAAGCTTCTAGCAATGATTTACTCATGGATGATATCAGAGAGGAATTTCAGACCAGAGGAAATCAGTCAATATGGCATAGAGATGTTATGTTCGATTTTAATTCAAACTAGGTAGAGAGTGGAATTTGTAAAGAAGCTGGGTGGTATGATCTGTTCTTTGAACTTTAAGAATGTTCCCAGCTGCAGTGTTTTGGACCTTCTAAAGTTTCTACAGAAGATATAGTGTCATACTAGAAAGAAGGCTGTTACAATAGTCAAGTCTAGAAATGGCTGTTACAATAGTCATGTCTAGAGAAGCTGTTACAATAGTCAAGTCTAGAGAAGGCTGTTACAATAGTCTAGACAGATGTCATAGTCAACTGTATCAAAGGCTGTGGAGAAACTGAAATCTTACTATCATCAAAAAGCAGATAGAAGAGCATCATCAGCTCTTAGAAGGGCAGTTTCAATGCTGACAGGGGAGATAAGCCAAAGATTATGTAACTTGAAATGAGAGTATATTAGAAACAGAACAACTTTTTCTATGATCTTTTTACATAAATGAGAGGTTAGCCAGGTTTCAAAGGGGTTTTAAAAAGTGATGTAAGAAAACAGCATAAAGAAAAGTACTTATGATGGGTTTCAAATCAAGAAGTATAGAATCCAAACACCCACTAGCTGTGATGTAGGAATCTAACAAGTTCACATGACTTGAGATCAGTTCTTTAGGACTATTCATACAAAGCCATATATATAGGCTGAAGTTCTGTGAGTGGGGATCATTGGAGGTATGTATAATAGCTATCAGGTGAGAATGGGTCAGACTGCATGATGCCATCAAGTTGATTTCTGATAATTTTCCCCCTCTGTCAAGGACGAAATTAGCAAACTGATCTCAGACTGGTAGTCTGGGAGAGTGTGGTTAGAAGTGGTGTAGATTTCTTGCTCAACAACAATTTGTGATGCAGCATAGCTGTTTTCAGCCGATACTCTGTGATTTTTGTACTAAAGTGATGGATTTTGCTACATGAACTAACATTCTGTAAAATTCCTTTCGGAAAACTGATCAGGCATTAAATGATGGATGCAATACATAACAAGATGAAGGTAAAAGAGGAAGTTGTATCGATTTCCTAATGTTAATAATGTACGTTTCAGGTGTTCAAAAGCACTGTTGAAGGGCAGTAATAGAGGTGATGCAGGAATAACTAATTTTACAACCAATGTTTCGGTCGTTCTGATAGAAAAGGATTGTTCTTCTTACGTGGTTAGGTGCAGTTTGTTGACAAAAAAACCAAGTGTAGTCCATCCTGAGGTGGGAAGTAGATGTTATTTATGGTGCACCATGAGTCTTGACAATAGCTCTGTAAGGAACCATACATGGTGGATGTCCACTCCAATAATGCAGGATGATGAGTGGAATGATCATGGTGATAACAAAATCAGAGTTCTTACTTCCAAATCAAGTGAATGGAAACTCAAACTCATACCAAAATGAAAGACAAAACATGATGGAAGTAATATACACAACATATACAAATGAGGAAACAAATAAACTATTAGAATGCACAATAAATTTAGAGCAACTGCACAGTGGGATCTTAGATAATTGCATGTCCTTGTATAGTCCCAGCTTGCTAGAAACAGAAGCTGAAGAGGCCATGAAGACTCCACAGGGCTGACTTAGGTAGGCGGATCAGTCTGTAACACATGAAGACTTCCCAAACCAGACAAAGTAGTAAATAAAAATGAAAACATTCAAACATAACATATGGGTACCAAGGCAGCCATCTGGAAGATTACCGCTGCTTCTAATAAACTTATGGCAGTCAAAGGGAAGCTGTAGCAAGCAAAGCAGAAGTTGTGAAAACTAGATTTTTTGTGGAGGTCTGAACAGCACCATTGTCATTTAGTGTCAAGAGAAGATGAAAAGTCTTTATGTGAAACCATGTAAATATAACATTCTATTCAGGAGTAGTGAAAACAAGATTTGCCCAAAGTCTACAAAGTGCAGCCTCATTACAAATTGTTGGGTCCTCACTACAAATATAGTAGACCCTCCTTAAAACTCGTACAGAGTGGACACTTACTATAACATGTATATTGGACCCTCATTCAAAACATACAGTGGGCCCTTACTATAAAATATAAGTGGACAATTAGGGCTCTCACAATAACAAGATGGTGGAGTCTTATAACAAGTACAGTGGGCCTTCATTATAACAAGATGGTGGACTCTCATTGTAAAATGTACAGAGTACCATCACTATAATAAGACAGTGGACACTCAGTTTCAGTGCTGTACAAAATGGAGACATCACATGTAAGCTGTACTCTTATAACATACAATATCTAGCCATCTGGTTGGAATGACATATTTATACAACTAAAAGAAAGCCTAATTGCTAGCTGTAAGTTAATTTTAATATCAGTATTGCATGGTCTGAATGTATATACAAGTAATTTGGCTTAAAACTCATAGCGATCTTAGACCAGTATAAACTAATCCCTCTGGACAATCATATCATGACCTGTGGTGATATCATTAAACATGCATGTAACATTAAAATGAATATAGACACCTTACTCAACTAGCATGACACCAACTATTCTGTCCGAGTCAATCTGTAGTCCAAATTACAAAACATGAAAATTTCAGAAGAATGCTATTTTCATAGGAAGCATGCATAATTAACCTTAAGGACCTTTCATTTAAAAATGAGATTAACTGAGAACTCATGAAGGCAGCCCAAACTGAGATATCATTATGATTTTTCAGTATTTCATATTTGAAAAAGGAAACCCTACTGAACCCTAAGACCACTTACAAATATCCCTCAATAACCCTTGAATTATAAACATACTTTTGCAAGCAATTTATTATTAAATTGTCTTGCTCATATTTGTGCAATAGCTTGTGCTTGCTTTCAAATACTGTCTGCTACCAGTGAACTTTAAGTTTTCCCAGGTAAAAGTCAGAATATATCAGCTTATGACTCACACTTACTACTATGCCAATGTATACTGATGTACGTACCTCTCCCATTCAAAGCCTTTCTAGATGTATATTGATGTAATTACTCTCCCATTAAAAGCCTTTCCAGTTGTATACTGATGTATTTACCTCTCCCATTAAAAGCCTTTTCAGTTGTATACTGATGTAATTACCTCTCCCATTAAAAGCCTTTCCAGTTGTATACTGATGTATGTACCTCTCCCATTAAAAGCCTTTTCAGTTGTATACTGATGTATTTACCTCTCCCATTAAAAGCCTTTTCAGTTGTATACTGATGTAATTACCTCTCCCATTAAAAGCCTTTCCAGTTGTATACTGATGTATGTACCTCTCCCATTAAAAGCCTTTCCAGATGTATACTGATATAAAGCAAATAATGGACCTATCCACATATCCAATAACTCTGAAAAAACATTTATTGTTGGAGGCTGACTGTACAGATGGTACTGGGTGACTTTGAGGAGTTCTTAGCAACCAAGAATGTGATCATTTTTAGATCCCTTAGAAAGCCACCAATCACTACCCACACAACCACTATCACATACCAGTAGTAGGGATTGAACCTGAAATAACTGAGAAACAAAACTAGTTGCTAGATTATCTTAATATGCCCCATCCACCCCAACCTTGATGACAGCCAATTTTGACTCGACTGTTTGACTCTTTTCTTTATTGCCAACAACACCCCGTCCACCCCAACCTTAATGACAGCCAATTTTGACTGAGCTGTTTGACTCTATTCTTTATTGCCAACAACACCCCATTCACCCCAACCTTAATGACAGCCAATTTTGACTCAACTGTTAGACTCTTTTCTTTATTGCCAACAACACCCCGTCTACCCCAACCTTAATGGCAGCCAATTTTGACTCACCTGTTTGACTCTATTCTTTATTACCAACAATGCTTCAGTAGAGAGATTACACTCCCCTGTTGATGAGATTGACTGTTCTTGTGCACCATCTGGATAGGAGAGCAAAGAAAACAAACAAAATATATACCATATAAATAAAATGTCCACAACCCAAATGTCTGATATAGCAAGAGATGGTAACAATTTAATTTTCTTTATATTCATCCCTTTATTTGGAGTTTCCCTCTGGAATAAAAAGTGTTAATGTTGGATGAATGAATATATGAAAATTGAACAAGGCTTCTAAAACTACCGAACAGAAAATTCACAGAAGGCACATCTACACTCACTGTAAAACATGTACAACAAAACATCAAAGAGATATAAAAGAACTGATAACTTATGCATGGCTGGACAAATTTTTATTTTTATTTTAAATAATTAAAGTACTTTTAAAATCAGTAAATTTCCAAAGAGACTTTGTTGTCTGAAGTCAATAAATAGATATTTAAAAAGACAACAATTTATGTGGATTTCATAACTTCCCTGTGGGTCAATTCTAAGCATATGACAAGCCATCTTTGGCAGACAAATCAATGGTATTTGAATGGATGGATGGGTATATCACTATAATCCCTGTCATAATATGTTTATGTAACCATACACCTGTTGAAACAGATGGATCTTTTAATAATAATAATAATAATAGTAATAATAATAATGAGGACTTTGTATAGTGCCCAATCCTTAGAAGCTCTAAGCGCTTTACAACATCTATAATGATTTGACTATGGAAAAAAAGCAAAAACGCCATGAAATTTGAAAACATAAAACATGCTGAAAATATTTATGGTACGAACCATTATTAAGTCTTTGAGCTTGTTTTTGCAGTCGAAAAAGGTGAGTTTAAGGAGCACGTTTGAAAAGGATCACTGTGTTT
Source organism: Unio pictorum (assembly GCA_030141615.1). Taxonomy (NCBI): domain Eukaryota; kingdom Metazoa; phylum Mollusca; class Bivalvia; order Unionida; family Unionidae; genus Unio; species Unio pictorum. Next base: position 2,714,896 of record JARLTB010000206.1, read on the forward strand.
TTGTGTCTGATTTCAATGGTCAATTCTTTCCATATTGCTGGGCCCTGGTAGGCAAAAGAATGTTGTCCATATGACTTCATTTTCATAGTGGGAACAATGAGTATATGATTGCCAAAAGAGGAGAGTAAGTATCTTGCTGGTGTGTACATATGGGTGAGGCCAAATAGGTATGTTGGATTGGATTCCGTCAGTGAAACGTAGCACAGAAAACAAATATTGTATTTGATTTTGGATCGCATGGATAGCCAGTGTAGGGTACAGAGCAGTTGGGAGGTGTGCTCTGATTGTGGTACTCTAAAGATGATTCAATTAGCTGTGTTTTTAACAATTTGAAGTGTCTGGAGTAGATATTGAGATGAACCAGCCATAATTGAGTTACAATAGTCTAGTTTTGATAGCACTAATGAACACAAAAGTGTTTTAGTGGCATCAACTGAAAGATATGTGCGAATGGAGCTGATGCATCTCAGCTCAAGATATGCAGCCTTGCATATGTTCATGACATGTTGGTGCATTGTGAGTACTGTCTAGAGTAACACCTAGGTTTTGTACTGACTGTGAGAATTTAATGTTGGTGTTGCTGATATTTATTGTTGGAGGTAAAGGATGTGAATGATAAAGTCATTGTGATGTGATCAGAATGGCCTCAGTTTTATCATCATTCATCTGCAGCTTGGTATGTGTCATCAATGATTTCACAGGAGAAATGCACCTCTCTACTTCAGTTGATGTCGCTCGACTTGTATATTTGAGTGTCATCAGCATACAATTGGTGAGACACTGGGTGATGATCTATGACACTTGAGAGCAGCTAAGTGAAGATAAACAGGTCCAAGAACAGACCCCTGTGGAACACCACAACATAGATCAACTTGGATTGAGTTTATTCCATTTGCAGATACAATTTGTATCCTGTTAACTAAGTGGGAATTGAACCACAGTAAGGCTGTATTCTGAATGCCAAATACATGCTGTATACGCTGAAGTAATACATCATGGTCTACTGTGTCAAATGATGCAGACATATCAAGGATGGCGAGGACAGTAATATTTCTGCTATACAAAACAGTGAGAATGTCATTAACTATTTTCAGAAGAGTAGATTCAGTACTGTGGCAAGGACGATATGCAGACTGTACGTTGCTAAAAAGACTGTTTGAATTCAGAGGAGATATAAGTTGGGTTAGAACAACTTTTTTGAAGATTTTTTACATGAATGGGAGATCAGAAACTGGGCGGTAGTTCTTTAAATCGTTATGGTCAAGTGTTGGTTTCTTCAGCAGAGGCTTTACGTATGCTGTTTTGAAAAATGATGGTAATTCCCCAGATGCGAAAGAGATATTAATAACATCAGTTAGTGAAGGCAATGTTAAGTCTAAGCACTCAAGCAGCAGTGATGATGGAATTGGATCAAGTTCACATCATATTGGTGCACTCTTCATCATGATTTTCCGTACCAAATCCATAGGCAGGTTCAACTGCTCCTGATGAAATTCTGTATTGTAACTGTATGGTGACAAAAAGTCAACTGAAATTGTGTTGTCAAGCGTATCTGGTTTGTACTTTGTCACAGAAAAAATTTGCAAATAGGTCCATAAGGTCGAATGGAGAGAAGGTATTTGGAAGTAGTGTACATTTGTTCCTTGACATTAGTTTGTTAGTTATCTCAAAGAGCTCTTTGCAGCTGGAACTCTCCATGATCTTAGTACTGTAGTAGGATAATTTGGCTACATGGACTATGTTTGTGATGTTCTTCTTAGCGGCTTAATAGATTTGTTTGTGAATAGTTAGTCTGGTGGAAAACCAAAGTTTCTCATCTTTATGGTGACGTCTTTTAGCAGTGCAAAGCTTGTCTCTAACACTGGTATACCATGGAGAACACTTTTTTTTTTATTAATGCTCTGCACCTGGTGACTGGGGTATGTTTTTCATGTTCTCAGGCAGTTATTGAGTTGTTCTGCTGTAGGAGGTAAGCAAGTTGTTACGCTTTCTTGGATGTCATGCATTAGTTTGGTTATATTTATCATACAGAGGTTTTTCTAAGTAGCAAGTAAAGGTGGATAGTTAGGGAATGATATGTCGAGATGGCATATAATGTAGAGGTGATCTGATACAAGTTCATGGGATTCGAGGGTGGATTGCAGAATAGTATCATCAGGTCTATGAAGAACCCAGTCTAAAATGTGACCAAGTTTATGGATGGGTTGGTTAACTGGCTGTTTATGGTTGAAAACATGAATGGATTCTAGGAGTTTTGAGGTGTATGGGTTTCCAGGACAGTCAAAGTGAAAGCTGAATTCTCCAAGAATAGTTAGGTTGCCACCTATCGAATTTCCATACTCCAGAAGATTTGAAAAGTACTCCAAAAAGAGAGATTCAGTCAGCTTGTTTTTTTCTACTAGGAGGAGGGCGGAAGAGACAGAAAAAATGGACTGACCTTTGTTCCAGTGTGAGTGTTCCTTATAATTTTAAGTAGCTGTATTATAATCGATTATCGGTTAAGTGGAACCAATTATCGATTATGAATTTCTGACTGATTTCCATCAGTAGATCTATTATTAAGATCTCTGTAATTATTACAAAAAGATGAACCCACAGGCTTTGTGAAAGTGAGAGATTTTTTTGGTAAAACTCCTGGATTCAGAGAGCTGGACTGGCTTTGATGCCTGGCACGGCTGATTGAACAATTATCATGGACAGGAGCACAGTAGTATATAACTCATCTGTTTTATCTGAATAAAACCTATGAGGTCCAATCTCCATGCAACAACATGAAGCAGGACTTGCGTCACATGTGCGGCCTATTAGTGGGGGTCTCTTCTATTATAATTACCAGTATCAAGTGTACAATTTTATGTTGTTGTCATCCTCATATCTTTGTAATGGTCCATTTTTTGTCATTACCATAATCTATACACTTTTGGACTATATAGTGCACAAAATGCATAGTAGTGATTAACCAAATTGTGTACATGTTAAGGACTTACTTGTAAATGTCTTCATTGGCCTTGAAATTGTTACAATTACTAAGATAAAGATTTCATTGCACAGATAAGAGATTGATGACAGATAGTCAGTATATTATCACATAAGATTTTCCAGTCTATGACCAACACTACTCAAAATTACATTTCTCTGTAAGTCAATCTTCAATCCCAAACATACAACAAAAGTCAACCTTCCATGCCATCAATACACCAATAACGCATTTTATTCTTATATACCCTAAATAATGTTAAAGGACTTGTGCATAAACCAAGCAGACTTAATACAGAGGATACATTCAGCTTGTTTATGAAGTTATATAAGAATAACACAAATAAAGGACTATATTCATTAAATAATGAAACACAAAAATTAGTATAGAATTTCTTGAATAGTGCATTGGTTAGGCCAGAAATTGAAAGAGTTCTTGCTACTGCTACATTGTTGATTTTTTGTCATTTGTTTCTCTGTAGTGTAGACATATCATTATTGATAGTGTAAAGGGCTTAGAACTTCGAAAGATTAGGCGCTATAGAAAGTCCTAATTATTATTATTATTATTATTATTATTATTATTATTATTATTATTATTATTATTATAACATCATGAAAATAAATATTTACCCAGTATGACATAATATGATACTTTGCACCTCAACAAACTAATTATTAATTGGATTATAGCATCATGATATTAGCAGATAATGTAATTATTAATTGGATTATAGCATCATGATATTAGCAGATAATGTAATTATTAATTGGATTATAGCATCATGATATTAGCAGATAATGTAATTATTAATTGGATTATAGCATCATGATATTAGCAGATAATGTAATTATTAACTGGATTATAGCATCATGATATTAGCAGATAATGTAACTATTAACTGGATTATTGCATCATGATATTAGCAGATAATGTAACTATTAACTGGATTATAGCATCATGATATTAGCAGATAATGTAACTATTAATTGGATTATAGCATCATGATATTAGCAGATAATGTAACTATTAATTGGATTATATCATCATGATATTAGCAGATAATGTAACTATTAATTGGTTTATAGCATCATGATATTAGCAGATAATGTAACTATTAATTGGATTATATCATCATGATATTAGCAGATAATGTAACTATTAATTGGTTTATAGCATCATGATATTAGCAGATAATGTAATTATTAATTGGATTATAGCATCATGTTATTAGCAGATAATGTAATTATTAATTGGATTATAGCATCATGATATTAGCAGATAATGTAATATTGTTCTCCCGTCCTTCAAGAATTATAACAATGCTCCTGTTTATTCAAATACATCATATAGCATTGCTTTCCCTTGTTACTAAAATTTCATGTAACACTGCACCTTCTTGTTACAATAGATCATGTTTTGCTCTTTTGTTGCTAGACTTCATACAACACTGATCTCCCTTGTTACAATACATCATGTAATGTTTCCATGTAAATAGACATTATACAACACTGTTTCATAATACAACATTACTACCCTATCCTACATCATGTAAAACTGCTCTCCCTTATTACAATACATCAGGTATGACTGCTCTCCTTGGTTACAATACATCATAAAACATTGTACTTTATTGGTACATCATCTAATATTGCTCTCCCCTGGGATCCAGAGAAGACTTTCTTTATAATGAAGTAAAATATAATTCCACTACTATAAATTTACACTGGGTCCACACTGATAACAATCTAATAACTGGAATAGTGTTATAATGATAACAATCTAATAACTGTAACGGTGTTATAATGATAACAATCTAATAACTGGAACAGTGTTATAATGATAACAATCTAATAACTGGAACGATATTATAATGATAACAATCTAATAACTGGAACGATGTTATAATGATAACAATCTAATAACTGGAATGGTGTTATAATGATAACAATCTAATAGTGTTATAAAGATAACAATCTAATAACTGGAATGTTGTTATAATGATAACAATCTAATAACTGGAACGGTGTTATAATGATAACAATCTAATAACTGGAACGGTGTTATAATGATAACAATCTAATAACTGTAACGTTGTTATAATGATAACAATCTAATAACTGGAACAGTGTTATAATGATAACAATCTAAAAACTGGAACGGTGTTATAATGATAACAATCTAATAACTGGAACGATATTATAATGATAACAATCTAATAACTGGAACGGTGTTATAACGATAACAATCTAATAACTGGAATGGTGTTATAATGATAAGAATCTAATAGTGTTATAATGATAACAATCTAATAACTGGAATGTTGTTATAATGATAACAATCTAATAACTGGAACGTTGTTATAATGATAACAATCTAATAACTGGAACGGTGTTATAATGATAACAATCTAATAACTGGAACGTTGTTATAATGATAACAATCTAATAACTGGAACGGTGTTATAATGATAACAATCTAATAACTGGAACAGTGTTATAATGATAACAATCTAATAACTGGAACGATATTATAATGATAACAATCTAATAACTGGAACGGTGTTATAACGATAACAATCTGATAACTGGAACGGTGTTATAATGATAAGAATCTAATAGTGTTATAATGATAACAATCTAATAACTGGAATGTTGTTATAATGATAACAATCTAATAACTGGAACGTTGTTATAATGATAACAATCTAATAACTGGAACGGTGTTATAGTGATAACAATCTAATAACTGGAATGTTGTTATAATGATAACAATCTAATAACTGGAATGTTGTTATAATGATAACAATCTAATAACTGGAATGGTGTTATAATGATAACAATCTAATAAATGGAATGGTGCTATAATGATAACAATCTAATAACTGGAACAGTGTTATAATTAGGTGTGGGTATTGCCAGGAAAAAAACATATTGCAATATGGCATGTCTGTATTGCGATACGTATTAGTCACTGATAGCATTTATGACTTGAATGTTGGTTTTGCATATTTTGTACTGAAATAATGAACAATGTCCTTGCATTTAATAAAATATGAAGTAGAAAATGAAACCATCTTGCTTTTATTTCCACCAAAACACCAAGTAACTGTAATAATAACATCATTTGTTTAGAAAACAATAGATATATCAACATGTGAAAACGTCTACAAGCAAGAAACAAAAATACTGGAAATGAGTTATATAATTACTTTGTCTGATTAGAACATCTTCAAATCAAATGAGTTAAAGATTCATTTCTTGCAGTACAATCATCACAAGGGATAAACACAAGAAAAACTACACATAATCACAAATTATCACATTGATAAATATCCTACTTTGATTTAAAAAATGAATAATCTAATAAATTAATAATATCAGTGATTCCAAACCTTCTTGGTTTGAACCTGAGAGACCAATTACTTAACAGGCAGCAGAAACAAAATCACAGAAGAACCTAATTTGGCTGACTAGAAACATTAGTTTTGTGACTATCAAAATTAAGCTATTAATATAATTTGATCGCTGATGTAAACCCCTTGTTTTCATCTATAAAATGGCAACACTGCCAAACTATAAAATTCTCCAAAAAAGGAAAGAACACAAAATTGTTAATGTGACTAGATAAAACAAAGTCTTATACAACTGGACAAAATTGGAAGATGTCAGCTTATTTAGCTGTGTTTGAAACAAAGGATTAGCAAATTAACATTTTGTGCACAGTCACAGTGCTGATTCACACAGAAGCTGAGTTACAGCACCTGATGGACCACTTTCCTAAAGTATATGGGGAGTTTGGGCTGACCATCAGTCTAAACAAATTTGATGGATCAGAATGTTGACCCACCAAGCTTTACCATCAATAACTATGAAACTGAAGTAGTCATTCACTTCATATTCCTCGGCTCTACCATCAACAAGAATCTATCACTCGATGCTGAGCTCAACAAGTGGATTGGAAAGACATCAACAACTCTCTTCAGGTTTTCTTGGTGAGGTCTATAAAGACCAGGAAGAGGCGTATATGTTGTTCTCTGCATTTCTCCTGCAGTTGCCTGATGGAGAAGGTCATGTCAATTGAGGACTTCTCTACGTTGAATCAGCACTGTGACTGTGCACAAAATATCTTAAACTTGAAGCGCTAGCATAATTTTTGATCGGAGATAGCATCATGTACAACATAGACTCTACTTACATCAGGAGTAACATGACTGAACTAACCGTCTAAAATTGTTTTACCTAATTTCAGTGCATACAAGATTTCTTGATGCATTTTGAGTCAAAATGTCAGTGGGAAACCCATTTTATCAATTTTATTTAGAAATCCACTGTGAAAGTTCAAACACACATAAAATATATTTGTAACTATAGAAATACGTTGAAAGAAAAATAATAATAAGGCATACAAGTGTCATAATCATTATTAGCTCCCCTTAGTGCACTTCAAAACTGAAGATTTAAAAAAGTCCAAAGCTGCAATTGATTGGACAAGCAACTTTGCTGTATATACATACCCTACAATTAAGTTTGTATTTTCTGCCATGACAATAAGGTTTCATACATGAAATATAACAATATTTATTTTCTTGCCCCAAACCAATGACATTTTGAGTTTGTGTAACTTCACCAGCTTTGAGACAAAAAATAAGAAAATGATTTATGAAAGGTACCATGTTTGTTAGTTGATTATCTTTATTGCAATTGTATGGGAATAGATTATCATATAAGTAATGTGTAAATCATTGCAAATTTTCTTTTTTAAATATGTTGCCCAATCATAATACCTTAGGAAAAATACTACTGCCTAGCAAATCCAGCCCTCTCAGAAACTATGTTTAGCTAAAGCGAGCTACAAGATGTCTGCCAATTATTGTGCTGCTTAAAACTGTGTGTCGTTAGTGATTTAAGTACTTGCATGGGTAGATTAAGCAACTCTACACTAAGTATGGGCTCTAAATACAGTTAAACCTGTCTTGAGAGACCACTGTTATGAGAGACCACCTGTTTTCAGAGAGCAGAATCTACATACACAGCAGATTTATTCATTATATAGTTTTATGACCTGTTATGAGAGACCACCTGTCTTGCAAGACCATTATTATTGGCAGAAGGGATGGTCTTTCAAGACAGGTTCTACTGTAATATAATGTAATGCAGATTTCAATGTTCTTTACTTGCAAAGGTGGTATGTGGGCCTTTTTCCCTTCAAGTAATTGCCTCATTTTTGATATTGTCACACATACTTTTTAAGTATCTATAAAGTGCATCAGTTCCTCTTATGTGAAGCTTTTTGTGTCTAATATTGATACTTGCGTACATTTCTGTATTGCTTCCGCTCCTGTAAGACAAGCACAGGTAAGATTTAGTTACATGGCACAGGTAAGATTTATTTACATGGCAGAGGTAAGATTTATTTACATGGGACAGGTAAAATTTATTTACATGGCTAAGTTGCGTCACACTTATGCATGGTTCCATAGGCGACACACGAGTCATGTTTATCTGCATACTCATTCCATCATATTTAAAGAGCACTTAGTCACTCATTTGGAATGCCTATGTAACTTTGATATATCGGTTTGGACTGCAATGTTTATATGTATGCAGGTTTTATGACCTTAAGAAACCCCTTATATATGTTTAATTTCATACTTTCTGGTTTAAAGTCACATATATGTTCATGTGAGGTTCCTTATCCACATAATCCTTAGCCTTGGAACACCTTCCCTACAGGCAGCATTGTAAATGAGATTGTCTGCTATCACTTCTATTCCAGATAACATCATTTGATACAACTCAGCACCCACACTCATTTTCCAACATCACATGTGCACAGGTTTATACTTCTCCCTACAGGTGTTATTGTCATCATATTTTACCTGTATACTTCATTTCTTTATTAACAGTCTGCTATCAACTTCTGGGTCAACTTTTTCAGATTTAGCTAGGCACATGCAATGTGTTCTTAAGACAGTTGCTTGGCTAGTTTTATGTTTTATGTTTTGCGCTATTTGTCTTAATAACAAAACCAAATCAACTGCCATTGCTTGCCGTGCAAAAGTTGATAAAATTTAAAAGGACTCTAGTTTGCAACTAGATTTGTGTTTTACTTTTGAAAATTGAAATAATGTCCAGAACATTTAATAAGATCTTCTACATACAAAATACAAACACATACCAAACTTGATTTTTTTCATTTCAGATTTTCTTGTATCATTGCAATAACAATATTTCTGAACAAAATCTTTTTCTCAAACTGTTTAATGTTTTTTATATATGGATGTTTTAAAAATATTCAAAATTTTGCAAAAACGAAATATTGATAAATCTTATCAGTGTTCTGTGAATATGCCTATGAAATTTACTCTGCATACATTGAGTGTTTTCACCTAATTGTGCTGTCTATACAAATTTAAAAGTAAACAAAAGGTCTTAAAAGTTGAAAACAATAATATCACAAGAGTCCATTTAAGTTATCTAAAATAGGCTCGCACAATTTCGTTCATTTTGGCTTTTATGCAATCTTGCTAACAATCTTCTCAGAACTGAACTTTGTTTTTTGATGAATCAAGAAATATCTTATAGTCAGTTTGACAAGTTTCATCTGACACAATTAGTTAGTTTCTGACACTATTACAAGTTGCATCTCGTATTAAGTTACATGCTAACAGTAACTTCCCTTTGTTACATCTCCACTTCAATAACAGAATTGTCAGGCTTTCAGCACAGCATGGATTTAACATTAAAGGCTATGTTCTTGATCTACTTATTTTATAATGTGTTGGTTTTGGAAAAACTGTTGCAAGTAAATAAACTAATCTACGGCAAATTAAAGCCTTACACATAGATTGTTCTTTCAACTTTATCACCATTTCTCAACTCAAGATAGGCTATATATGGCAGTCAGTATAACTGGTGGAGAAAAGGCCATTAGGAACCAACCACCTACAGGAAGCTACTTGTAAACTTTCTCGTGCCCAAGATAAAAACAGACACAAACAGGGATAACATGACATTGATAGGCAAAGGCGAGCACTGGAGACCATTCGGGCAAAAGGCCCCCATTGTCTGATTTATATAAAAGGTTAGTCCATAAATCAAAACCCATTCTAGTTTGTCTACCAATATGAACAAATACGTCTTGGCCATATTATGGAATGTATAATACTATATATCTTTGAAAAGGTAATAAAATTTGCAAATAGTATTGTCGTGTTTATATCTGAGTTGTCGTCCATCATTGTATCGATCAATTGTCAAACCAACAATTTCTTTTCCAACGTTTTGTAAAAAAGATATTTTACAACACATGCATGCTTTAACAATTTCCTGTATTGGCGAAGAAGTACAGAAATATTTGTGATGTAGAACACGTTTCTAAATACCCATATATGCAGTAAAGTATGACCGCAGTCATATTCAAGATAATTTGGGATACTACGATCACAGGTGTATTCAGGATAGAATGAGACATTACAAATGGGTTAACTCATATTTATGATCAGCATTGTACACCGGAAGAAACTTTGACTTACACTGTATAACATCTAAGATACTAACCTCCATTTCCGTATGTCTCACCATATAATGTGATCATACTGACGAAGCCAGATCCCTTAATGATGAATGTGTTGAAGTCTGTCAGTGGCAAGTCTCACCGTATAATGTGAGCAAACTGATGAAGCCAGATCCCTTAATGATGAATGTGTTGAAGTCTGTCAGTGGCAAGTTATTCTTTTTGCAGTAAGCCCTATACATATCAATGTACACATACGTTTTCCCTTGTTGACCATCATCTGCAACATGAAAAGGTGATTTTTGGAGAAAATCATGTGATTTCTTCAACAATATAAACTTTATAAGTTAAATATACCAAATGCAATTATTTCAATTAATCATTTATTTTGAAACAAAAGTGTCACATAGAGGCTCACTTTGCGATATATTATCTTGTATTTATTATGACAATCTCAGCTGATATAAATAAGATTTCAGCATATTTCAATCTTTCATACATGAATTGGGATGACATAATCAAAACTCGCGCAATGTTGGCAGAGTAAACCAGCCACTGTGACCTGGTGTTTCCTGTAGTGAAAAGTACCCTCAAAGTTGAATTCATTCATCAAGTTTCATGACTATACATACAATAATGTCCAAGATACCTAACTAAATCTAAAGAAATCTGTTTTAATGTAGCTTGAAACATTTTTCAGTCGCTGTGTTGTCTGCAGTGTGGCAGTTTACAGTGATGTCTAGCACTGGGCATCATGTTGCAGACATGTAGATTGATGTACCACCCAGTCACATTATCCTGACACCAGACTGACCAGTCATAACACTAACCTCTTAATGCTGAGCGCCAAGCAAGGCTGCTGTTAGTACCATTTTTGTAAGTCTTTGGTATGACTCGATCTGGGATCAAACACACACCTCCCACATCCAAGGTGGACACAATAACCACTAGGCAACCGGATTGGTCACACCTGTAAATATTGAAACTGAATGACATGTACCATAGGTTACAATAGTTACACCATGTATCAGTTTTTATCAACCTATTTAATGATTTCTTTAAACACCCAACCACAGCTATATAAAGGGATAATTATAATTTGAGAAGGATAGATCTGGCAGGTGCTGCGTGAACTTCAAAAATATAACATCAAACTAACATATACCTGACCATGTACAAGTTTTAGATATATACAAATAACAATGAATTTATGATACTGTCTTAGTGAATTTGTATATGATGATGAAAACAAATACATTCATTCAAGCACTTAATAAAAAACCTCATCAGTGGCATATAAAGATGTATTTATAATACATTTCCACTGAGCAGTCAAGACTGAGATAGAGTGTCAGCATTTTCTTTCTTTAGTGTGATTTGAGCTGTACTAATTTAGACTTTTAATGATCAAAGTTGTATTATTGGTTTTTATTAAGTTTACCCTCAATACATGTAGCTTCATTTATAAACCTGTAGAACGTTAATGCTCATGCCGGATCTGGCATGTTTTTAATGACCATTAATGTTCTAATTTTATTTAAAACCTGATAACCTAAAAGAACAACAAATAACCTGCAGGTTTTCTTTTATAACCATTGTCGTGAAAACAAACAATGGAATCGGGGATAGATGAACAGTATTTATTTCATTCTGCAAATATTTTGTTTAATCATTCTTTGTACCAAAATGTTTCATTTGATTGGCATAAACGAAATGTCGATCAAATAAGAAAACGTGTTAGATAATCAAGTCAGCTAGTACCAAATTATTGCATTTATAGTGGTTATTTTGTCTTTCATTTCCTGTGACTGTTGGATTGAATAAGACACAATTATTATTGAAAAGGACAAAACCTGAAATATTATTACATGTTTACAATAATTTTGTTCCAAACTCTTAAAACATAAAATTCATAGTAATGTGAGTAGTATCTACTTTCCACTGACAATGCAAAACTTCTAAGCTAAATTAATTAAATTGAATTAGGTATGCACACAAATTTGCATCTGCAATAACATGTCATGCAACTGGAGATAAATGGCATCATAATCTGATGTCTAGAAAATAGGTGATTACAATTTAATGAAAAATTGCATATGCTGTACCGTATGTAGAATAATGTTGAATATGTCCGTATAACTAAATGTTTCCAACTCAAAACAATTTTGTATTCAACAGATGTGTTTTCTTACTCAATTAAAAAAAATTCTAATTTATAATCTGCATAGTTCAAATAGTACAATATTAGCAGTGACGTCCGATTGTTACATTGATCTGTAAATAGTGACATAAAAATCAAAACTACAAGTCAAATCCAAATGTAAATTGTACACCTACATCTGCCATCACATAGCTGCTGATTTGAATATGTGCAATTTCTTTAGGACTAATCGATACAATAAAGAATATGTACACTGATATCCTGGCACATTATACACTGGAAGATCAGTTGTTTTAGCATTTTGACTTGGCTAATAAGTGAGTATATATGGTAAATGTCATCAATGTTTCTAATTGGTCATTTTATAATGAGTCATGGTTAAACTATGAATAGGTCAACTTGTTGTCTTGAAGGACACTCAATATCCCTGAAGAACACTAGATTAATGGATGGGTAGAATTTACATAAAAATGTCCACTCATGGTTCTTGAAAGATACATTTCCAACAAAGGGCTTTAGTTGTCAGGTACATAGATTTGGATAGAGTGTGTCTACATTTTTTATTTTGATTTTTCTGATGGAAATCTTTCAAATATTAATTAGACTACTTTAAATGAGTTTTGGAATCATTGGTTGGGTGAAGGGGAGATAATTTTGATAAAACAAGTGTGTGTGTGTGTGTAGTTTTCATTTTTAACATAGCTTCAATAAGTTCAGTCATATCACTATGACGTCTGACAGATTACAGTGATGTATAGAACCAGAGCGTCATACCGCAGACATGTAGCATTACGTCTGACCATTTTACATTATTCTAGAAATTATCATGAAATCCAGACAATATCCTCATAATGCTGAATGCCAAGCGAGGCAGCTGTTAGTAACATTTTTTTACGTGTCGGAAATGACTTGTCCAGAGTTAAAACCAATAACATTCCGCATCCCAGGCAGATGTCTGAAGACCAATGGAGCTGTACGGACAAAACAAAATATTATAAGATAATACTGTAGGGCTGGTAAATTGACTCTGTACCTCCAGAAGCACCATCACTGTCAGATGCGCTACCAGGCATTTGAGCTTGCTCTCGGCGAAAACGTAGAGGTACCTCATAATTTCTTGCAAACTTGGCTTTCCTCAAAAATGTAATGGAAGAATTAAAATTAAATTAAATTAAAGCATAGAAAAAGATAATGGATTCAAGAGATTTCAATATATACATGAATCAGGTTAACGAGACTTTTTTTAATGGATGATTTTGAGTCATAGACAATTGGGGAAGTTTTAACCTGAACGTCATTTATACAAATGTTATACTATATATATATACATATATATATATATATATATATATATATATATATATATATATATATATATATATATATATATATATATATATATATATATATATATATATATATATATATATATATATATAAGGCATACTTGTTCAAGTTCAAATCAAAGAAGTAAATTATATGGTAACATATATGCGATTAATTTGAATAATACCTAGTTTTCATAAATATGTGAGTCTTATAAATATTTCATCTCCATGGTAACATATATGCGATTAATTTGAATAATACATAGTTTTCATAAATATGTGAGTCTTATAAATCAGACAATAACTTTACATCATGTTTGATTTATATGTGTTACTGAAAACACCTAAAATTTACTTACTCTTTCTTTTTTCTCTCTTTCCTCTTGAAAGAATACAGTAAATCTATTATTAGACAAAGTGAAGTATTTACCGTGTATTTGCTGTCAGACTGATAGTAGGCCTACATAAACATATTTTCAAATGAAAATACAGCTGAAGTCATAGTGAGATAGAAATCATTCATGCAAAAACTTTAATATATCTGATATTAGACAAGGTCCTTTTATATTCTACTCATTTGAAAATACAGCTGAAGTCATAGTGATATAGTAATCATTCATGCGAAAACTGAAATATATCTGATATTAGACAAGGTGCTTTATATTCTACTTATTTGAAAATACAGCTGAAGTCATAGGGAGATAGTAATCATTCATGCAAAAACTGTAATATATCTGATATTAGACAAGGTCCTTTTATATTCTACTTATTTGAAAATACTGCTGAAGTCATAGTGAGATAGTAATCATTCATGCAAACCTGTAATATATCTGATATTAGACAAGGTGCTTTTATATTCTACTTATTTGAAAATACAGCTGAAGTCATAGTGAGATAGTAATCATTCATGCAAAAACTGTAATATATCTGATATTAGACAAAGTGCTTTTATATTCTTCTTATTTGAAAATACAGCTGAAGTCATAGTGAAATAGTAATCATTCATGCGAAAACTGTAATATATCTGATATTAGACAAGGTGCTTTATATTCTACTTATATGAAAATACAGCTGAAGTCATAATGAGATAGTAATCATTCATGCAAAACCTGTAATATATCTGATATTAGACAAGGTGCTTTTATATTTTACTTATTTGAAAATACAGCTGAAGTCATAGTGAGATAGTAATCATTCATGCAAAAACTGTAATATATCGGATATTAGACAAGGTGCTTTTATATTCTACTTATTTGAAAATACAGCTGAAGTCATAGTGAGATAGTAATCATTCATGCAAAAACTGTAATATATCTGATATTAGACAAGGTGCTATTATATTCTACTTATTTGAAAATACAGCTGAAGTCATAGTGAGATAGTAATCATTCATGCAAAAACTGTAATATATCTGATATTAGACAAGGTGTTATTATATTCTACTTATTTGAAGATACAGCTGAAGTCATAGTGAGATAGTAATCATTCATGCAAAAACTGTAATATATCTGATATTAGACAAGGTGTTTTTATATTCTACTTATTTGAAAATACAGCTGACGTCATAGTGAGATAGTAATCATTCATGCAAAAACTGTAATATATCTGATATTAGACAAGGTGCTTTTATATTCTACTTATTTGAAAATACAGCTGAAGTCATAGTGAGATAGTAATCATTCATGCAAAAACTGTAATATATCTGATATTAGACAAGGTGCTTTTATATTCTACTTATTTGAAAATACAGCTGAAGTCATTGTGAGATAGTAATCATTCATGCAAAAACTGTAATATATCGGATATTAGACAAGGTGCTTTTATATTCTACTTATTTGAAAATACAGCTGAAGTCATAGTGAGATAGTAATCATTCATGCAAAAACTGCAATATATCGGATATTAGACAAGGTTCTTTTATATTCTACTTATTTGAAAATACAGCTGAAGTCATAGTGAGATAGTAATCATTCATGCAAAACTGTAATATATCGGATATTAGACAAGGTTCTTTTATATTCTACTTATTTGAAGATACAGCTGAAGTCATAGTGAGATAGTAATCATTCATGCAAAAACTGTAATATATCTGATATTAGACAAGGTGCTTTAATATTCTACTTATTTGAAAATACAGCTGAAGTCATAGTGAGATAGAAATCATTCATGCAAAAACTGTAATATATCTGATATTAGACAAGGTGCATTTATATTCTACTTATTTGCTCTCAAAAGAGGCAGCAGATACGCATTCGCATATTCGCAAATCGAAATACAGTATAAATCAAAAATGTAAGTCAGTACATGAAATAAAGTACTATAAAATAGATCTGAATCTTTTTACGGAAGGACTTGTATAATAATTCTCTGAATTATAACTTTTCTGTCTTTTCCTTATCCGGACAAAAATAAAAATTGACATCATGTGCAATGTTTATCTCCGTTTAGCACGTTATGTATGTTCCCTCTGCAATTTGTGTCTTGTTTTATATTCGCTCCTGTCGCCCTGAAACTGTGCATGATATACTACAATCAAGTCACCAATCTCTCAATGAACATGTTATCACAGATAGAAAAGGTGTTCAGGTTACTCATCTCTGCATCCGCGATCAAACACATGATAACGTCAGGTGGTATATTTCCACTTCTCGCTGCGATTCGAGCATTAATTGCATCCGCTGCCACCGCGGTTGAGAAAGCAGCCGGTCTCGGAGCTGTTGGTACCACGGCAGGGATGGCAGTAAAGAAAGCTACCGGACAGGGATACAGAAAAAGGGAAAGGGTCTAAGACTGCCAGGAACTCCGTATTCATGGTACAGCGGAAACGGCTGAGACTACCAGGGACGGTTTACTAACTCCGCTATCAAATTTTGATTTACTTGATGCTGCTAAAAAGTTAGCGCTAAAAAACTTTAGAGGTGTTTTTATGCGAGATCAATTAACACAACAACCAAACAGCGTTGAAACCGGTATCGTTAATTTCGACAACAGTACCGGACCTGGAACTCACTGGGTTGCATACGCGATTGATCCCCGTGTAATAGTTTAGTTTGATTCATATGGGTTAGCGCCACCTAAAGAATTTATGCGTTATATACATCAATTACAAATTCTGACCTGGTACGCCACGCTACCAACACAGAAAATGACCGACCCACCAATATGCGGCCTAGAAGTATTAAATGTACTTGACGCTATATCATCATCAACTAAACCACCCCCATAAAACCGTACACGAATATACGAGTAATCGCTTTTTAGAGAGATCTTAAAATATAATGATTGATATTTGGGGAAGATCTCTCTCAAGCCTGAAAAACCCACCGCGGAAATATCTGCAACAAAGGATGTAAAAATAAAATAATCGAAGATGAAATATCCGAGATATTAAACCTCGCAAGTGTGGATGCAAATGATATAGTCGTACTTCAAGACAAACAAGGGAAATTAAAAACAAGTGATTTTTCCCTAATTGATATTTTTCTTAAAATAAATGGAGTAACCGAAAATTCCATAGCAGTGTTTAATTCCGCTGGTAAGATTAAACCATAAGTTCTTTTACCAACTGTGATAGATAGTATGGGTCTCTCTAAACACCTCAGGACACCCCAAGACACCCCAAGACTCTCCAAGAACACCTTAAACTTACATAATACTCACTTAAAATTTCAACAACAGCACACAAAACCAAAAACAAACAAACAAATAAAAACTGCGAATATTTAGCAATATTTTGTGTAACAGTAAAATTAGTAAGGTCGCAAGTTGCCAATGGAAACAACTCCCGTTTTGATGAAGAGTGTTCCGGTACAGTAACGTGAATATTAATCTACATTTAATAATTAGCAATACCACAAATAAGTCGTTAAAAAAATTAAACAATATGGCAAATTTTTTATATATAAAAAAAATTGTTTATCTCAATAACAATTTAACTATTCCTTCATTCCTTTTTTTGGACAAATATTAACATGGAGCCTAAACAATTCAACAATTCAAATAATTGAGAGAAGTATATATATATATATATATATATATATATATATATATATATATATATATATATATATATATATAATTTAAGATATGTGATGCATAGAGTTCGTTTCCGTTGATTATCAGAAATAGGGCCATCTACCAATACTATAAATCATTGATAGTAACAATGTCCCTATGTGTGTTTTCATTTATTTTTTTCCGCTTCTTGGTACGTTATTACGAGATTTGGTGCTAATATATGCAATACTTGGGTGTCTTAGGGTGGTCTTGGGGTGGTCTTGTGGTGTCTTGGGGTGTTTAGAGAGACCGTAGATAGTATTAACAATCGAGTAAAAACATCCGGTGACACAATGATAGGTCCCCTCAACATGAACTTGAATAAAATAACCACACTTGGCAATCCAATACTGGATACTGACGCTGTGAGAAGAATGTGGTAGACAATAAACTAACGACAATACAAGCTGAGCATGCAACCACAGATGATAAATTTACAACACTGTGGGCTGAGTATGATGTTCATGTAGGTGCGTTTGCAAACCTCCGTAGGAATTTTAGAAACTCGGATGAAATCATGGATAATTTCTTTGGTACTCTGATGAATGTCCCAATACAACTTTCTGATATTAAAACCAATATCGATACGATTACAAAAACACATGACGATATCGTTAGTGATTTCCCTGCTATCGCGACCCGGCTTGATAATATTAAAATACCACAAAAACTAAATATTAATACCGTGTACTCGACACATCAAGGATCTTTCGACTGGACACCTCAAAATAATATTATTAATAGTACCAATGAAGTCAGAAGTATCTATAGATTGCCCCTGCTTTCAGGAGTACAGTTTAATGTGTCATGGGGTACATCTTCGGGAATTAATACTTCAAGTGCAATACTAGATAAGGGTGCCATTGACACATTTACAATAACCGCAGTCATTGGTAATTTATATCGGGCATCAATGACATACTACGTATAATTTGTAATTGTTTAAGTAAATAGTATAATGAGTGTCCAACAGTATCGATATGATCAGGTCCGTGAGTTTCAAACTAAACTAACAACTCTTATTGACGAATATACCGCGAAGAAAAAAATATACCACAGGCGAATTACCAGCGTCGACGTTATCGTGTATTCGGTTTCAAGTGTAATTGCTGGAACTGGTATATTGTTATCAGCGATAACAAAACTGGCAACTGTAGTTGTCAAAATTTGTGTGTCATCTGCGACAACAATTACAGGAATTCTTAGCATCATCACAAACAAAATATCCACATGTAGTCAGAATAAACTACATGAGAATATACCTAAGTTACATATTGCATCAACTGCGTATTCCCAATTATCGTCGCTGATATCATCTAGTCTCGATGACACAACACTATCATATAACGAATTCTCAGCGATGATGAACATCTATCACAGCGCAACATCAAAATTAGAAAAACTGCACAATAATAACAATGGCGAAGACATCAACAACGGAATTACTTCAAAAAATAGCGACAAAACACAACGCCGCACAAGACAACCATGATCTCAATAACCTGAACCAACCCTGAATTCAGTGTGAATTTCTCCACTGCGATTCCGGTTAAAGAGATAGCGCTAGCAAAATTACGAGTATACCACAGTTGGCCAAATATTAGATCAAAATCATTTGGTTGTCAGCAACCGAACAATTCCTTGGTGTTTGCGAGTAAAAATAAACCAGATGGGACTCCAGATTAAAATATAGTTTCCTTACCATCTGGGTCTTACCAAATCGAAAAAATCAATAATGAATTAGTGCGTAGAATAAAATCCATTACGGGAAAAGAATAAAAAATTTATCTAACAGTTCATGAACCAACACTATCATCCGCGATTGAGATAAACTCACCCGGGTATGCTGTAGATATATATCATAGTTCTAAAAGAACCGTGCTATGATGGCCCGAAATCACACCTCAGGACCCATCTTATGAAAATCTACCCGAACCTAAAAAGTCTGATTATACTTCAGAAAAAGAATCATATCATGATGCAATAATATCGTATGATGGAAATTTTCGAGCTCTGTAATTATTTCGTGGGTGGATAGAACCAAGTGATGGGTGGTCTCAAGTAATTCCAAGTAGAATTACTAAACATTTCATAAAAATAAAAAATGATTTTGAAAAATATAGACAAATACTAAGAGAAAAACTTTTCAAAGATTCCCCGCGAGATGAAATCATCAAATATATATAAATATGTAATCCAATTATCACTGATATGGAAGTGTTTAACTTACGGATTATTCAAACAGTCTTAAATGATACACATCCTAAAACAAGAATAGAATTTGCAAAAGCATATAATATACTCGTAGAAGATATTCAAGCATATAAGTTTCCTGAGTATAATGTAGACCAATTAAAAAAATCCGTCAGTAATGTCATAGATGAGTATTTCCCACAAATATTCGCCTCATGGAAAAAAATAACACAACCACAAACAACTATTCTGAAACATAATAATGACCCAGACAATGGTGGTAGACATATTTCTCCTCAAAACGTTAATATATCATCGGTGATTGCAGTAAATCTAGTATGTGATGTTATTGATGGAGGTTACCAAATAAATCTCGTAAGATCAATTCAAGCCCAGCAGGGATACTTTTTATATTCGTTTGCACCAACGGCTCCACCCGGAGTTTTAATAAATGAAGAGCCAACACATTCAATGTATATGCTATGTCATAATGATTCATTAACGAGAATTAATTTTAAACTCACTGACCAGTCCAACAATTTGATTGACTTAAGGCATGAGATTTTACAAATTAGTCTGTATGTGAAATCCTAAAGCATTTTCATCGTAAACGATTTTCATCCTAAAGGATTATCGTCTTAAGACTTTTACCTAAAAGAAACTTCGGTTGAAACCAAAACTGTCATTTTTTCTGAATTAGTGTCGGTCTGTTCACCCTCTCTCCGTTGAGGCTTTATTTTTGTTTGAAAATTTGACCTATTCACTCTCTCTCCGAAGAGGCTTTTATTTTGTCTGAACACTTGGTCTGTTCACCCTTCTTGCTGCTAGACTGACAGATCAAACAAATATGAGTCTTTATAACAATGAAGTTGTTGAAAAAAAATCGTCAAATATTCTTTAGTGAATATTATGGGGATATTGATTCGGGCCTGGAACGTCATTTTGGTTTAATTTTCATGAGGCATTCAAACATTGTGCTCCCTGTGCATACTCGGTCCTTATCGTCAATTGTATCCAGTGTTAAAAGAAATTTTTTAAGTCTTGAATGTTAATAATAGATCGGTCAAATTACAGGAAACAAGGAATCTATTGTTTGGTAATTTCGTACAACTGGTACGAAATCTGTTGAGCACATTTACATTATTATCTTAATATCCATAACCACACAAATTCTCTTCTGTGGCAAATTTAGGGGAGACGAAACTGACCCGTTTTTTTTCTTCAGAATACCTCCACTTATGAGAACAGTAATTTTAATTTTGCCAATATTAATCTTGAAGCAAGGTGTTCCTCAACAATGAAATCCGAGACTTATGACAGTATCTGCATAACACGCAATATCAACATTATTCAGTATAGTAAACTGCCAATGATAGCATCCAATATATTGTTACGTATTTAGGCACTAATGAACCGTAACACAGAAAAAGTGAAAAGGACAAGCTTTGTAAAATAAAAAGAATCTTTTATTTCCCTGGAAAAATCTACCAAAGCTGGACAAAGAACGTATCAATCAAATCCAAAAAGTATTCCAAGAATAATCCACAAATTAAATTATAAATGTCCTAGTAACAAAGCTAATACATTTAATGTTACATGGACAAGTTAAACATATGGGCGAGTCAATCCCTGGATTTCCTGTACCTGTTAATAAAAAAATACTAAAGCGATTTTTTGGTATGGAAGGGTTTTCTGAATTTTTCAGATAAGCTTCAGGGATTAACTCATAACTCCTTAGGATGGAATCTATGACATTATCATAGTCGCCTATTGGGTGAACTGAGAGTGAATGCTAAATAGCTCTGACCTTAACAGTGAGCACACATTTTAATATATGAGTCCAATGCTCACTTGGCCATTTTAAAGTTTTAGTAACTTTTTTTTAAAAATGAGCAACATATTTGTCTATTTCTCTTTCTCTGAAAGGGGTTAATAGCCTAATGTTCTTTGCAAGATCAAACCTTAAATCTGCATTGGAAACATTCAATGTGCTTTTCACACTCTGCTCAGTGTCGTTCATTCTACATTGATATTCCCTCCTTTCATTCTCTCTTTGATTTTTCTTCTCTCTCTCTCTCTCTCTCTCTCTCTCTCTCTCTCTCTTTCTCTCTCTCTCTCTCTCTCTTCGTTCTCCGATTGTAAATGCAATTGCTCTTTTTTAATACTACTTTTCGTTTTGTAATTCCCTTCGTCTTTCTTCTTCTTCCTTGTCAAATTAGCATTCGGATTTGTCTTTGTTAATCCTCCTTTTCTAAATATATGAAAGATGGCTGCTATAGTTTAACCCGCTTGACGCAGCTCTTCCGTTTTTATGCTGTCTTTCATGATATATGTGCTTGTTGCATACCTTCGCCTACATTATTGTGTTTCATCATGCATTGGTCGTTCAGCTAGTATGTGTTTCTTCATATCCTTTTTTAGAAACGAGAACAATTATAATCTTTCTCAGCAGTCTTATTCCATTATAAAGACGTCCAATTGTTTTTTAATACACCGCCATCACATGTCAACCCGTGTTTGCTATGATGGACCCTCATTAATTGCTTTAAAGTACCACACCTTGGCTCTTTATACTAAATTGTGCTCAAGTCTAATCGAACTGGAACTACATTTTCATTACTTAAATGTAAACGGAAGCGAAAAATAGGAAATAAAGCTCCAGTCTCGTTAAATGGTAAATATATGCGATTAATTTGAATAATACCTAGTTTTCATAAATATGTGAGTCATAAATAAGACAATAACTTTACATCATGTTTGATTTATATTTGTTTCTGAAAACACCTAAAATTTACTTACTCTTTCTTTTTTCTCTCTTTCCTCCTGAAAGAATACAGTAAATCTATTATTAGACAAAGTGAAGTATTTACCGTGTATTTGCTTGCAAACTGATAGTAGGCCTACATAAACATATTTTTAAATGAAAATACAGCTGAAGTCATAGTCACATAATAGCGGTGATGGGGAAACTGTACTTCCATTCAAAGACTTATATTATCTATGGGTATACGAACCGAAACACACCAATTAACAAAAACGTGAGTCAGAACCCACCATTCCCAAGCAATACTATTGTATGCGATGACAGAACAAAAGGTGAACCAGGACGTCACATTTAGAACCTTCAAAAGAGTGAGCCTAAACCTATTTTTGTCTGCATGAGAAAGAACCCAGCTTCATCTACTAAACAGTGTGGCAGAAATCAAATTTGTATTTAATACCCATTCATATCCAGAATTGAGGCTATACAAGCGAAACGTACTGCATGCCAATTTTCTTTACGTTCATCAATATAACTATATGTATGCGATACACAATGTGATAAAGATACACGCTATTTAGGTATGTATGTCACATTCATTGGTGGGGATCTAATTGCCAGGGTCAGTAGTCAAAAAAGTGTAAAAACTGAATTGATGTATTTATATGGTGCCGAACTATAAAAGGGGAGCGACCATACTACTCAAGCTTCTCAGAAAACCTCCATGTATGTCAACAGTACATGGAACTTTTCAAAATCTTTTCATGTCTCCTCCACAACTTTATTTTCTGCCAAATTATCACATTATCTGCACAACATTGCAATAAAATATTGACAATTATGCGTTACAATTTGCCAACCTGTCAATTGATATATTCATAAACAGTCAAGATTAGAATAAATAATACATTCGCCTCTGTTTCCTATCTTGGGAGAGAGAAACCTTTGGATATCATTGATCACATTGGACATGTACACATAAACTATTATACCCTAACGAATAAATTAAAATATTATCTACCATACCATCCTCCATTAACCGTTCATAACATTGTGAGTGGATATCAATTCAAACTGCTTGGAAAAATCAGTAGAAGACAATATTATTTTAACAGGTCTAATCAGTATTTACGAAACGTTTTTCAGAATCATATTTTTGGTTATATAAGAAAGATTCTCTTTGGAATGCTTCATATATTGTTTTCATTTTCTATATTCATGACGTCAATTTTCTAATCAACAGCAAACTGAAGTTATTGCTGATCGATAATTATTTGGATTATTTAAGGTCATTATGTCGAGCTGGGCAAACACTCATGTCTACCTATGTGTGGAGGATGATATTTTGAAACACAGCAATATCCCAAACAGGTACCTAATCTCTCAGTGAACATCTTTCTCCTACCCACCACATTTCCCCGAGCCCGTAATTAAAATTATAATATTGCAATCTCCTCATAACCAATATACATTTTCATTATACATTCAGCATAATCGCCCGAGAAGTGAATATGCTTCAATACCGAGATATTAAAAAGGGTATACAAATTAAGTCCCTATACGTTGGTCTCACAGTCAGTCTATATTGGATTATGAGATAATGGAGCTTGGATTGTCATCTCGTAAGGATCAAATTCTTATAAATGATATATTCCAATCCTTTTGTTAGTTGAATCTTTGACAGTAGATTCAATGATTACAACCTTTTAATATTTAAATTTATTTTGAACGTATCTGTAAATGTATTTGTGGATTAAGTATTAGAAGAGAATTCGTCAAGTTGACCAAAGGTTGGTTCTCATATTGGTGTAAATTGATTTGATGCAAGCTATTTTCCACGTAAAACATAAAACAGTAACATACAAGCTGTTATGGAATTAGTTACCTTTCACCGTTTACAGATAGTATGGTTGTAGTGACGTAATCTTTCTTAATAAATGTAGTTGATACAATACCCGTAGAGGTTATACTATATGTATATTCTGGTGGATACATAAGTCTAATATAACATTAATATGTGTATTGGACAATTGGTATTTATGGTTATTACTACTAAAATCATATAGATCTTTGCTTATTTATGTGACTGAAATTGTCATCTTGTGGGGTAATATATTTAAATACAGAACGTCACCTTCACCTATTACTCACTGATTGCACAGACGAAAACAGGGAAATGTAGCTCAATATTAAACACAACGTAGGCAAATGGTAACAGTATACGTGAGAGTTCAAGGTAAACATATTATCTCCCTCTCATTTCCGATCTACTGAAAAAGAAGATCAACTACGTGAATGTTGCCTAAATGCTCTTCTTGGTATACAACATAATTTAATATTCACAACTGAGTATTTCCATACTCACTGACTTGTATTGGTTTTGTATATTAATAAATCACCTTTATATACAAACATGTTATAGCAGAAGAGACAAGGCAGTGAACTAGTTTTTGTTGCTTTTTGGTTTTCATGTATTGTGCTTGTGTCTACCCGTATGTGTATTATGTTTTGGGGTATTGCATCTTTTTGTGTAAGTTTTATCTGTGTGCTGCGTTCTTAACAACGTGTATCCTTATGTAAATAATAGAATATATAAACCAAAAACAAACTTATTTTAAAATCAATATTAGCTATTTCCAGATAAAAAACGCATTACCCGTTAGTACAGGTTCCAATATCTAAATTTCTGAGACCACGCATAAACAAAATCATGGAAGATATTGGACATTGTATTAATTCTAGAAACAATGATAGAAGTTAAGCCCGCCCTGTAACGGAAGAAAGTAGGATAAATAAACATTAATATGCATCTCTTTAATTTTGTTGATGATATTGAAAATTCAGGCTATACGTGTTCAGAATGATGAATAGTTAGGGAGACAATACCATATTATACTCAACCCATCTTTAAATAAAATTGTAGTTCATTCAAAGTTATGTGTCTGTTTTAATGTACTGTTAGACTAAGAATCGCCATTTTGTCAATAAGCATATAATTTTACGATCATTTCTGACCAACACAATAAATGAACGACATAAACATTCAGATATAAAGCAAGCATTAACAATAATATTTGATAGGTTCGTAATATGAATAAGGCAGTGACGAAATCAGAGAAAAATATTGTTCCATCCCTAGACTTTTTTAGACAATAATATTAATAAATAAGACAAATTGCTGTTATATGCAAAGTAAGAGTTTTAACTGAAAATTGTTATGTTTAGTACATGCATGCGACATAGTAAATATATTATAACTTTATGCAATGATCCATGCGTAGGTATTTAATGAAGCAAGAATATACGAACCTTATGTAATAGATCTGGTTTACCTTTTGGCTGAAATGAGCATTATAATCACCGTATATAATGACACATTGGTAGTTGTTTTCTGAAAACAGACATAATAATAGTTACTTTTTCCTTCTTCTCTCTTTCTTCCTGAATAAAATGTAATATATGTGTTAAATAGTGAGACGTATTCTATGCTAATTTGCTCTCAAAGAGAGTGTGTCTGCGCATGACCATAATGTCAACTGCATAAACAGTGTATGTCATTATTTCATATTATGTATCTCCATTAGTAATAGATTTTACCAATCTCATATAGTGATTGTATAGTACTTAATCTATGAGTTTTACCAATCTCATATAGTGATTATATAGTAATTAATCTATGAGTTTTACCAATCTCATATAGTGATTGTATAGTACTTAATCTATGAGTTTTCCCAATCTCATATAGTGATTGTATAGTACTTAATCTAAGAGTTTTAACTTTCTGTCTTGTGTTGTTTATTTTGTTTTATTTTTTTGTTGCAAAAATACAAATTAACGAACCTCAAAAACAGTTTCGCTCTACATCATTTACACTTGTCTAAATACAATTACATATTTTGGCACTTAAACACTTAAGCATGAAAGAAAGTTTTCAAATTGTTCACATGATTAGTTCCTTTACAAAGAAATGTCCTTCACATTGCAACGTTTTACTCCAGTCATTAACGAGTTATTTTTCCGTCATTTAATTATATAGCTGAGTTACTCATAAGATGCTCTAACATGAATCATAGCATAAACGATTTGTTTAAGTACATCGTGTTTTGGTTTTGTTTTGTGCACAGTGTTTTGGTGAGGTTTTTTTGTACACAGTGTTTTGGTGAGGTTTTTTTGTACACAGTGTTTTGGTGAGGTTTTTTTTTAAAATATAGAGAGGAATATGGATGAAACATGGAATTGCAAACCTGGGTGTTGGACTCTCCAGCAGGATAAAGCTGGTATAATATGGGCTTTTGGTAGTACGTAAGCGGGCGATATAAACATATACATACAGATATATATATAATTTATTTTAGGTTTTGGTCTCTTGAAATGGTAAATTATAGGGTATAAAACTGGATGTTGGACTCTCCAGTATGATAAAGCTGGTATAATATGGGCTTTTGGTAGTACGTAAGTGGGCGATATATATATATATATATATATATATATATATATATATATATATATATATATATATAGATATATATATACATATATACACACACACACACACACACACACACATATATATATATATATATATATATATATATATATATATATATATATATATATATATATATATATATATATATATAATTTATTGGAGGTTTTGGTCTCTTGAAATGGTAAATTAATTGGTATATATCTAGTCTTTTACATTAAATTTTATGCTAAAAAACGTAAAGGCCGACAATTTTAAGGATAAGGATTTCTTTAACGTTGTCTTTCTCTGTAGATATAATAAAGTCCGTAAATCAAACATTACATGAATATGTATTGCTTTCTCTTAACGCCGCCATCCCCTACCCATTGGAGGCATAATATTTTGCTGTTGGATTTATGTGATATTGATTTATGTGATATTGAACTTCTGATAACATTCGTCTAGAGCGTAATTAAAAACATATTAAATATGTATCAACACAATTAAAAACATATTAAATATGTATCAACACAATTAAAAAGCGCATTTGATTTCTCAAGTGCATATTGACAAATGATTGACAAATGATATTGACAAATGATATTGTCGTCGATTTGGTTCTTTTTTATCATTGGAGTATTTCAAGCTTGATATTACTTGGGTACATACATCTACGTATATACAGAGTACGCATCGATTCAAGACAGTGAATCAATTCAGGTTTATATATATGACAAGTTCCACGTCACAACATATTTGTACTTTTCTTCAGAGACTAACAAAGCGCAAATCGAAACTACATTAACAACAGGGCTATTTACTCCTCACTCAAGTTAAATGTCAACATAGCGGCTATGTCTGTCAAAATAAGGATCAACGCATTCCACATTTCCCACGTCTTTGAAGGAAATTAATTAAAGTAGCAAAGATAGGAAAACCATAGGTATCTCAGACCTGTTATTAATATATAAAGGGTAATATTCGTATGGAGTCATCACTTAAATAAACTATCAAGGAAAATTCCACTAAATACCCATTAACATAAAGATATTTACTGGTGCAGATCAACTGAATAAGACAAAATGAGGAGAAAACCATTAAAATGAATACATTCAAATCAGAGAGCTGCCTTGAAATTACATATAAATTCAGTATAATTTATAATATCAGTATTATGTTTTGCCTCTACAACACTTTTAAATACTTTGATCAATGTGAATAAATGTAATCCTGATCAAATCACCTAAACTGAAAGGAACGTAAAGTGAGTTCAGCTCCGGTAGTTCAGTTATTCGATTGCCCGATTTAATCCAAGAATTTTGGCAGTGATGCCATCGCTATCAGGCCTTAGAAAGGCATTTGGCCCCCATTTCGTGCAAATATATCCCAAAGAACGTGCTACACGCATTGTTTACTATTACTAAATAGTTCGCCCCAAAACATAATTTATATACCTGTTTTTACGTAAACATAGAAGGGGTCACGTGATCTTCTAGAATCTTTAGAACAAATTTACGTTTAAAAAAATCTCGTGCACACTGTATGACCCGATGAGAATCAGTTACTCTTACTCTCAAGAACTAAAGATAGAAAGATGTTTATAACAAAGCACCATAATGTCCTTGGAATCAACCAATCATTTTGAAAGCTTGTTTACAACTCTGTATCCAGGTCAGAAATGAGGTGAACATCTGGTATTTATTTGTAGAGTACAGGTCATCCCACTTTTTAAAAAAAATATCTCCCAGTGAATGAATCTTAAACTTAAATCGTTCAAATTTGAAACTGACAAACAAACAATTAAAACACAAATAAATGCCTTAAATCAAATATGCGTAATAGTATTGCGATTCAAACTGCAGAACTAGGTGTCAATATGGGGATTCAAATTGTAAGGCTAGGTGTCAGTATTGGGGATTCAAACTGCAGGGCTAGGTGTCAATATTGGGGATTCAAACTGCAGGGCTAGGTGTCAATATGGGGATTCAAACTGCAGGACTAGGTGTCAATATTGGAGATTCAAACTGCAGGGCTAGGTGTCAGTATGGGGATTCAAATTGCAGGACTAGGTGTCAATATTGGGGATTCAAACATGCAGGGCTAGGTGTCAATATGGGGATTCAAACTGCAGAACTAAGTGTCAGTATTGGGATTTAAACTACAGGACTAGGTGCCAATATTGGAGATTCAAATTGCAGGACTAGGTGTCAATATTGGGGATTCAAATTGCAGGGCTAGGTGTCAGTATTGGGGATTCAAACTACAGGTCTAGGTGTCAATATTGGAGATTCAAATTGCAGGACTAGGTGTCAATATAGGGATTCAAACTACAGGACTAGGTGTCAGTATTGGGGATTCAAATTGCAGGACTAGGTGCCAATATTGGGGATTCAAATTGCAGGACTAGGTGTCAATATTGGGGATTCAAATTGCAGGGCTAGGTGTCAGTATTGGGGAGTCAAACTGCAGGACTAGGTGTCAATATTGGGATTCAAACTACAGGACTAGGTGTCAATATTGGAGATTCAAATTGCAGGACTAGGTGTCAATATAGGGATTCAAACTACAGGACTAGGTGTCAGTATTGGGGATTCAAATTGCAGGACTAGGTGTCAATATGGGGATTCAAACTGCAGGGCTAGGTGTCAGTATCGGGATTCAAACTGCAGGGCTAGGTGTCAGTATCGGGATTCAAACTGCAGGGCTAGGTGTCAGTATCGGGATTCAAACTGCAGGGCTAGGTGTCAGTATCGGGATTCAAACTTCAGGTTCATCTGTATGGGGAGTACACAGATTAAATGTAATTATCATATGAAATATGATGATAAATGTTTCTCCTAAACATCCTGTTACAAATTGAATCTCATGATTACATGAATGATGATAATAAATATTTCTCCTAGACATCCTGTTACAAATTGAATCTCATGATTACATGAATGATGATGATAAATGTTTCTCCTAAACATCCTGTTACAGAGTAAACATGATGATTACATGAAAGAAGACGATAAAGGTTTAACCTAAACCTAATTTGTCCCAGAGTAAAAGTGATGATTACATTAAAGATGACGATAAAAGGCTTCACCTAAACTATGTCCCATAGTAAAAGTGATGATTGCACAAAAGAAACGGATAAAGATCTCACCTAAACCATGTCCCTGAGTAAAAGTGATGATTACATGAAAGAAACCGATAAAGGTTTCTCCTAAACACTGTCCCAGAGTAAAAGTTATGATTACATGAAATAAACCGATAAAGGTTTCTCCTAAACCTAATGTGTCTACCCAAACATAACTAGTTCATGAAGGATAAGAGTCAGTTTTCAACTAACTCTATAGTCCCTGCCCAATGTCCAATCAATTACGGCATGATAAAAAGACATCCCTACACCCTGCCCAAACCAAATGTGAGCTGACACAAAGACAGACTGAACCCACAAAAAGAAGAAATAAGCGCTTAAGCACAGGCGGGTTCTGGAGTTGAAGAAGCACAACAGAACAATATTCAATGTTAGGGTTCTGTGTGAAAAAGTATCACAACATCAACCAGACATCTATCATGTGTTCATATATTTCCAAAAGGCTTCTGATAGAGTGTGGCATGAGTATTTGTGGGCCACAATGAAGACGTACAACATGGATCAACAGTTGACCAATACCATCAAACAGCTGTACGCCGAGACTATCAGTTCAGTAACTGCTCAAGGTTATGTGGGGGACTGATTTAAGACAACAGTTCGAGTACTGCAAGACTGTCTCCTGTTACCCACGCTTTTCAACATCTACGTAGAACGCATCATGAGCGAAGCCATGGAAAACCACTGTGGGACAGTCAGCATGGGAGGGCGTAACATCACCAACCTACGCTTTGCGGACGACATTGTTGGGCTGGCAGGCAGTGAATATGAGCTTGCCACCTTAGTGAAGAACCTGGATGAAACATCATCCAGATTTTACATGGAGATAAGCGCCGACAAGACAAAGCTGATGACAAATAGTGGCAAACAAATCTCAAACAAGATGAAAGTCAGAGGACAGGAACTGGAAACAGTGGGCAAATTCAAATACCTTGGTTTCATAATCACTGAAGAGGGATCGAGAACAGACATTTTGTCACGATCAGCACAAATAACGGTAGTTATGTCAAAGATAAGACCATATGGAGAGACAAGAATATCTGTCTGAAAACTAAAAATCAGACTATTGAGAGCACTAGTCAACTCAGTCTTTTTGTATTCATGTAAGGCCTAGACCATGGCAGCAGAATTACAACGAAAAATCTAAGCACTTAAAATGAGATGCTACAGAACCATTCATGGCGTCTCTTACATGGATCACATGACAAATGAAGAAGTGCATAACACCATCAGGCACAAAATAGGCCATTATGAAGACCTCCTCACCACTGTCAAAAATATATAGCTGAATTGGTATGACCATGACACTAGAGCTAACAGTCAATCCACAACAGTACTGCAGAAGGTGGCTGAAGGAGAGGAAGAGATAACGAAGTGGACTGACAAGATTACATAATGGACCAGAACATGTTTTATGGAGACATAGGCATTGGCACATGATGAGGACAAGTGGAGGGAACTGGGCAGATGTTTAGCAGCACTGTGCCTCAATGACCACAATAGGTGAAGAGACTGATGATGATGATGATGATGATGATGATGAGGATGAGGATGTACTTCATAACCTGCTACAATGCATGTGTTTGTGTAAGCATTAAGTCAAACAGAACAAGAATTTGTCTATACAATGTCGGATTCATAAACTATATCCGGCGTATATGTTTTTTCTCCGGGAATGCAATAATACAGTTTTGGATTTAAATATTTAAATACCGGAATTGCTGCTAAAAGTCACTCATTGTTTTACAAAATAAGTTGTATACCTTTTTTAACAAGAGCACGATCTTCAATGATTGATACATTTAATGGTTGTTATATGCATGTCCTAGTAACAAAAAAATGGTGGAGAACAATTTGTTGGTCTAGGATACAAGCTAATGTTTCTAGAGTTCTATGTAACGTTTAATTGGTAGTTTTGTACATGACATGGATACAGCTAGACTTTTGCTGTCAATATTTTGCAGCCCACTCCTCGTGTCAGCATTGCGTTAGAGTGACAACTCCATCCACTTGCATTCAATAACCCCTGAACCCCATTACCCCGACACCATGGCAACAGGAGTATAGAAATAACTTGCCTGGGGCCTGGTCAATGTTGGGAATTTGCCACTTAGAGACAGTAAATAATTATGATGCATATAAAATCCCATTTGCTTTTTAGTAATCCATTGATATATATATATACTTTCTTTTTGTCTTTTTTGATAAGTAGCATATTATTTACATGTCACATGGTTGAATAATCGCCCTATCCCGTCCCATCGTCAACCAGGGTTAGTGTCCGTCACAATGGTCAGGTTACACATAATCTTATGTAATGGTCATTTATTTAGTATTTAAATTACACATGTATATCATTTTTGTGTACATGTGTACAAACGTTCATAGTATATATTATTTTAATGTTTATATCACGTTAATTTATAAGTTACTGTATTTTAATATAAATACACATATGTAAATTAGTATATGCAATAAAAATGACAACAACTACCACCATTGCAATTTTTGACAGTTAAATTTTGATCAATATAATAAGTATGAGTTATTAAAGTCATAAATGTAATTAATTCAATTATTATTAATGTATTAATTCTTACACACTGCAAATGTACAAGTTATTTCATATTTAAAATAATTAAATAAGTTTAATATTTTTGTGTACATGTGTAATAATGTTTGAATCACTGTATCTCCAAAACTTACGAGAGTCCCTTCTACATTTATATTGTCGTCTGCACAAATAAGAAAATCGTCATAGACATCGGTGTCACATTTGTGTCACATCAGTGGGTGGATAATCCCGATTCATCGACTCCATGACGGAAAACTGCTGTCCACAGAGAAGAGTCAGAACCAAAAGACATGACAATTTGCGTCCTTCATGAGGACAGTATTGTAAAAATGATGTCCATTGACTATACAGACATGTCACGTGTTTTTAAAACGAGCATCAGTTTACATCTGCAGGAAGTATTGGATGAATTCCATAGTGTTGTCCGATTTAAGGATAATACTGTTCTCAATGGTGAAAAAGATGACACGATGTACTTGTGCATTGTATCACTCGATGACGGACATGTTAACATAATTCATCAGATATGTAAATGGGGCTGGAAATGCCACGTGACAACAAAAGACAACATTATATGTCGCGTCAGGCTGGTCGTTACTCCCCTGATACTGGTGTCTATGGATTTGACATTTTGAATCCCAGCTGCTGTAAAGATACATGTACATACAAACATAAACGTCTACAAAGTCCGACACCAATCGTTATAAATGAAGACGGGAATATGTTTGTAGGTAATGGACTCCATGACAACTGTATTCATCAACTTAAAGCTTATTGTCAACTTGTCGCCATTTTCACTCAGGGTTTCACTGTGGTTTCTTGCCATGTTCTGCTTATGGGACCATGGACGAATGTATGTAACATGCTGTGTTAGTCATTGCATTGCTGTATTCCAACCCGTGTATCAAGGTAATTTATCTTTCTTATATTTTTCTGACCCAAAACAACTTTTATTGACGTCATAAATAAAATTACAAACTTGATTTACTGACATTTCGCTAAGATTTCAATTTAAGTTTAGAAACGAAAATGTCAACATCACAGTTTCGTCATGCTTCATTTGATCCATCACATGTAGCTTTCGTTGATCACTGTCATTTCTTGTTATAATTCACTGAACATGCACATGGTAGGTCAAGTATAGTACACCCGTATGGAGAGCGATACGAGTTACCAAATTATAATTCAGCGATGGATTTTGTTTAAATTTTCAATAAAGTATTTTTTCTGACGATAATTTTACAAATGTGACATTTTGGTTGGAAATAATCATTATTTTTGCATATATTTATAGTCTTAAGTCTAGCTGGGATTTTCTAAAAAAATTAACTTATCCAGCATCCAACGCAATTCCAACAGTATTCCAACTTTCAACGGCTTTCCAGCAAATGCATAACAATTTCGTTAGTTAAAGAATTTTAAGATACACATAGCTAATGCTGTAATTTCAGTATTTCAAGTAGAACTTAAATCTCGTATTTTTTTTAAATAAACGATTTTTTAACTTCAAATATTTTATCTAGGATCCACTTTCATGAGTTTCAAATATTTATATATGTGACAGTTAGTTCCTGTTCTTTGATATTTGTTTGCAAATCTCAGTTGTTTAAATGTAAAAAAGTTCACCTTGACGTCAGGATCCATTGCAGTTAGAAACCTCCGTTTGGGAGATCATTGGTGACATTATGAATCATGAAACTACTTTGCGGCATACAAAATGAGCGAGCGCCGAACGCGCGTAGCTGAGAGGAAATGTTCTAAGTAATCGTGTGTGATTATTGAATGAGTCCACTTTCTCTTCACATAACACACTTTTGATAATATTAATTGTGCGTGGTCGTTGAATGCGTTTATTTTCACTTCACATACTGCGCTTTTACAAGTATACATTGTGTGATTATTGGGTCAAAAAATTTTCTCCTCATATCACACCTATTCAATTCATTAAAGGTACGTGTGATCATTCAATGTATATATTTATCTTCAAATATCACACTTATTTTGGCTGAAACTTTCGATCCGATGAACTTACCACCACTGTCACCACCACATCCACACCTATTCAATTCATTAATTGTATGCGATCATTGAATGTATATATTTAACTTCAGATATCACACTTTCTTAAATTCATTAATTGTACGTGTGATCATTGAATGTATATACATTTATCTTCAAATATCACACTCTTTGTGGCTGAAACGCTCAATCTGATGAACATACCACCACCACCACCACCAGCACGTCCAACTTCAAGTAGTTGTCAGTTTGGGTACCGTCCAATGGAAACAACTCCTTTTTCTTTCGAGATAGTCAAAGTAAGCTAGTCTCACTTAATAAACTGCAGTCATTCTAATTCAAGTCAATTTTATCTACTATAATCCTCAGTGATAAAAGTTATGTTCTGCGCAAGAGTGTGTATTATAAAAATAAAGACAATCTTCGCAATTGAAACCCCACCCAAGATTGTGTATTATATGAACAAAGACAACCTTCTCAATAGTAACCCCTTTCCAAGATTGTGTAATATACGAATAAAGACAACCTTCTCAATAGTAACCCCATTCCAAGATTGTGTATTATATGAATAAAGACAATCTTCTCAATAGTAACCCCATTGCAAGATTGTGTATTATATGAACAAAGACAACCTTCTCAATAGTAACCCCTTTCCAAGATTGTGCATTATATGAATAAAGACAACATTCTAAATAGTAACCCCATTCTAAGATTGTGTATGATATGAATAAAAGCATCCTTCGCTATAGTAACCCTTCCAAGATTGTGTATTATATGAATAAAGACAAACTTCTCTATAGTAACCCCATTCCAAGATTGTGTATTATATGAATAAAGACCCTTCTCAAAAGTAACCCCATTACAAGATTGTGTTTTATATGAATAAAGACAATCTTCTCAAAAGTAACCCCATTCCAAGATAGTGCATTATATGAATAAAGACAACCTTCTCAATAGTAACCCCTTTCCAAGATTGTGTATTATATGAATAAAGACAATCTTCTAAATAGTCACCCCATTCTAAGATTGTGTATAATATGAATAAAAGCATCCTTCTCTATAGTAACCCTTCCAAGATTGTGTATTATATGAATAAAGACAACCTTCTCTATAGTAACTCTTCCAAGATTGTGTATTATATGAATAAAGACAATCTTCTCAATAGTAACCCCATTCCAAGATTGTGTATTATATGAATAAAGACAACCTTCTCAATAGGAACCCCACTCCAAGATTG
The DNA here is from genome assembly GCA_030141615.1 of Unio pictorum. Taxonomy (NCBI): domain Eukaryota; kingdom Metazoa; phylum Mollusca; class Bivalvia; order Unionida; family Unionidae; genus Unio; species Unio pictorum. The sequence continues at coordinate 2,751,328 of JARLTB010000206.1, forward strand.
TGTATTATATGAATAAAGACAATCTTCTCATTAGTAACCCCATTCCAAGATTGTGTATTATATTAATAAAGGCAACCTTCTCAATAGTAACCCCTTTCCAAGATTGTGTATTATATGAATAAAGACAACCCTCTCTATAGTAATCCTTCCAAGAGTGTGTATTATATGAATAAAGACAACCTTCTATATAGTAACCCCATTCCAAGATTGTGCATTATATGAATAAAGACAACCGTCTCACCCTTTCCAAGATTGTGTATTATATGAATAAAGACAACCTTCTCTATAGTAACCCCATTCCAAGATTGTGTATTATATGAATAAAGACCCTTCTCAATAGTAACCCCATTACAAGATTCTGTATTATATGAATAAAGACAACCTTCTCAATAGTAACCCCTTTCCAAAATTGTGTATTATATGAATAAAGACAACCTTCTCTATAGTAACCCCATTCCAAGATTGTGTATTATATGAATAAAGACAATCTTCTCTATAGTAACCCCATTCTAAGATTGTGTATTACATGAATAAAGACAATCTTCTCTATAGTAACCCCATTCCAAGAGTGTGTATTATATAAATAAAGACAACCTTCTCTATAGTAACCCCATTCCAAGATTGTGTATTATATGAATAAAGACAATCTTCTCAAAAGTAACCCCATTCCAAGATTGTGTATTATATGAATAAAGACAACCTTCTCTATAGTAACCCCATTCCAAGATTGTGTATTATATGAATAAAGACAATCTTCTCAAAAGTAACCCCATTCCAAGATTGTGTATTATATGAATAAAGACAACCTTCTCTATAGTAACCCCATTCCAAGATTGTGTATTATATGAATAAAGACAATCTTCTCAAAAGTAACCCCATTACAAGATTCTGTATTATATGAATAAAGACCCTTCTCAATAGTAACCCCATTACAAGATTCTGTATTATATGAATAAAGACAACCTTCTCAATAGTAATCCCATTCCAAGATTGTGTATTATATGAATAAAGACAACCTTCTCAATAGTAACCCCTTTCCAAGATTGTGTATTATATGAATAAAGACAACCTTCTCAATAGTAACACCATTCCAAGATTGTGTATTATATGAATAAAGACAACCTTCTCTATATTAACCACATTCCAAGATTGTGTATTATATGAATAAAGACAACCTTCTCTATAGTAACCCCATTCCAAGATTGTGTATTATATGAATAAAGACAATATTCTCAAAAGTAACCCCTTTCCAAGATTGTGTATTATATGAATAAAGACAACCTTCTCAATAGTAATCCCATTCCAAGATTGTGTATTATATGAATAAAGACAACCTTCTCAATAGTAACCCCATTCCAAGATTGTATATTATATGAATAAAGACAATATTCTCAAAAGTAACCCCTTTCCAAGATTGTGTATTATATGAATAAAGACAACCTTCTAAATAGTAACCCCATTCCAAGATTGTGTATTATATGAATAAAGACAATCTTCTCAAAAGTAACCCCATTCCAAGATTGTGCATTATATGAATAAAGACAGCCGTCTCAATAGTAACCCCCTTCCAAGATTGTGTATTATATGAATAAAGACAGCCGTCTCAATAGTAACCCCACCCAAGACTGTGTATTATACGAATAAAGAGAATCTTCTCAATAGTAACCCCCTTCCAAGATTGTGTATTATATGAATAAAATCATCCTTCTCAAAAGTAACCCCATTCCAAGATTGTGTATTATATGAATAAAGACAACCTTCTCTATAGTAACCCCATTCCAAGATTGTGTATTATATGAATAAAGACAATCTTCTCAAAAGCAACCCCATTCCAAGATTGTGTATTATATGAATAAAGACAACCTTCTCTATAGTAACCCCATTCCAAGATTGTGTATTATATGAATAAAGACAATCTTCTCAAAAGTAACCCCATTACAAGATTCTGTATTATATGAATAAAGACCCTTCTCAATAGTAACCCCATTACAAGATTCTGTATTATATGAATAAAGACAACCTTCTCAATAGTAATCCCATTCCAAGATTGTGTATTATATGAATAAAGACAACCTTCTCAATAGTAACCCCTTTCCAAGATTGTGTATTATATGAATAAAGACAACCTTCTCTATAGTAACACCATTCCAAGATTGTGTATTATATGAATAAAGACAACCTTCTCTATAGTAACCCCATTCCAAGATTGTGTATTATATGAATAAAGACAACCTTCTCTATATTAACCCCATTCCAAGATTGTGTATTATATGAATAAAGACAATATTCTCAAAAGTAACCCCTTTCCAAGATTGTGTATTATATGAATAAAGACAACCTTCTCAATAGTAATCCCATTCCAAGATTGTGTATTATATGAATAAAGACAACCTTCTCAATAGTAACCCCATTCCAAGATTGTATATTATATGAATAAAGACAACCTTCTCAATAGTAACCCCATTCCAAGATTGTGTATTATATGAATAAAGACAATATTCTCAAAAGTAACCCCTTTCCAAGATTGTGTATTATATTAATAAAGACAACCTTCTAAATAGTAACCCCATTCCAAGATTGTGTATTATATGAATAAAGACAATCTTCTCAAAAGTAACCCCATTCCAAGATTGTGCATTATATGAATAAAGACAGCCGTCTCAATAGTAACCCCCTTTCAAGATTGTGTATTATATGAATAAAGACAGCCGTCTCAATAGTAACCCCACCCAAGACTGTGTATTATACGAATAAAGAGAATCTTCTCAATAGTAACCCCCTTCCAAGATTGTGTATTATATGAATAAAATCATCGTTCTCAAAAGTAACCCCATTCCAAGATTGTGTATTATATGAATAAAGACAATCTTCTCAATAGTAACCCCGTCACAAGATTGTGTATTATATGATAATCTTGTCAAAAGTAACCCCACCAACCCAAGATTGAGTATTATATGAATATAGACAACCTTCTCAATAGTTATCCCCTCCCAAGATTGTGTATTATATGACAACCTTCTCAAAAGTAACCGACTTCCAAGATTGTGTATTATATGAATAAAGATAAATTTATCAAAATTAATCCCTTCCAAGATTTTGTATTATATGAATTAATGGAATCTTGTCAATAGTAACCCCACCGAAGATATTGTTTCCTGTATTCCAGTTAAGTCGCACCGATACAGAAAGTTGGCAATATGGCCCACGTTATTCCAGTCAAGTCACACAGGTACAGAAAGTTGGCGATTTTTTTTCCTGTATACCAGTCAGGTCACTTAGATACAGAAAGTTGGCGATATTTTCCCCTGTATACCAGTCGAGTCACACAGATACAGAAAGTTGGCGATATTTTCCCCTGTGTACCAGTCAAGTCACACAGATACAGAAAGTTGGCAATATTTTTCTATGTGTGCCAGTCAAGTCACACAGATACAGAAACTTGGCAATATTTTCCCCATTATACCAGTCAAATCACACAGATATCATTTAACTATCACCAACCCATCCCGTAAGATGGAATGTGTACATATATCATTTTACTATCACTATCCTATCCCATAAGTTATAAGATGGATTTTGTACAGATATCGGTTGACTATCACGATCCCATATGTTCATCTGGTATATGATCATCATAGCTGAAAATATATTCTTGTAAAGAAAATAAATGTTTTTAAAACTTAACCTTTAAATAACAAATTCACTAGTGATAAATCCAGCACAAACTGCATGGAAGCAGTTAAGCCGGAACCTCTTTAAAGCGCAGAGTTCCCCGTCCCCCAAAGTTATAATGGAATTGTCCATGATGACCGCATACTTTTTGATGACAGTGAAATTATACAACTGAAATAGTTGAACTCTTACAAAGTCCTTCAACAACTGACATCAAAGCAAAAGAAGCTAATCTTTTATAATTCAAATTTAACTAAGCTAAATGGTTGTCTACATCTAACACCCAGATAAATGCTTGAGTGACTTCACCATTTAATTTTCAACTGAACCCCACTTTATGCAGACAACTTGCTACCCTCAGCTTTTGGATCTTTATATTAACACGAATATTGAAGAAAATAGTTATGAACTAAGCTCAGTACTAACACTTTGGAAAACTTCCACCATGCAAAGAGTACATACAAGTTTAAGAATACTTCCACCATGCAAAGAGTACATACAAGTTTAAAAAGACTTCCACCATTCAAAGAGTACATACAAGTTTAAAAATACTTCCACCATGAAAAGAGTACAAACAAGTTTAAAAATACTTTCACCATGCAAAGAGTACAAACACGTTTAAAAATACTTTCACCATGCAAAGAATACAAACAAGTTTAAAAATGCTTCCACCATGCAAAGAGTACAAACAAGTTTAAAAATACTTCCACCATGCAAAGAGTACAAACACGTTTAAAAATACTTTCACCATGCAAATAGTACATACAAGTTTAAAAATACTTCCACCATGCAAAGAGTACAAACAAGTTTAAAAATACTTCCACCATGCAAAGAGTACATACAAGTTTAAAAATACTTCCACCATGAAAAGAGTACAAACAAGTTTAAAAATACTTTCACCATGCAAAGAGTACAAACACGTTTAAAAATACTTTCACCATGCAAAGAATACAAACAAGTTTAAAAATGCTTCCACCATGCAAAGAGTACAAACAAGTTTAAAAATACTTCCACCATGCAAAGAGTACAAACACGTTTAAAAATACTTTCACCATGCAAATAGTACATACAAGTTTAAAAATACTTCCACCATGCAAAGAGTACATACAAGTTTAAAAATACTTCCACCATGCAAAGAGTACAAACAAGATTAAAAATACTTCCACCATGCAAAAAGTACAAACAAGTTTAAAAATACTTCCACCATGCAAAGAGTACATACAAGTTTAAAATACTTCCAAGATGCAAAGAGTACTGATACATTTAAAAGCTTCCACTATGATTTGACTACGGACAGGTTTAAAAATACTTCCACTATGCTAATGGTACAAACAAGTTTTAAAACATTCCAATATGCAAAGGGTACAGACATATTTATAAACTACCACTATGCTATGAGCACTGACAAGTTTGTTTAAAAACTTCCACTATGTTTGGAGTACAGACAACTTTAGAAACTTCCACTATGCTAAAAGTAAAGACAGGTTTTTAAAAAAACCTCAACAAAGCTAAGAGTACAGACATGTTTAGAAACGTTCCACTATGCTAAGAATACAGACAAGTTTAAAAAATATCCACTACGCTAAGAGTACAGACAAGTTTAAATTTTCCACTATGTTACGAGTAGTTTAAAAATCAAATATACGTAACTATATATATATATATATATATATATGTGTGTGTGTGTGTGTGTGTGTGTGTGTGTGTGTGTGTTTTGTGTTACTATTTCGATAGCTATTACATTTAATATTTCTCAGGTGACATATGATTTATGTTTTGAGCTGGATGAAGATGGGACCTGGGAATTGTTAGAAGTAGTTGTGACCATCAACAAATAACTTCAAAAGAGTTCTTGCTTTGACTTTCATAAACAAAGAACTGATTATATTCATTCGATCTGGAGAGTAAACCAATCGGAAAAACGAAAATATAAAATATTCTTTTTCAATATACAATTTATATTCTCCCTTCACATCCAATTAAACCACCGAAATCTTATTTAACCGCTCCCTATTTGACATATGACTGCTTTCATAGCATGAAAATTAACCGATCCCTCTTTGACATCTGACTGCTTTCATAGCATGAAAATTAACCACTCCCTCTTTGGCATATGGCTGCTTTATAGCATGAAAATAAACCGCTCCCTGTTTGACATATGACTGCTTTCATAGCATGAAAATTAACCGCTCCCTATTTGACATATGACTGCTTTCATAGCATGAAAATTAACCGCTCCCTATTTGACATATGACTGCTTTCATAGCATCAAAATTAACCGCTCCCTCTTTGACATCTGGCTGCTTTCATAGCATGAAAATTAACCGCTCCCTCTTTGGCATATGACTGCTTTCATAGCATGAAAATTAACCACTCCCTCTTTGGCATATGACTGCGTTCATTGCATGAAAATTAACCGATCCCTCTTTGACATCTGGCTGCTTTCATAGCATGAAAATTAACCGCTCCCTCTTTGGCATATGACTGCTTTCATAGCATGAAAATTAACCACTCCCTCTTTGGCATATGGCTGCTTTATAGCCTGAAAATAAACCGCTCCCTATTTGACATGTGACTGCTTTCATAGCATGAAATTTAACCGCTACCTCTGACATCTGGCTGCTTTCATAGCATGAAAATTAACCGCTCCCTATTTGACATATGACTGTTTTCATTGCATGAAAATTAACCGCTCCCTCTTTGACATCTGGCTGCTTTCATAGCATGAAAATTAACCGCTCCCTCTTTGGCATATGACTGCTTTCATAGCATGAAAATTAACCGCTCCCTCTTTGGCATATGACTGCTTTCATAGCATGAAAATTAACCACTCCCTTTTTGACATCTGGCTGCTTTCATAGCATGAAAATTAACCGCTCCCTCTTTGGCATATGACTGCTTTCATAGCCTGAAAATAAACCGCTCCCTATTTGACATATGACTGCGTTCATAGCATGAAAATTAACCGCTCCCTATTTGACATATGACTGCTTTCATGGCATGAAAATTAACCGCTCCCTATTTGACATATGACTGCTTTCATAGGATGAAAATTAACCGCTCCCTCTTTGACATCTGGCTGCTTTCATAGCATGAAAATTAACCGCTCCCTCTTTGGCATATGACTACTTTCATAGCATGAAAATTAACCGCTCCCTCTTTGACATCTGGCTGCTTTCATAGCATGAAAATTAACCGCTCCCTCTTTGACATATGGCTGCTTTCATAGCATGAAAATTAACCGCTCTCTCTTTGGCATATGACTGCTTTCATAGCATGAAAATTATCCACTCCCTCTTTGGCATATGGCTGCTTTATAGCCTGAAAATAAACCGCTCCCTATTTGACATATTACTGTTTTCATAGCATGAAAATTAACCGCTCCCTATCTGACATATGACTGTTTTCATAGCATGAAAATTAACCGCTCCCTCTTTGACATCTGGCTGCTTTCATAGCATGAAAATTAACCGCTCCCTATTTGACATCTGGCTGCTTTCATAGCATGAAAATTAACCGATCCCTCTTTGGCATATGACTGCTTTCATAGCATGAAAATTAACCGCTCCCTCTTTGGCATATGGCTGCTTTCATAGCATGAAAATTAACCGCTCCCTCTTTGACATCTGGCTGCTTTCATAGCTTGAAAATTAACCGCTACCTCTTTGGCATATGACTGCTTTCATAGCATGAAAATTAACCACTCCCTTTTTGACATATGGCTGCTTTCATAGCATGAAAATTAACCGCTCCCTCGTTGACATATGGCTGATTTCATAGCATGAAAATTAACCGCTCCCTCTTTGACATCTGTCTGCTTTCATAGCATGAAAATTAACCGCTCCCTCTTTGACATACGGCTGCTTTCATGGCATGAAAATTAACCGCTCCCTCGTTCACATGATCTGCTTTCATAGCATGAAAATACACTTTGGAATAAAAGGTTCTATGCTGAAACTTTGATATGTATACATTTGGGATTGGAACAAGTTAATCTGAGAACTGCTCTTCGTTAAGTGTATGCATTACTTAAACGTGGACGTGAGTAAAGAATACAAGTTTGTAGCTGGTTCTTTGTCGTAGGAAATGTTCTACAATAAAGCATGTTGATGCACACTTTATGTTGAACTAAATAACACTGGAAAAGATTCAGAATCTTTTAAATGTGATTATTTAAACATTGGGTTATGAGATGCATAATGATCTTAAAAACATGGTTTATGAACATATGATATTTGTATCCAAATATTTGTTGTATATGTTTGATAGGTTGATTTGTCGGCATGTATTCCGAATTTCCACCCATCCACCCATTTACTGATTGGGCATGATCTAGGTCGTGACTCTGTTTACATTACAAGAATGTAATCATTATATGTCCGGGCTTGAGCCTTGCATAATCTGGCACAAGACAGCTCGATATTGGTGATGATGACCTTGACAGTAGTTTTATCATCTTTATCTCCCCGAGTTTGTGCCTCGTACGTCTCTCTACCGTCTACATCAATATAATAGACGATAAACTCATGATAGCCGCGAGAGTAGTACTTTGATATAGTCCCCTTATCTTCCTTTTGGTGGACATCCACGTGTTCACTGCGTGATTTGATCATGTGGCGGCTGAGATAGCAGATATATTGTTCAAATACTTATATCATCAAAGTAAGTACTTGTCATTACTTGTCTGCCTTGTGTATTTTATTTTATTTATATATACATGTTATTATTTGTCTGCCGCGTGTATTTTATTTAATTTATATGTACCTGTTATTATTTGTCTGCCTCGTGTATTTTATTTTATTTCTATGTACCTGTTATTATTTGTCTGCCTCGTGTATTTTATTGTATTTATATGCACAGTAATTATACGTTGTACAAATAATTATGAGAGTACCTTTACTTTTCAGTCTTCCCTTTTTTAAAATTGTATTTTATATCTAGAGTTACTTTATAATACATTATAATACTTTATAATACATTATAATATACTTTATAATACATTATAATATACTTTATAATACATTATACTATACTTTATAATACATTATACTATACTTTATAATACATTATACTATATAATACATTATACTATACTTTATAATACATTATAATACTTTATAATACATTATAATATACTTTTTAATACATTATACAAAAATAACTTGGGGGAGAAATGCGAGACAGAACAGCGGATGATGCGTCGGATTCGTAATTCTAAGTTCCTAGGTTCGTTGCCTGTCCGTGTCAGCCCGGCTCAGTTACTTCTGTGTCTCATTGGCAAAGGCACTCATCTACTATTTCATCGTCATTATAAATACATTAATGTGTTAAAGAGTCGTTACAAGCAACCAGTGGCGTAGCGAAGATACTTGACGCCCAAGGCAAAAAAACCCAAATTTGCGACCCCGGCTGCCCCTGTTGCGCAGTTATGTTGATACTTTGGACCGATTTGGCGCCCCCAAGCCACCGGCGCCTGGGGGACGACTGCCCCACTTGCCACCCCCACCCCTGTTGCTTCGCCACTGCAAGCAACATCACTGAGAAAGGAATTCATCTCCTCAGAGTATAGACAAAGATTATTTAAAAAAAAAAGAACTTCCACTATGCTAAGAGTACAGGCAATTTTAAAACTTCCACAATGATACGTGTACAGACAAGTTAAAATCTCAAAAATCAGATACACGTAACAATATAAATGTTCTAAAATAAAGCATGTTTATGCAACTTTGTGCTGAAGAAAATAACACTGAAAATTGTTCAAAATTCTAAAAACGTGATTATTCTAACATCGGGTTAGGAGGTGCATTATACACTTAAAACATGGTTTATGAGCATATGATAGATGTATCAAAATATTTGTTTTACATGTTTGATAGGTTAATTTGTCGGCATGTATTCCGAATTTACACCCACCCACCCATTTACTGCTTGTTCATCATCTAGGCCGTGACTCTGGGTACATTACAAGAATACAATCATTATATGTCCGGGCTTGAACCCTGCAGAATCTGGCACACGACAGCTTGACATTCGTGATGATGACCTTGACAGTGGTTTTATCATCTTTATCTCCCCGAGTTTGTGCCTCGTACGTCTCTGTATCGTCTACATCAATATAATAGACGATAAATCCATGATAACCCCGATGTTAGTAATATCATGTACTTTGATATCGTCCCTTGCCATACATTTGGTGGACATCCACGTGTTCACTGCGTGATTTGATTACGCGGCGGCTGAGATAGAAGATACATTGTTCAAATACTTATATCATCAAAGTATGTACTTGTCATTACTTGTCTGCCTCGTATATTTATTTTATCTATATGTATAGTACTAATACGTTGTACAAACGATTATGATAGTATCTTTTTTTTCTACTCATCCCATGTTTAAAAAATGTTTTTTTTTTATATCTAGAGTTACTTTATTATACGTTGTACAAAAATTAAATTGGGGAGAAATGCGAGACAGAACAGCGGGTGGAGAGTCTGATTCGTAATTCGATGTTCCTGGGTTCGTTGCTTATCCCTGTCAGCCCGGCTCATCTCGTATTTCATCGCCATGATAAATACATTAATGTCTGAAAGAGCCGTTACAATCAACATCACTGAGAAAGGCACTCATTTCCTATATCATCGTAATGTTAAATACACTATTGTGTTAAGACATTAACCCCTGGAGGTTTTTGTTATTTTCGCATGAAATGCGAGTAGGAAACACATTTTGGGGACTATTTCTGAATACATCGTAATCCATCTATGTCCAAGCAATGTTCCGTTAGGAAAAGGCTATTCGTGCTAAAGAAAATGTTTTTCATTGGTTAGTTTGCTGGCGTATGAGCAGAAGGACAAAAATTGGAGATGTTGGGGTTTTTTTTTGTTTGTTTGTTGTTTTTGTTCTTTTTTCTTGGGGTGGATGGGGGGGGGGCTTTACGAACCCATGCTTTTCGTATGGAGAAGACTCTTTATTCAAAATGTCCACCTTATCCTACTTTTTGCACAGGTTCACCTGTCTGTGTGCATTTCAGACCGGTCTGCCGTAGATATAAGGTCACAAAGTCTAAAATCTGGACCCAAATTCGGAATCCGACCATAGGCGCTTTTTGGGTGAAGAAAAAAAACGGTCCAAAAACTTCTGTTTTTCCCTCTGTATTTTGTAGTGCAACTAAAATGTCCAGATTATTTGCTATCATTGTAGAGCTACATCTGTCTACCTTTCGATGATACCACCCACTTTAGTGTATCATATATGACCTTGACGCTACAGACCTAGGAAGTAGGTTACTACCTCATGCCCCGTAAAGTCGTCGTTTGGGTTTAATGTGTTAAAGAGCCGTTACAATCAACATCATTGAGAAAGGCACTTATTTCCTATTTCATCGCCATGATAAAGGTATTAATGTGTTAAAGAGCCGTTACAATCAACGTCACTGAGAAATGAACTCATCTCATAATTCATCGCAATGATAAATACATTAATGTGTTAAAGAGCCGTTACAAGCAACGTCACTGTGAAAGCACTCAATTCCTATTTCATCGCCATGATAAATACATCAATCTGCTAAAGAGCCGTTACATGCAACATCACTGAGAAAAGCACTCATCTCATATTTCATCGCAATGTGTGTGATTAGGACTTTTAACGTAGCTTTAACAATGTTTTAGTCATATCGCTACGATGTCTGCACTGAGGCAGCTTATAGTGATGTCTAGCACTGGGACATCATGCTGCAGATATGTAGCATGGTGTCCTACCTAGTCACATTTTCCTGACACCAGGACGACCAGTCCTAGCACTTACCTTTTAATGCTGAGCGTCTAGCGAGGCAGCTATTATTACCATTTTTATTAGTTTTTGGTATGACTCGGCCGGAGTTCGAACCCGCGACCTGGCGCATCCGGACGCTTACCACTAGGTCACCGGAGTGGAAGGATGCCTTGCAGTTGTGGTTGGAAATACGTCATTATTTTTGGGTCCAAACTGCGAATAATAGACATTATGTCTGTCAGAACGTTTCGTTTAGATTTTTGTTAATGCAACCATGTTAGTTCTGCATGACATACATCAACCAAACTTTGTCGATGACTTTCAATGAGGTGAGGTAGAAGTCAATTGATTTCGAATCAAAGCTAAAGGTCAATGGAAGAATAATGGTTCCCGTACACTAACCTTAATTCTTTATCACAGACCTTGTCCAAATATTTTGGATGACTTGATAAGCATATAGGCTGTAATAGTTATACAGCACAATAATAACAAATATTAATAATTCTTGAGTTTTGCAAAATACTGACAAAATCTACACCAGGGTCGTTACGTATATATATATATTTTAATTGTACGTCGTTACGTGTATATATTTCAATTGTACGTCGTTACGTGTATATATTTCAATGTTACGTCATTATGTGCATATATTTCAATTGTACGTCGTTGCGTGTATAAATTTCAATTGTACGTCGTTACGTGTATATATTTCAATTGTACGTCGTTACATGTATATATTTCAATGTTACGTCATTATGTGTATATATTTCAATTGTACGTCGTTACGTGTATATATTTCAATTGTTCGTCGTTACGTATATATATTTCAATTGTACGTCGTTACGTGTATATATTTCAAATGTACGTCGTTGCGTGTATATATTTAAATTGTAGGTCGTTACGTGTATATATTTCAATCTTACGTCATTATGTGTATACATTTCAATTGTATGTCGTTACGTGTATATATTTAAATTGTACGTCGTAACGTGTATATATTTCAATTGAACATTGTTACGTGTATATATTTCAATTATACGTCGTAACGTGTATATATTTCAATTGTACGTCGTTACGTGTATATATTTCAATTGTACGTCGTTACGTGTATATATTTTAATTGTACGTCGTTACGTGTATATATTTCAATTGTACGTCGTTACGTGTATATATTTCAATTGTACGTCGTAACGTGTATATATTTCAATTGTACGTTGTTACTTGTATATATTTCAATTGTACGTCGTTACGTGTATATATTTCAATGTTACGTCATTATGTGTATATATTTCAATTGTACGTCGTTACGTGTATATATTTCAATTGTACGTCGTTACGTGTATATATTTTAATTGTACGTCGTTACGTGTATATATTTCAATTGTACGTCGTTACGTGTATATATTTAAATTGTACGTCGTAACGTGTACATATTTCAATTGTACGTTGTTACTTGTATATATTTCAATGTTACGTCATTATGTGTATATATTTCAATTGTACGTCGTTACGTGTTTATATTTCATTTGTACATCGTTACGTATATATATTTCAATTGTACGTCGTTACGTGTATATATTTCAATTGTACGTCGTTGCGTGTATAAATTTCAATTGTACGTCGTTACGTTTATATATTTCAATGTTACGTCATTATGTGTATATATTTCAATTGTACGTCGTTACGTGTATAAATTTCAATTGTACGTCGTTACGTGTATATATTTCAATGTTACGTCATTATGTGTATATATTTCAATTGTACGTCGTTACGTGTATATATTTCAATTGTACGTCGTTACGTACATATATTTCAATTGTACATCGTTACGTGTATATATTTCAATTGTACGTCGTTGCGTGTATATATTTAAATTGTAGGTCGTTACGTGTATATATTTCAATCTTACGTCATTATGTGTATATATTTCAATTGTACGTCGTTACGTGTATATATTTCAATTGTACGTCGTTGCGTGTATATATTTAAATTGTAGGTCGTTGCGTGTATATATTTCAATCTTATGTCATTATGTGTATATATTTCAATTGTACGTCGTTACGTGTATATATTTCAATTGTACGTCGTTACGTGTATATATATATGAATTGAACATCGTTACGTTTATATATTTCAATTGTACGTCGTAACGTGTATATATTTCAATTGTACGTCGTTACGTGTATATATTTCAATTGTACGTCTTTACGTGTATATATTTCAATTGTACGTCGTTACGTGTATATATTTAAATTTTACGTCGTTACGTGTATATATTTAAATTGTACGTCGTAACGTGTATATATTTCAATTGTACGTTTTTACTTGTATATATTTCAATTGTACGTCGTTACGTGTATATATTTCAATGTTACGTCATTATGTGTATATATTTCAATTGTACGTCGTTACGTGTATATATTTCAATTGTACGTCGTTACTTATATATATATATATTTAAATTGTACGTCGTAACGTGTATATATTTCAATTGTACGTCGTTGCGTGCATATATTTCAATTGTACATCGTTACGTGTATATATTTCAATTGTACGTCGTAACTTGTATATATTTTAATTGTACGTCGTTACGTGTATATATTTCAATTGTACGTCGTTACGTGTATATATTTCAATGTTACGTCATTATGTGTATATATTTCGATTGTACGTCGTTACGTGTAAATATTTCAATTGTACGTCGTTACGTTTATATATTTCAATTGTACGTCGTTACGTGTATATATATATATATATATATATATATATATATATATATATATATATATATATATATATATATATATATATATTCAATTGTACATCGTTGCTTGTATATATTTAAATTGTACGTCATTTTGCAAAATACTGACAGAATCTAAACCAGGGTCGTTTCTGTTATGTATTTCAATCGTACGTTGTTACGTATATATATTTCAATTGTTGACTTGATTATATGCAGCTCAGTGTGATTAAAATTAGATTTACACTGTTGTACATTATCATCTGACAGATTAGGGTCTATGTTATGGTTGCCTATGTTATTACCATAATCGTTAACAGTATCAACAAATCAGATAAAGTATTTTGTCTTCATGTTTCGAAACTGAGCAGTGTGATTGAAGAGAATGAATGCGTACCGAACGACTTTGATTTACTTTTCCATTTTTGAAAGCTGCATGTCCACTGGCTCATTGAAAGGTCACACGAACATGTCCGTTAAGCAGTCGTAGCAGATATTTATGTAGTATAGCAAAGAATTGATTTTAATCAGAATGACCTGTACCCTGCCCTCCACTCCACGTCCTACAATCTAAACTATGTACACAAAACCTATCCAATGTTTTCCACTCCACGTCCTGCAATCTCAGCTCTGTACATAAAACCTATCCAATTTTCTCCACTCCACGTCCTACAATCTCAGCTCTGTACACAAAACCTATCCAATTTTCTCCACTCCACGTCCTACAATCTAAACTATGTACACAAAACCTATCGAATTTTCTTCACTCCACGACCTGCAATCTAAACTATGTACACAAAACCTATCCAATTTTCTTCACTCCACGTCCTACAATGTAAACTATGTACACAAAACCTATCCAATTTTCTCCACTCCACGTCCTACAATCTTAACTATGTACACAAAACCTATCCAATTTTCTCCACTCCACGTCCTACAATCTAAACTATGCACACAAA
Source organism: Unio pictorum (assembly GCA_030141615.1). Classification (NCBI taxonomy): domain Eukaryota; kingdom Metazoa; phylum Mollusca; class Bivalvia; order Unionida; family Unionidae; genus Unio; species Unio pictorum. Next base: position 2,766,472 of record JARLTB010000206.1, read on the forward strand.
ACCTATCCAATTTTCTTCACTCCACGTCCTACAATCTCAGCTCTGTACACAAAACCTATGGAATTTTCTCAACGATAACCGATTTAGACAAGGATCCGACTTAAAATTCATCGGTATACTATAAATTTATGTCGGACATGTAAATATAAATAGGGTAATGTAATTAATGAAACCATTGTAAGGACTCCATGTAAATATAATTAGAGCAGTGTAATTAATAAACCCGTTGCAAGAAATCCGTGTAAATAGAATTAGGGCAGTGTAGTAAATAAAACCATTGTAAGGATGCCATGTAAATATAAGTAGGGCAGTGTAATTAATAAACCCGTTGTAAGAACTCCGTGTAAATATAATTAAGGAAGTGCAATTAATGAAATAGTTGTAAAGACTACATGCAAATAAATGTAGAGAAGTGTAATTAATGAAACCGTTGTAAGGACTCCATGTAAACTCCTAAAATAATTAAGACAGAATAATTAATTAAAAAAACAGTGATAGGGTTCCATGCAAATAGAATCAGGATAGTGAAATTAATGGAACCAATGTAAGGACTCCATGCTAATAGAATTATGGTAGTGTAATTACCATTTGTGTAAGTTTTTGGTATGACTCGGCCGGGAATGGACCCCACGACCTCCAGCATCGGCGGCGGACACTCTGACCATTAGGCCATGATGACCTAGCTAATCTACTTGGGTCACCGCTGCTTACATTAGTGATCTATTCCCAAGCGCGAGCTTTTATTTCGCGTGCGTTACTTTATTATTAAACTTGTTCAGACAATCACATAATCTTTTTTTTATATTTGGTTTACCCTAATACGTACACAGCTTTTGTATCGTTGACTTATTTAATTACGTGCAAAAGTTTGTGAGTATTCAATCATTCAATTATTTCAGCACGTTTGTTTTTTTTAAACTGCACAAAATATCCAGGTCTTTATAATAATATTATCAAAGTCTGTGTTCAGACACAACTATTGAAAATTAATTACTTTTTATTTTAACAAAATGGTTGCTATAGCAACAAATGAACCAGTGCAATCTTTAGCAAAATTAGCGAGATTTTCAAAATGCACCAAATAATCAAGCTATTATATTAATATCAAAGACAATGTTCGGACACCAAATATTCAATCTATTATATTAATATCAAAGACTATGTTCGGACACCAAATATTCATACTATTATATTAATATCAAAGACTATGTTCGGACACCAAATATTCATACTATTATATTAATATCAAAGATTATGTTCAGACACCAAATATTCATACTATTATATTAATATCAAAGACTATGTTCGGACACCAAATATTCATACTATTATATTAATATCAAAGATTATGTTCAGACACCAAAATATTCAATCTATTATAATAAAATCAAAGACTATGTTCAGACACCAAATATTCAATCTATTTTAATAATATCAAGAATTATGTTCGAACATTCAAGATGTACTTGTCCTGATAATAATCAACATGAACGGGTGCATATAATACTGTCATATACATAATATTTATGTATATATAACACTATCATGTCTGTATAATATTATTGTGATATACATAATATTAATGTCTATATAATACTAGCATGTCTAATGATAATATTATGTCTATATTCTACTAGCATGTCTAATGATAATATTATGTCTATATAATACTAGTATGTCTAATAATAATATTGTTGTCTATATAATAATATTATGCCTATATAATAGTATTAATTTCATATACACAATATTAATGTAATAAACACATTATGTATGTCCATACAGTACTATTATGTCTGTATAATATTATTAATGCGATATACACAAAAAGTCATGTATATATAATAATAGTATGTCTATATAATTATAATATCTCAAGATAATATTAATAATGTGATATACACAATAATCATATCCATATAATACTAGTATGAAAGTCCGTGTCTAGACACAAATAGGACAAAGCTTAAAGAAGATAATACTTACATTGAAGATAAGTTACAATTAATTTTAGCTGAATATCCGTTCACACAAGAAATAGACTACATCCAAAGTTGTATAGGTATTCAGGATTAAATATCAATTAAAGTCACAAATGCGGAGAGAGGAAGGAATTGGGGTAAGTAATAATATGTGTTGGCCAAACATTCATGTATATATTTCCAAGAAGGTAAGTGTAGTAAACGTCATTTGCAATGTTCTTCGTGGAACAAACGAGAAGAAAATATGATTAATTTTATGACGTATATTGATGACGATATCGTCGACATTTTGTCAACAACTAAAATGCTTAATTACGAGGAAAACTACGGGTTTTGCTATTAGTTAATAACGAGTCAAACCTTTGACTCTTCCTGTGTAGGGAGGTTGTGGGTAGTATGGATGTCAATTATGGATCAGTCGCCTATCACCATATGAAATTCACTCGGTGGACAAACTAGTATTGAGTCAGCAGCCAGTATTTATGAGCATTTGTCCATGAATTCAATGCAAACATTCGTGGTGATGGATTGAGCATTTGTCCATGAATTCAATGCAAACATTCGTGGTGATGGATTGAGCATTTGTCCATGAATTCAATGCAAACATTCATGGTGATGGATTGAGCATTTTTCCATGAATTCAATGCAAACATTTGTGGTGATGGATTGAGCATTTGTCCATGAATTGAATGCAAACATTCGTGGTGATGGATTGAGCATTTGTCCATGAATTCAATGCAAACATTCGTGGTGATGGATTGAGCATTTGTCCATGAATTCAATGCAAACATTCATGGTGATGGATTGAGCATTTGTCCATGAATTCAATGCAAACATGCGTGGTGATGGATTGAGCATTTGTCTATGAATTCAATGCAAGCATTCGTGGTGATGGATTGAGCATTTGTCCATGAATTCAATGCAAACATTCATGGTGATGGATTGAGCATTTGTCCATGAATTCAATGCAAACATTTGTGGTGATGGATTGAGCATTTGTCCATAAATTCAATGCAAACATTCGTGGTGATGGATTGAGCATTTGTCCATGAATTCAATGCAAACATTCGTGGTGATGGATTGAGCATTTGTCCATGAAATCAATGCAAACATTAGTGGTGATGGATGGAGCATGTGTCCATGAATTCAATGCAAACATTCGTGGTGATGGATTGAGCATTTGTCCATGAATTCAATGCAAACATTCGTGGTGATGGATTGAGCATTTGTCATGAATTCAATGCAAACATTCGTGGTGATGGATGCTTTCAACGTGTCTAGACGTGTCTAATGTACTAGAAAGTCATTCTGTTATACATTCCATACAAATAATTTTGAAACTTTGTCTTGTTACGCTTACAAACACTCAACAATAAATATCGAATAATACATTGAAAGAAAGATACAACTAAACACAAAGATGGAAAAGGAAAGAAATCAATAAAGGAGATATGGGCATATCAAGAAACAAGCAAATACGGCATCATATAGCTTTTGGAAATAGGAATAAATGCTATAACTCCTGACATATTACTTTTATCGGAATCAGTCTTAACTTTTAGTGTGCCTAATTATTAGATGAATTCTAGAATGCATTTTCTCCACCTCACTTAACTGGCATCACATTTTTAAGAACACGAATAATTTGTATACTGTAACTGTAAGATAAAATGTTTGTCCCTCCTATCGAAGGTCAAGACCAATCTGTTGTTAAATGCAACGATATCAACACGTTGGAAATACATTTCTAGGTGAACTTTTACCGTAGCTCCTAAAGCAAATACGTTTCTCGTTGTTTACTGTTTAAAAGGTGAGAACAAATGGACAATGAATTTAATGGTAAAACATTATTAATAACACATATCATACTTTACAGTCCTAAATTATCAAGTAATTAATCTACAGTACTAAATTATCAAGTATCACTAGACACCTAGATTAGACTACGGTCCTAAAGTATCTACTAGCATTGACACCTAGCGTACACTACGGTTATAAAGTATCCACTAGCATTGACACCTAGCGTACACGGTACACTACGGTCCTAAATACTCTTGTATCATTGACACCTTGGGTACACTACGGTCACAAAGTATCCAGTAGCATTGGTACATAGCGGAACTAATGTCCTAAACTATCCAAGATCATTGACACATGGCGTACACTACAGTCCTAAATCATAAAGTATTGACACTTAGCGTACACTACAGTCCTAAATTATCAAATATTGACACTTAGCGTACACTACAGTCCTAAATTGTCATATATCACGTGACACTAGCCTAAAGTGCAGTCCTAACGTATCAGGTAACACTGGTTATTATTGTTTTTTCTACACTAAATTTTCCCAGGAGAATTTATATTTGTATTAAGATTCATATCGAATCAAAAGAAGTTGTGTAGACTGTAGACAAACGCACAGCCACGTATCGGGTTGTAAGAACACACGGCGTTAACACGAGTTTCCATAGAGATAACGCTTTTTAGAAGGCCAGGTATGGGACCAATCTTGCACCAGCTATTGAACTATACAAGCGTTAAGACGATAACACGAATCCGGTTAAAGATGCTTACCCATGTGATTTATCATATGACCTAACCAGGTACCGGAATATATATATAACACATATAGTTAATAAATCAGATACAGACGAACGCGCCATCAAACGTAACACGAACCTGCGGCACTCTCTCATTCGTCTCGCCAGTGTTTCCAACTAAGGACTCACGCATTTCCATAACGTAACACGATACCTGCGACTCTCTTATCATTCGTCTCGCCAGTGTTTCCAACTTAGGACTCACACATTTCCTTCACGTACAACGATACCTGCGACTCTTTCGTCTTTCGTCTCGCCAGTGTTTCCAACTAAAGACACACATTTCCTTCAACTGTTGAGCTGCTTATAAGGTAACATTTTAAAACGTTAATAACATTTTCTAGAAATAAACAAAGCAATTGTCTTCATAATTTATACAGTTTATATCGTTTGAAAGCTATACACAAAATATGTAGATTGGAAATACGAATACAATAAGGCGGAATAATGTGGGTAAGGGTGAATACAAAATAAGGTGGAGTCTTGTTGGTAATTGTAAACACAATTAGGCGGGGTCGTGTAGGTACGTGTTATTACGATACAGCATAGGTTTGTTGGTAAGTGTGAATACAACAAGGCAGATTTATGTAAGTGTGAATACAACAAGTCAGATTTGTGAATGTAAGTGTGATTACAACTAAGCAGATTTGTAAATCTAAGTGTGAATACAACAAGGCAGATTTGTGTATGTAAGTGTGAATACAACAAGGCAGATTTGTGTATGTAAGTGTGAATACATCAAAGTAGAGTTGTTTGGGGTAAGTGTGAATACAACTAGATAGAGTTGTGTGGGGTACGTGTAAATACAGTAATACAGAGTTGTGTAAGTGTGAATACAGTAAGACATAGTTGTGTTAGTGTGAAGACAACAAGGTAGAGTTGTGTGTGTAAGCGTGAATACAACAAGGAAGATTTGTGTATGTAAGCGTGAATACAACTAGGCAGATCTGTGTATGTAAGTCTAAATACAACAAGGAAGATTTGTGTATGTAAGTATGAATGCAGCAAGTCAGATTTGTGTATGTAATAGTGAATACAACAAGGCAGATTTGTGTATGTAAGTGTGCATACAACAAGGCAGATTTGTGTATGCAAGCGTAAATACATCAAGGTAGAATTTTTTGGGGTACGTGTGAATACAACCAAGTACAGTTGTGTGGGGTACGTGTACATTCAGTAAGACAGAGTTGTGTAAGTGTGAATACAGTTAGACAGAGTTGTGTAAATGTGAATACAGTAAGACAGAGATGTGTAAGTGTGAATACAGTAAGACAAAGTTGTGTAAATGTGAATACAATAGGACAGAGTTGTGTAAGTGTGAATGCAGTAAGAGTTGTGTAAGTGATAATACAGTAAGACAGCGTTGTCTAAGTGTGATACAGTGAGACAGAGTTGTGTAAGTATGAATACAACAAGTTCGAGTTGTGTAAATGCGAATACAGTAAGACAGAGTTGTGTAACTGTATATACAACACGGACGAGTTGTGTAAGTGTGAATACAGTAAGACAGAGTTGTGCAAGTATATATACAACAATGCCGAGTTGTGTAAGTGTGAATACAGTAAGACCGAGTTGTGTAAGTGTATATACAGCAAGGCCGAGATGTGTAAGTGTGAATACAGTAAGACAGAGTTGTGTAAGTGTACATACAACAAGGCAGAGTTGTGTAAGTGCGAATACAGTAAGACAGAGTTGTGTAAGTGTACATACAACAAGGCAGAGTTATGTAAGTGCAAATACAGTAAGACTATTCACAGTTAGGACGTTGAGTAGATAATTTTGATTTAACAATTAGACCTTACTGCTTTCATTTAGTGGGATCAACCATTACTACTACTACTACTACTACTACTAATATTACTACTACTACTGCTACTACTACTACTACTACTACTACTACTACTACTACTACTAATAATAATAATAAAATGAAGATCAGTCAATCAATCATTCACCGGGTGAAGTAGTATGACTGCAGCATTCGCACACCCTCACGTTTGTAAACCTTTCGATTTTAAACACAAAAAAGCATCAATGATATAGAAAAATATGTTTTATGTTCAATCTTCTTCTTCAACGAATGTTCAGGCTACATATGGCTGCCATTATTTTTGCGGGAGAAAGAAATCCGATAAAGCCCGGGAAGAAACAACCATGCCCAGAGGTATTTTTCACCTACCCTCATTGCCCTAAGGCTCAAACCCTTTGCAGACAGGGGTGAGATGTTGATAGTGTGGCGATCGCCTTAGAACATTCGGCCCAGCTGGGTCCACACAAAACATTTTGTCGTTTTTCATCAATTTATAATGTCATGGTGGTAGTAATAGTGATAGTAAATCCGTCCTATTGTGTTTACACTTACCTACATGAATACATAAGTATCTGCTCCAACAATAAGTCTGCAAGAATCCTTTAATATGGTACAAAACCAGCATGACTACAAGATACATGTAATAAGACACATGTAATATGGTACAAAACCAGCATGACTACAAGATACATGTAATAGATACATGTAATATGCTACAAAACCAGCATGACTACAAGATATATGTAATAGATACATGTAATATGGTACAAAACCAGCATGACTACAAGATACATGTAATAAGACACATGTAATATGGTACAAAACCAGCATGACTACAATATACATGTGATAGATACATGTAATATGCTACAAAACCAGCTTGACTACAAGATACATGTAATAAGACACATGTAATATGGTACAAAACAAGCATGACTACAATATATATGTAGTAGATACATGTAATATGGCATAAAACCAGCATGACCACAAGATACATGTAATAGATACATGTGATATGGCACAAAACCAGCATGACTACAAGATACATTAATATATACATATAATATGGTACGAAACCAACATTACTACAATATACATGTAATAGATACATGTAATATGGTACAAAACCAGCATGACTACAAGATACATGTAATAAGATACATGTAATATGGTACAAAACCAGCATGACTACAAGATACATGTAATATATACATGTAATATGGTACAAATCCAGCATGACTACAAGATACATGTAATAGATACATGTAGTATGGTACAAAACCAGCATGACTACAAGATACATGTAATATGGTACAAATTCAGGAAGACTACCATTTACCTCTAATATGATACAAGAGTAGTAGGACGAGATTGTACCTCTAAAATTATACAAGACCAGTAGGACAAGAATGTACTTCTAATAAGATACAAGACCAGTAAGACAAAATAACTATACTATGATACAATATCAGGAAGACTACAATATACCTCTAATATGATACAAGACCACTAGGACGAGATTGCACCTCTAATATAATACAAGATCAGTAAGACTACGATATACAAGTAATAGAATACAAGACCAGTAGGGCGAGATTGTACCTCTAATAGGATACAAGACAAGTAGGACGAGAATATACTTCTAATAGGATACAAGACCAGTAAGACAAAATAACTATACTATGATAAACTATCAGGAAGACTATAATATGATACAAGACCAGTAGGACAATATAATGGGAATAGCCCTGTACATGGTGTTATAACAAAGCACATTATAATGGAAATAGCCCTGTACATGATGGTATAACAATGAACATTATAATGGAAATAGCCCTGTACATGGTGCTAGAACAAAACACATTATAATGGGAATAGCCCTATACATGCTGTTATAATAAAACACATTATAATGGGAATAGCCATGTATATGCTGTTATAACAAAGCACGTTATAATGGGAATAACCCTGTACATGGTGCTATAACAAAGCATATTATAATGGAATAGCCCTGTACATGCTGTTATAACAAAGCACATTCTAATGGGAATAATCATGTACATGGAGCTATAACAAAGCATATTATAATGGAATAGCCCTGTACATGGTGCTATAACAAAGAACATTATAATGGGAATAACCCTGTACATGATACTATAACAAAGCTTATTAAATGGGAATAGCCCTGTACATGGTGCTATAACAAAGAACATTTTATTGTGGAGACCTGCACATTGCATACATTTTATTGTGGAGACCTGCACATTGCATACATTTTATTGTGGAGACCTGCACATTGCATACATTTTATTGTGGAGTCATGCACATTGCATACATTTTGTTTTGTTGGAAAGCTTAGGCATGAGAGTCTTAGATGAAAAATAAGCTTTAAGGTGCATAAGATTTAAGGCAGGTAGCCACAGTTCAAACCCAAACCAGAAACATAAGATTTAAGGCAGGTAGCCACAGTTCAAACCCAAACCAGAGACGTAAGATTTAAGGCAGGTAGCCACAGTTCAAATCCAAACCAGAGACGCAAGATTTAAGGCAGGCAGCCACAGTTCAAACCCAAAACAGAAACATAAGATTTAAGGCAGGTAGCCACAGTTCAAACGCAAATCAGAAATATAGGCAGGTAGCCACAGTTCAAACCCAAACCAATAACATAAGGTTTAAGGCAGGTAGCCACAGTTCAAACCCAAACCAGAAACATAAGGTTTAAGGCAGGTAGCCACAGTTCAAACCCAAAACAGAAACATTAGATTTAAGGCAGGTTGCCACAGGTCAAACCCAAAACAGAAACATAAGATTTAAGGCAGGTAGCCACAGTTCAAACCCAAAACAGAAACATAAGATTTAAGGCAGGTAGCCACAGTTCAAACCAAAAACAGAAACATAAGATTTAAGGCAGATAGCCACAGTTCAAACTCAAATGTCTGATAGGAGAGTAACAAACAATAATTCTAGGGATCACTGTGGTTTGTCCAAAATGCAGAACTACAATGTACAGCATATGAGTTTTCACTGTCGTAGTGAAATAATAGTAATAATGAAAAATGTAACTGACCTCCATTACAATCCAGATTAGTCCTCAATCCCCATGTCCCCTTTTTTTCAAAGACAGGTCATAAAAACGAGGCATGTTCGTTTGGTCATTACAATTATGCATTATGGTGTATTCTTCTTCTATTTCTTGAATGACTTCATTAATAGAATCCATTACTTTCACTGCTGCCCAATGACCTATGAAACATAAGTAGTACTCAGATTAAAACATTCTGTACTCATTTAGAACATTATGCAAGGGTACTTAAAGTGTTGTACATGTATGATTGAGCTTTCTCTAGAGTATTATAGTATTTACTTGCTTTACTTGTCACTAATCACACATGTGTCACTTGATCAGACTTGTGTCACTGATCACACATGTGTCACTTGATCTCACTTGTGTCACTTGATCACACTTGTGTCACTGATCAGACTTGTGTTACTGATCATACTTGTGTCACTGATCACACGTGTCACTGAACACACGTGTCACTGATCAGACTTGTGTCACTGATCAGACTTGTGTCACTTTATCAGACTTGTGTCACTGATCAGATTTGTGTCACTTGATCACACATATGTCACTTGATCACACTTGTGTCACTGATCACGCTTATCAGTTATCAGTCATGTCAGATGTGTCCTTATGACCTAAATTCTCTATTTCAGACATGTCATGCATAATTATGCATCTGTGCTTAGCAACTGTGATACAAATTATACAGGTATAATATGTATCCCGACACACTAGTCACTGTTAATACAAGTCACTGTCAATACAAGTCACTGTTAATATAAGCCTGTTCTCAGACATGTCAGACATTAACATCTCATTATTTTCTTTACTTTTGCATCTGATTCTAAGTTATTGTTAGTACAATTATTATGTACAAGTAAAATTGATACATGTGTGCTTGTTTGCATCTGATTCTAAGTTATTGTTAGTACAATTATTAGTACAAGTAAAATTGATACCTGTTTTTTTGTTTGCATCTCATTCTAAGTTATTGTTAGTACAATTATTAGTACAAGTAAAATTGATACATGTGTCCTTGTTTACATCTGATTCTAAGTTATTGTTAGTACAATTATTAGTACAAGTAAAATTGATACCTGTGTCCTTGTTTACATCTGATTCTAAGTTATTGTTAGTACAATCATTATGTACAAGTAAAATTGATACCTGTGTCCTTGTTTACATCTGATTCTAAGTTATTGTTAGTACAATTATTAGTACAAGTAAAATTGATACATGTGTCCTTGTTTGCATCTGATTCTAAGTTATTGTTAGTACAATTATTAATACAAGTAAAATTGATACCTGTGTCCTTGTTTGCATCTGATTCTAAGTTATTGTTAGTACAATTATTATGTACAAGTAAAATTGATACATGTGTGCCTGTTTGCATCTCATTCTAAGTTATTGTTAGTACAATTATTATGTACAAGTAAAATTGATACATGTGTGCCTGTTTGCATCTCATTCTAAGTTATTGTTAGTACAATTATTATGTACAAGTAAAATTGATACATGTGTGCCTGTTTGCATCTCATTCTAAGTTATTGTTAGTACAATTATTTGTACAAGTAAAATTGATACCCGTATCCTTGTTTGCATCTGATTCTAAGTCATTGTTAGTACAATTGTTAGTACAAGTGTTGGTACAAGTACAATTGATACCTGTGTGCTTGTTTCTGGCAGAGTAAACCTCTCCATATGTCCCCTCTCCAATGAGGTCCTGTAATTCCCATGATTCTTCTGGGTCCCTGAGTTCAGCAAACTTTATCTTTTTGCTGTATTTTTCATACATTCGGAACATGTCCGTCATCTTGCTTCCTTATCTAGGAATCCTCCTACATCTGAAGAAAGGAGATAATATATGGTTATGGCAAACAATCATGTTTCTTTTCTGATGCTGGTTTCCTTAAAAATCTGATGCAAGGAGAGTGACACTGTTGTTGCTGTTTTGGGTTAGGCACATCAGCACATGATAGGCTACTTAAAAATCTGATGCAAGGAGAGTGACACTGTTGTTGCTGTTTTGGGTTAGGCATATCAGCACATGATAGGCTACTTAAAAATCTGATGCAAGGAGAGTGACACTGTTGTTGCTCTTTTGGGTTAGTCAGCACATGATCGGCTACTTAAAAATCTGATGCAAGGAGAGTGACACTGTTGCTGCTGTTTTGGGTTAGGCATATCAGCACATGATAGGCTACTTAAAAATCTGATGAAAGGAGAGTGACACTGTTGTTGCTGTTATCGGTTAGGCATTATCATTTACATTATTTATACCACTAATTAACTCATATAATTTAGTATTTACCCCTAAGACTTGTCTCGGTTTCCGACATACCTCGTGAGGCGAACGCCACCGGTCTCAGAGTGCTACCGTACTTCTGCCGTAGCACAGCACCTAGTCCAAATGAAGATGCATCTGCAGATACAACTATGTTTCTATTTGGATCATAATGTGCTAAAGTAGGTGAAAATATCATTTCTTGCTTGATATCTCTAATAGCTTATTCTTGACCTGGACCCCAAGTCCACGAGTTTTTACCTTTCAAAAGCTCACGTAATGGTTTTGATTAAGGCTTACACTACAGTGGCTAGACCAACACATTGTTCTCCGCCTTTTTTATACTGGCGGCGGTTTTAAAATTTCTTTTAGTGGAAAACAGTTTGTTGGTCTAGTCTGTGGCATCATGCCCCAGTGCTAGACATCACCATAAACTGCCACACTGCAGACATCGTAGCGATATGATTAACATCGTTAAAGCTACGTTAAAATTCCACACACTAAACCACACTCCCCTGAGCCACCTATGAAACTAACTTGCCAGATATCATAGACCAGTGGACTTGGGTAGCTAATATTGCTTGCCACTACGACACATTTCCGTTATTATTTGAATTTTGTGTTCAGATTTTACGACACATTTCCGTTATTATTTGAATTTTGTTTTCAGATTTTACGACACATTTCCGTTATTATTTGAATTTTGTTTTCAGGTTTGTTCTATCTATCAGCCATGTCGTTTGCTCATGTAAACATGCAGAATGAGATATTTATTCATGACGTAACTAAAGCTATTTGAATATCTATTCTAGTATTTGTCTCTACACACCAACAGCTTACTAGATAAGGTCAACACTTAATAATATAGCTTGCTGTCATGCAATGATTGGTTGGTTGTGTGTATGATACAAGACTTTACTCGGAGACAAGTACAATCATAACAGAGAATACAGTCCGGTTGAAGTGGGAAACGTGCATTTTAACGGATTTATCAATATTTTGTAAGTATTGTTTTTTTTTTTCAATCCGTATGATTTACTTTTATGCAGCATGAATTCCTATTGAGTCAATGTATTAAAATGGAATAACGCTGTACTGAATCAGTGAATGTGCAGTCCTACGTTAACTCTAATCAAGGTCACAAAACACTGGGAGTTGTACAGTTAACGATACATCGGTAATTAAATTCACAGTTTTTAAATTTTCAAATATACGTTATTGCTGATGCAGAGATAAGTACAGTCTCAATGAGTCAGATGTTCACATGTAAAATCACAGTTAACTTACACCTAGGTCATTTAATGCGCATAAAGTTATTTACTTTTAGCGAGTGCGATTATAAGGTAAAAATATCACGTGCACGTCATTTCCTGTGATTGTGAGATTAATAAATGTAGATGAAGATTATTTAGCAGAAATTATAACTGGTATTTATACGGATTGCTAACCTCTATTATTTATGTAGTCACCACTAACACTCCATCTACTAGTCTCGCTAACCCATTTTTGATATTTTGACATTCGTGTTGTGGTATAGGATCAGAGCGCATTCCCTATCGAAAAGTTGGAATTCGCAGACACCATTTATTGTTGGCATTGGGTAGCCGCTTACTTGCCGGCCCAGCAATCTTGAACGATCTTTCATCGAGATATACCTGCATGAAATCGATAGGAATATGATTTTTTTTTCTCAAACATCGTGAGCATAGCATTCGTTATATCTATAATTCGCTGACAGATGAGACGAAAGTACATCGTTGCTGAAAATTTGACCTGGATTTTGGCCATTCCCATTCTTAGTCACGTGACTACACAAATCTCGCAACCTACAGGTCAATGACGTCAGAGGTTATACAATCACGTGATATCGACAATAAACAAATTTCCAAAGTTGTTATACAAATAATTTGGACACATTATATAGTAGCCACAAAAATAAATGTAGTGCCCACTTTATTCTCAACATATTAAATCTGTGAACAATGACCAGAAACATGCAATTATCGCAGATGGTTGGAGAAAACTATTTTCAAGAAGTACCGAGCATTTGTCAGCGATGTTTTTATTTGTCTCACATGACGATCACCTTGCCATGCTGTCTGTGTAATGTATCTGGTTTTCTTCGAATTGCTGAAACATTTACATTTATTGTACAGCTTTCGGTCATTGTTTTCGCAATAAATTGTTTGGGAAATTTATGTTTACTCATTTTTCTAAAACAAAAATTGACCTGATTTTCATTTTTATGTTTGATTTGTTTTCCTACAGCAACACTAGAAATGGAGTTTGTTGATATCATGTGACTGGGTGACCTCCGATGTCATTTGCATGTAGGTTTAGAGAATTATGTAGTCCCGTGACTAACAATTCAATGGCCAGATCCAATTATTTTCAGCAATGACGTACTTTCGTCTAGCGGATTAAACACATAACAAATGCTATGCTCACGATTTTTGAGAAAATAAATAATATTCCAATCGATTTCATGCAGCAATATCTCGATGAAAGATCGTTCAGGATTGCTGATCCGGGAAGTAATCGGCTACCCCATGCCGACACCAAGACACACCACTAACTCTACACTATTTACACACACCAATTACTCCCCTCTACATTATGTACACACACAACTAACTGCCAATGAGAGTTTTTAAACACAAGACTAATTAATCATATCCATTGTATTTAAATATCCCGCTAGCTCATTATCATTATTTACACCACTAATTAACTCATATGATTTAGTATTTACCCCTAAGACTGATCATCCATATCATTAACATTATTTATACCACTAATTAATTCCTATAATTTAGTATTTACCCCTAAAACTGATCTCCCCATCCATATCATTTACACCCACTAACTCCTAATTTTTTTGTATTTTACGAGCTCTAACTCCACATCTACATTATTTATACCTACCACTACTAACTCCACACCTACATTATTAACACTAACCAATGTAGCGTTTGCAAAGGTTGGGGTGGGGTACTTCCAATATATCAATTAAAATATTATGGAAGTTCCACCCTGGCTCGTGAAGTTATAAAGTTAACTTAAAGACGAAATAGATGTACAGCTCTGAGCCCCCAGTCAGCACTGCCGACGGTTAGATTATATAGAACACAAAGATGAAATTCAAAACAATAACAATTTAATAAAGTCTTACATTTTAAATGATAACTCAATCACTCGTCTTCCAAGTGATAACCTACTTCATCTCGTGATTTTCAGTTTGAGTTCGATTTTCCCCCTGACCTTTGGTTCTACTCATCTCTTTATTCCGTTCCTCTCACTCCTCCTGGATTTCCCCTCTCTCGACTTATCTCCTTCCTTCTCCTTTATCCCGTCTCTCTATCTGAAACCACTGGGACCACTATCACTGGTCTGTCCCTCAAAGCTTCCTCTCCCGACTTCTCTCTTTCCATCTCTTTTCTTCCGTCTCTCTATCGGAGACACTGGGACCACTATCACTGGTCTGTCCCTCGAAGCTTCCTGTGAAAAACACAAGGCGTTAACATATGGTTTATCGAATCTCACCTCGCACTAGCTATTACTTTTTAGGTCACGCATACATACACATGGAAATTCCCACACACTTCTTACAGGGTAACAATGGTGGAATAACACGGTATCATACACACATCAGTACATTGTATCACTTCAGTATATCCAAATATATATTTAATCTCATTGTACTTACAATATTACAACAACCAAACGCATGTCTGTACACTACACTCCCACAAGCGTACACAAATATTCAAATATTCATATCACTAATTTTTCACACTGCAACCATTTCAAAGATACCATTCAGTTCAGCAATGGTAAAATCTATATTGCATGGACAAATGTGCCAGTCTACTATAAAATAACCACATAGCGAATTATAATAATATTAACTCTTACGACGGCTAGCAAATATGACTCTAGTCTACTATAAAATAACCACATAGCGAATTATAATAATATTAACTCTTACGACGGCTAGCAAGCAATATGATTCTTTACAAATGTCAATTCATTCTTCAAAATATGCAAACATATTAACATCACAAAATAATTCTTCCTACTACGATTCTAGTAATAATAATAAGTATATATACGATCTACAATTAAATGTAGTCGCATTCAGCAAAGATCGAACAACTAGCTCACTGACCTTTAGAAGCTACACTTAGAATCCAGTCCTAAGATTTTTTTTCCCCGCCAATAACGCCTGGCTGATCGGAGTTGCTATCAGTCTCTCTAACGAACTATAGCGAACTAAATCTTGCTGGCAGGTCTAATGATATTATACTTATCCCAAATCAGGGTCCCGCCCTATCTCGATTCTGACTGGGTAGCGCTGGGGCCCTGTCCAATCGACTAAGCGACCAATTCAACCTGGCTATCAGTCTGCGTATCAAGAAGATACGGCACGTCCACTCCTTCTGGCAACTTCTTTGATCTGCACATGCGCTTTCCATACCAAGGTAATAATTGCACTTCTGATGGCCTTGGTCGGGCTTCCCACCCTAGCCACGGCAAACTTACGTAAGGGATAGTGTTAGCCTGCGGTTATGTTTAACATTAAACAGTGGCTTGTCCGAATTACTTTGATTATACATGTTTCTAATTTAATTTTGGGTCGGGCAAAAAGCCACAACCAATAACTCCCAAAACACAATGTTTCGTCCAGTCATTGTAATTATTAGCTACTCTAACATGGCACAATATCACTAAGATCACACAACACCTCTAAGATCATAAACAGCTCTAAGATCACACAAAACCACAGAGATCCCACAACACTTCTAAGATGGCACAATATCACTAAGATAACACAACACCTCCAAGATGCCACAAAAACATTTAGATCACGAAACACCTCTAAGATCACAAACACCTCTAAGATGGCACAATATCACTAGAATCACACAACACCTCTAAGATCACAAACATCTCTAAGATCACACAAAACCTCTGAGATCCGACAACACCTCTAAGATGGCACAATATCACTAAGATAACACAAGATGCCACACGAACAATTAGATCACACAACACCTCTAATATCACACAAGACCAGTAAGAGCACTCAACGCCTCTACGATGGCACAATATCACTAAGATCACACAACACCTCACACAAAACCACGAAGATCACACAACACCTATACTATCACACAATACCGATAAGACCACATAAAACAACTAAGATCACACAACACCTATAAGACCACAAATAACAACTAAGATTACACAACACCTCTAAGATGGCATAAGATCACTAAGAGCACACAACATGTATAAGTCCACAAAATTAACTAAGATCACACAACACCTCTAAGATGGCAAAGCAACACTAACATCACACAACACCTATAAGACCACAAAAACAACTAATATCACACAACACCTCTGGGATAACATAAAACCACTAAGGTGGCTAGGGAATTAATGGATGATTACATTGTGCGTCTAAAACAGAGTAATAAAAAAAAACATATAAAAAAGTAAAATGTCCACAGGAGGAGAGGAAAAAGTTGGTTACAGTATTGCCAATGTTGGGACTTTGTAACTAGAAGAACGTAAGTGATTTATAAGTTATACGTGAATATTTTCATACTCTGCATACTTAGCAGGTAATCTTACCACTGCAATGCTAGATTATATATATTTTTTTTACCGAGCTTAAAAAATTATTTAGCTTCATGTATAGTTTTAAAAAGTTGCCCTGTGGAGGAATATTCGATTTTTTTAAAGAAAAGGGCCAAATTTCTATGTTTTCTTTTTCTCTTACGGACGATGTTCAGACTACCTTTCTTGGGATGATCTTGATCTAGAAGCTGTTATTACGGATTATGATATTATGAACACAAAGAAGACTAGTAACGATGACGACGATTTTGTTGATGATAGATCATCCCCAGACAGATGTGTTGATTGTCTGTGGCACAAAGTCGATTCAATAAAACATTGTTTCTTTTAATACAGATTTTATACACATGCGTTCCTAAAGATTGGAAATTAAACGTCACAAGAATAAAACTTTGTATGTTTTCAGCTGACGAACATCTAAACCGAAATGGTCCCCTTTTGTTTCCTATTTGAGTAGAATTAAGTTGAGGAATAATGTAGCCTTCTAGCTAAATTATCCAAGAACATGGTTTTGCAATATCATGCGTAAAATAAATCTGATCATCCAAATTCCGTTTAATTCAGTCTAAACTCAATTTTGTTTTTATAAATCTCAAACTTGTATTGTTATTCATATTTTTTAAAAATGTATCACAAGATTGCATGAGAGCACCACAAGACCGCATTGATCGTGTGATTATATAAGGTGCCCTTTGATTATTATATGCTGTATAATACATTCGGTGAATGATATACATAGTCTCATGTATGATAGCATAACTTCAAATTCATTTTATTATTATTTCTTTAAACTTATTGTTTTATAAAATTAAATGCGTGATATGTTACATTTGTCTAATGAATGATTTACATTCCTTCCGAATTTAGTGAAATGCGTTGGATATAGGCGATATTTCCAAATATTAAACAGAGAAGTCAAGGGTGAAGAAAATAATCTTTTGCGAAATTCTTACATATTACACATAACATAATTAGGGTTTATGATATACTAAATTGGAATATATATTAATTTTACTACAAATTCAGTTAATTGATATAATAAAATAAAATGATATCGCAAGATAAATATAATGTTATAGAATAAGGAAAAAAAATATAAAATGACGGCTCACAAGGTCTTTTAAAGTTCGATGACCAAAATATTTAGATTTATATTTGAACATTATAAACACGCTATTATTTTGACATGCGTTGAAATTAAAGGTTCATTAATCGCCCTATCCACCCCACCGTCAACCAGTGTTATTATCTAGTAAAAGAATATGCTTTTATTTTGACATATAAGGTTAAATAATTTCCCACCCACCAAACCGTCAACCATTGCTTGTATCCATCATAGTACATACTATTTTGACACACACCAAACCGTCAACCATTGCTTGTATCCATCATAGTACATACTATTTTGACACCCACCAAACCGTCAACCATTGCTTGTATCCATCATAGTACATACTATTTTGACATCCACCAAACCGTCAACCATTGTTTGTATCCATCATAGTACATACTATTTTGACATTTGTAGGAGTTAGATATTGAATACTCACTCCACTCGCTCAACCATCAACCAGGGTTATTATATACCGTCAACTTGGGCTTCTCAGACACACTCTTGAGTCGTGCAATCCGAGGTTCATAAACGCGTTTAACACCCTGACCTCCAGCCAGTTTGATGTCGGTTGAACCACAGGAGTAAGACGTTTATCGTCAGGACGTCAGATTCCAGAGATGGGACAATGTCACACACGCACACACACACACACACACACACACACACACTATATATATATATATATATATATATATATATATATATATATATATATATATTTATATATATATATATATCCTCCCATGACATTTATAACCATAACCATTGTTTCCACTCTAGTCATGAGCTCTATAGATCAGTCATGCATTTCCAATGATTAATCACTAGCGACGTAAGAAAATAACGATATAAATATTATATACTTCCTGCACCCACCCCACCCCAGCATCTTCTCTCATTCATAAAGGACAGTGTACGCAGGAATCTGGAGTGAGAGATAAAACAATTGCCCTTGAAACTGAAACTTACACCAACCTGATCGTTGTAACGATATGTGTACACTTTTCATGGGATTTATCAACAGTGTTCATAGTATCAGCAGTAGGCCAGGCCCAAGGATGTACGGGACCCAAGCAGCATACGGGGCTCCAGGCATCATGCGATAAGCTCGAGTCAACAAGCAAAAAAAAACTGTATTGTCTAAAAGCGCGGGTCCCAAGGCGGTTTCCTTGTTTGCATTGCCATAGGACTGAGCCTGAAGTAATCGCCTGTCGAAATGATGAAGTGATTTTCTTGTATATGAGGCACACACTCACTATAATATATTTAATGCTTGGTTTTGTTGCTGTTTTTTTCTTTTCTCTATACGTGCGATAGACTGAAAGAACAATTGATTTAAGAGGTTATGTTTGCTTGAAATAAGTAAATACGAAATATATTTAGTTGAGTGGAAGAAAAACTATAATATATTTAATGCTTGGTTTTGTTGCTGTTTTTTTTCTTTTCTCTATACGTGCGATAGACTGAAAGAACAATTGATTTAAGAGGTTATGTTTGCTTGAAATAAGTAAATACGAAATATATTTAGTTGAGTGGAAGAAAAACTAGGGATTTTCACCACCAGGTAAAATATATCCGATAATCACTCGCTTCAACAAATTTTCATTTTAGTATATGCTCAAATGTATCAGTTAACAGTATGTATCACAGACTGTTATTATATATCGTTCTGTATATCTCTCTCCAACACACACACACACACACACACACACACACTATTCTAGCTTCAGAAAAGAGCTGATATTCTTGGTTAAATATGACCGATAATGCACTAAATATATATATATATATATATATATATATATATATATATATATATATATATATTATGTTCAGTGAATTATCACAAATATTTAATTTAGATAAATTACTTTACCGTACATTGCATGCATAAGCAAAAAAGTCAAAGATTTTCCAGTTAAATTTTCTCATTCGAGACGTTTTTGTAACTTTGTATCATTGTAGATAAATCTAATGGAATGTGTACGCCTAAAGTAATAACCACCCGTGTTCATTAGGTTACTTGGCGTAAGATCAGTTTAAAGATTTTCATCCCTTCAAATTTTTTCAAGTGTTTCCTCTCACTCTCCATAATCACCAATTTTATTTCTCACTAAATTATAGGTGCAATCAGAGGAAATTCCAATCAAATTCATTTCTAAATCGGTAAATATTAATTACCTTTCGTTCTGTTTTATTATTTTCTAAATGATTCATAACTTGAAATTCATTAACTTATCAAGAGAAATAACATCAGCAATATTGGTATATCAACACTTTAAAAGTCAAATTAATTTTAATTATATATATATATATATATATATATATATATATATATATATATATATATATATATATATATATATATATATATATATATATATATATATATATATATATATATATATATATATATATAAATACACCGATATATACATATATATATATATATATATATCGGTATATCTTTTTATCTATCTCGGCTGATAGCCTTCGTTATCTTCAAAGAATTAAACTCAGGTGGCCATTGGTTGGAAATAAAGTTTTTTTTTCGGTCCATATTTGTGTTATAAAAGATTACTCAGTTAATATTCCTGCTTCAAAGAAAGAGAAAAACATAAAACTTACTGCCAAGTAATAGACAAAAGTCAAATATCAACTTCCGTGCAATTATGAGCAATGAATCTCTCAGGCATTAGATTGATCTTTTTAAATAGGATGAAGCTCTATTGACGGCTGTACACAATTATTGAAAACCCATGCATTATATATTGAAAAAGATCGTCTTTTATTCAAAGAAGCAAAATGGCTTCAAAATTATGAGATAAGGAAGTAATATTTCGATATATTTCGACATGTTATTTTTGAAAATAACGATATTGTTTGGTTTTATACATAATAATTCAATTGGACAAGATATGTCGTTATTTTGATTTAGTTTTTCTTTAATAATATAATCACTTAAATTGTACCGTAGTTTTACAAACATATCAATAAGAAAGATTTCGTATGCATAAGAAAAAAAAACCGCGTCAGTTACCCTCAGTCGAGATTTACGGTACACCTGTTTGACAGCGTTTTCCTAATTTAATGCAAAGTAAATCCGTGGATGTTTCAACAGTTGTAAACAGGTGATGATTACATGTGCTTATTTCACTCGGGCTGCTCTACCGGAAATCGTAGCTTCCCCTTTTGTCAATCGGCTTTACTATCTAATTTATTCAGGTAATCAGGGGATTAATATTGACTGATATATAGAGTAGCTCTTTACTCGAGACTGACTAGAAAACGAAACAACAAACATAATTATGTAGTGATATTCGCAGAATGGTCAGCAATGTGGCAGGCAAACGAACAAGTATCATCCCAAACTTCAGCAGCAAATCTGTCAAATCAAAGACTTATATTTAAAAAAACAAAAACAAAAGCAAATCATAATTATTTTTTGCTTTTGTTATATTACGGCAATATGGCCTATGAAGAGAAAAACGTAACAGAATGTGATTTCATGCCTGGCTGAAATAAATTTGAAATAGATGGGTAATTTGAAATTTATTTTTAAAAGACAAGTTTAAAATTTATTATGGATGGAAATTATACTGGATTTGTTAGATGAGTCAAATATTTTATGTGCTATCATTAACGAATAACAGGAAATAATTTATGTATGTATGATTTTAAAGTGTGTGTGTGTGATTTAGATTTTTCACGTAGCTTGAGATAAAAATTTCAGTCAAATCGCTACGATATCTGCAGTGAGGCAGTTTATAGTAATGTCTAGCGTTGAGGCTTCATACCACAGACATGTAGCATGATGCTCCAACCAGTCACATTATCCTGACACAAGGCTGACCAGTTAACACTAGCCTCCTAATACTGAGCGCCTATCGAATCAGCTGTTTGTACCAGTTTGGTATGACTCGGCCTCGGTTTGAACCCGCAACCTCATGCATCAGATGCTGACACTCTAACCATATGACCATTAAAATGATTTTAAAAGAAATGATTCAGTAACAGTGTGTTATACATGATGACAGCGTGTAGTAGAATACTCTCAAATACCTCCGTGATATGCATGACGCGATAAGAGGGCGTCGTAGTGTTAGTCGTATTCATCATTACCTGTAGTTTCTAAGTTATGGGACGCGGTGGTTGGCATGACGCTGTAGTAGGCACGACGCGGTAATAGGAGGTCGTAGTCTCTCTCAATCGAATCAGCTTTCATCTTTACCAATATCTATGGGACTGCACATTACACATCCACGCTCATGGCAAAACAACAATGACAAAATGTGTTCGCTTGGCTGTATATTATCTTCGCTGTTTCAGTTTTCTGGAAAAAGCTTTTACCTAAATTTGGATATTTTTGTTTTAATTTGAAATTTAACTTTTCTAAATCGAAGTTTTGTATTATATACTCTACAATGTATTGCAAAACTTTATATTTAAACCAATACAGATTGTACTTTGCTGTAATAATAGTGTGATCAGTTATAAAGCTTACAATGGTAGTATGAAGTTTCCTAATCACAGTGTGTGTAGTTGTATGGAATTATTGTCAAACGTTGCGATTTAACTTAAAATAGGGTCATAACCAGTGAGATGATTATGCTAGCGTCAAAATCAGATGATTACGTCCACATGAAATATCGTGTATCTAAATCGCACACACTATTCACACTATTCACTGACATGATAAAATGGTACAGAACTTTCCTTTATAGAGAATTAAAACTTTACATTACTAGTCTGCCCCGTGTATCCTATTTTATTTCTATGTACCTGTTATTCTTTGTCTGCCTCGACTTTTTATTTCTATGTACCTGTTATTAATTGTCTGCCTCGTGTATTTTATTTTATTTCTATATACCTGTTATTAATTGCCTGCCTCGTGCATTTTATTTTATTTCTATATACCTGTTATTAATTGTCTGTTTCGTGTATTTTTTTTTTATATACCTGTTATTATTTGTCTGTCACGTGTATTTTATTTTATTTATATGTACCTATTATTATTTGTCTTTCACGAGATTTTATTTTATTTATATGTATGTTTTATTTGTGTGTCACGTGATTTTATTTTATTTCTATATACTTATTATTAAATGTCTGCCCCAAGATTTTATTTTATTTATATATACCTGTTATTAGTTGTCTGTCACGTGATTTTATTTTATTTATATATACCTGTTATTATTTGTCTGCCTCGTGTATTTTATTTTATTTATATATACCTATTATTATTTGTCTGTCACGTGATTTTATTTTATTTATATGTACCTATTATTATTTCTCTGTCACGTGTATTTTATTTTATTTATATGTAGTTATTCAATATAAGTTTGGGCTTTTAGAATACTAAGTTGTGTGTGTCTTTTTTGAGTTATTTTTAATTACCGTGTACTGGAAATTGTGTCTATTTGTTTGGATGAAGAGGAATTATTTTGTTAGTTTTCTAGAAAAGAATATGTGCTCATAGATTTCTATTATCAAGAACTGACTTCATCAAAAGACATCGTCTTCCATATTGGATACTTCGCTGGAATTCGAACTTAGAATTATTTGGACATTTTATTACCAGGACTTTTGTAATTTCTCTAGTGGATAATATTTTGAATTATTTTGGATTAATTTTTGAATTGATTCTTAAAGCCGTATGTTTATTTTTCTTTTCTGAAAAAAAATATTTGTACCCAATAAATTGTTTATTAAGTTTTACAAGCTTGTTATTTTCACTTTCTATGTTACTGTTTATTCGACCCTAAGCACGTGACAACATTAATGTGTTAAAGAGCCATAAGACACAACATTAATGTGTTAAAGAGCCATAAGATACAACATTAATGTGTTAAACAGTCATAAGATACAACATTAATGTGTTAAAGAGCCATAAGATACAACATTAATGTGTTAAAGAGTCATAAGATACAACATTAATGTGTTAAAGAGCCATAAGATACAACATTAATGTGTTAAAGAGTCATAAGATACAACATTACTGTGTTAAAGAGCCATAAGATACAACATTAATGTGTTAAAGAGCCATAAGATACAACATTAATGTGTTAAAGAGCCATAAGATACAACATTAATGTGTTAAAGAGCCATAAGATACAACATTAATGTGTTAAAGAGTCATAAGATACAACATTAATGTGTTAAAGAGTCATAAGATACAACATTAATGTGTTAAAGAGTCATAAGACACAACATTAATGTGTTAAACAGTCATAAGATACAACATTAATGTGTTAAAGAGCCATAAGATACAACATTAATGTGTTAAAGAGTCATAAGATACAACATTAATGTGTTAAAGAGTCATAAGACACAACATTAATGTGTTAAACAGTCATAAGATACAACATTAATGTGTTAAAGAGCCATAAGATACAACATTAATGTGTTAAAGAGCCATAAGATACAACATTAATGTGTTAAACAGTCATAAGATACAACATTAATGTGTTAAACAGTCATAAGATACAACATTAATGTGTTAAAGAGTCATAAGATACAACATTAATGTGTTAAAGAGTCATAAGATATAACATTAATGTGTTAAAGAGTCATAAGATACAACATTACTGTGTTAAAGAGTCATAAGATACAACATTACTGTGTTAAAGAGCCATAAGATACAACATTAATGTGTTATAGAGCCATAAGATACAACATTAATGTGTTAAAGAGTCATAAGATATAACATTAATGTGTTAAAGAGCCATAAGATACAACATTAATGTGTTAAAGAGTCATAAGATACAACATTACTGTGTTAAAGAGTCATAAGATACAACATTACTGTGTTAAAGAGCCATAAGATACAACATTAATGTGTTAAAGAGTCATAAGATACAACATTACTGTGTTAAAGAGCCATAAGATACAACATTAATGTGTTAAAGAGTCATAAGACACAACATTAATGTGTTAAAGAGCCATAAGATACAACATTAATGTGTTAAAGAGTCATAAGATACAACATTAATGTGTTAAAGAGTCATAAGATACAACATTAATGTGTTAAAGAGTCATAAGATACAACATTAATGTGTTAAAGAGCCATAAGATACAACATTAATGTGTTAAAGAGCCATAATATACAACATTACTGTGTTAAAGAGTCATAAGATACAACATTACTGTGTTAAAGAGCCATAAGATACAACATTAATGTGTTAAAGAGTCATAAGACACAACATTAATGTGTTAAAGAGTCATAAGATACAACATTAATGTGTTAAAGAGCCATAAGACACAACATTAATGTGTTAAAGAGCCATAAGATACAACATTAATGTGTTAAAGAGCCATAAGATACAACATTAATGTGTTAAAGAGTCATAAGATACAACATTAATGTGTTAAAGAGCCATAAGATACAACATTAATGTGTTAAAGAGTCATAAGATACAACATTAATGTGTTAAAGAGCCATAAGATACAACATTAATGTGTTAAAGAGTCATAAGACACAACATCACTGAGAAAGGAACTCATCTCCTAATTCATCGCCTCAGAGTTTCGACAAAGATTGTTTTTAACAAAACTTCCACTATGCTAAGACTACAGACAAGTTTAAAAACTTCCACTATGCTAAGACTATAGACAAGTTTAAAAGCTTCCACTATGCTAAGACTACAGACAAGTTTAAAAACTTCCACTATGCTAAGACTACAAACAAGTTTAAAAACTTCCACTATCCTAAGACTACAGACAAGTTTAAAATCTTGCACTATGCTAAGACTACAGACAAGTTTGAAAACTTCCACTATACTAAGAGATGAGACAAATTTAAAAACTTCCACTATGCTACGAGTATAGACAAGTTCAATAATCAAACATCAGATATAAGCAACAATATAAATGTTCTAAAATAAAGCATGTTTATGCAATTTTGTGCTGAAGAAAATAACACTGGAAATATTTCAGAATTTTAAAACGTTATTATTTTAACATTGGGTTATCATATGCATTATACGCTTAAAAACATGGTTTATGAACATATGATAGATGTATCAATAGATTTGTTGTACATGTTTGACAGATTGATTTGTCGGCATGTATTCTGAATTTCCACCCACCCACCCATTTACTGCTTGGGCATCATCTAGGCCGCTGTTCTGGGTATATTACAATAATATACTCATTATATGTTATGGGTATATTACAATAATATAATCATTATATGTTATGGATATATTACAATAATACAATCATTATATGTTATGGGTATATTACAAGAATATAATCATTATCTGTTATGGGTATATTACAAGAATATAATCATTATATGTTATGAGTATATTACAATACTATAATCATTATATGTTATGGGTATATTACAAGAATATAATCATTATATGTTATGGGTATATTACAATAATATAATCATTATATGTTATGGGTATATTACAAGAATATAATCATTATCTGTTATGGGTATATTACAAGAATATAATCATTATATGTTATGGGTATATTACAATAATATAATCATTATCTGTTATGGGCATATTACAATAATATAATCATTATATGTTATGGGTATATTACAAGAATATAATCATTATATGTTATAGGTATATTACAAGAATATAATCATTATATGTTATGGGTATATTACAAGAATATAATCATTGTATGTTATGGGTATATTACAATAATATAATCATTATCTGTAATGGGTATATTACATTAATATAATCATTATCTGTTATGGTTATATTGCAATAATCTAATCATTATATGTTATGGGTATATTACAAGAATATAATCATTATATGTTATGGGTATATTACAAGAATATAATCATTATATGTTATGGGTATATTTCAAGAATATAATCATTATATGTTATGGGTATATTACAATAATATAGTCATTATCTGATATCGGTATATTACAATACTATAATCATTATATGCTATGGGTATATTACAATAATATAATCATTATATGTTATGGGTATATTACAATAATACAATCATTATATGTTATAGGTATATTACAAGAATATAATCATTATATGTTATGGGTATATTAGAATAATACAATCATTAATTGTTATGGATATATTACAATAATATAATCATTATATGTTATGGGTCAAGTTATCTCGATATAGGCGATGATGACCTTGACAGTTTTATCATATATCTCTCTCCTGAGTGTGTGTCTCGTACGTCTCTGTACTGTCTACATCAATTTAATAGACGATAAACTTATGATAACCCAGATCAAGTACTTTGAAATCGTCCCCTTTTCGTACATTTTGTGGACATCCACGTGTTCACTGAGAGATTTTATCATGCGGCGGCTGAGAGAGAAGATACATTGTTCAAATACTTATAACATCAAAATACACGAGTACTTGTCATTACTTGTCTGCCCCGTGTACTTTATTGTATTTATATGTACCTGTTAATATTTGTTTGCCTCGATTATTTTATTTTATTTCTATGTACCTGTTATTATTTGTCTGTCCCGTGTACTATAGTTACACAATACTAAAGCAGCAAATAGTCAATAATAATTACACAATACTAAAGCAGTAAATAGTCAATAATAGTTACACAAAGCTAAAGCAGTAAATAGTCAATAAATATTACACAATACTAAAGCAGCAAATTGTCAATAATAGTTACACAATAATAAAGCAGTAAATAGTCAATAAATATTACACAATAGTAAAGCAGTAAATAGTCAATAATAATTACACAATACTAAAGCAGTAAATAGTCAATAATAATTACACAATACTAAAGCAGTAAATAGTCAATAAATATTACACAATACTAAAGCAGTAAATAGTCAATAATAATTACACAATAATAAAGCAGTAAATAGTCAATAATAGTTACACAATGCTAAAGCAGTAAATAGTCAATAAATATTACACAATGGTTAAGCAGTAAATAGTCAACAATAATTTCACAATACTAAAGCAGTAAATAGTCAATAATAATTACACAATACTAAAGCAGCAAATAGTCAATAATAATTACACAATACTAAAGCAGTAAATAGTCAATAAATATTACACAATACTAAAATAGCAATAGCCAATAAATATTAAACAATACTAAAGCAGTAAATAGTAATAGTTATACAATACTAAGGTAGCAAATGGTCCATGATAGTTACATAATACTAGAGTAGCATATAGTCAATGATACTACACAATACTACAGTAGTAAATAGTCAATGATACTACACAATACTTCAGTATTAAATAGTCAATGATACTACACAATACTACAGTAGTTTGTTTTGTTTGTTTGATTAGGATTTTTAACGTAGCTTTAACAATTTTTCAGTCATATCGCTACGATGTCTGCAGTGAGGCAGTTTATAGTGATGTCTACCACTGGGACATCATTGCGCAGACATGTAGCATGATGTCCCCCCCCCCCCAGTCACATTATCCTGACACCAGGCCGACCAGTCCTAACACTAACCTCTTAATACTGAACGTCAAGCGAGGCAGCTGTTAGTACCATTTTTGTAAGTCTTTGGTATGACTCGGCCGGCGATTGAACCCACGACCTCCCGATTCCGCGGCGGACGCTCTAACCACTAAGCCACCGGAGCGGTTAACTACTACAGTAGTAAATAGTCAATGATACTACACAATACTACAGTAGTAAATAGTCAATGATACTACACAATACTACTGTAGTAAATAGTCAATGGTATTACACAATACTACAGTAGCAAATAATCAATGCTAGTCATACAATACTAAATTAGCAAAAAGTATATAATAATAATAATGAAAACACAAGTATGCAACACAAAAGTAGCAAATAGTCAAAACTAATATATATATATATATATACACAACTCTAATTTGATTAAAATGAAATTTCCACTGTTTCGAAACTGCGCAGTGTGGTTGAAGAGAATGAATGCGTACCGAACGATTTTGATTTACTTTTAGTTTTTTGAAACCTGCATGTCCACTGGCTCATTGAGAGGTCACAAGAACATGTCAGTTAAGCAGTCGTAGCAGATATTTATGTAGTATAGCAGAGAGTTGATTTTAATCAGAATGACCTGTACCCTGCCCTCAACTCCACGTCCTACAATCTAAACTATATACACAAAGCCTATCGATTTTTTTCCACACCACGTCCTGCAATTTCAGCTCTGTACACAAAACCTATCGAACTTTCTCAACGATAACCGATTTAGACAAGGAGCCGACTTAACATACATCGGTATACTATAAATTTCTGTCGTCCATGTAAATATAAATAGGGTAATGTAATTATTGAAACCATTGTAAGGACTCCATGTTAATATAATTAGGGCAGTGTAATTAATGAAACCATTGCAAGGACTCCATGTAAACATAATTATGGTAGTGTAATTATTGAAACCATTGTAAGGACTCCATGTAAATATAATTATGGTAGTGTAATTATTGAAACCATTGCAAGGACTCCATGTAAACATAATTAGGGCTGTGTAATTAATGAAACCATTGCAAGGACTCCATGTAAATATAATTAGGGCTGTGTAATTAATGAAACCATTGTAAGAACTCCGTGCAAATAGAATCATGATTGTGTAATTACTAAAAACATTGTCATGACTCCATGTAAATATAATTAGAACAGTGTAATTAATTAAACCTTTCTAAGGACTCCGTATAAGCAGAATTAGAACAGTATAATTCATTGACCATTGTAAGGACTCCATATAAATATAATTAGGGCAGTGTAATTAATACAACCGTTGTAAGAACTCCGTGTAAATATAATTAGGGCAGTGTAGTAAATCAAACCATTGTAAGGACGCCATGTAAATATAATTAGGGCAGTGTAATTAAAAAACCCGTTGTAAGAACTCCGTGTAAATAGAATTAGGGCAGGATAGTAAATATTTCCATTGTAAGGACGCCATGTAAATATAATTAGGGCAGTCTAATTAATGTAAACATTGTAAACATGCAAATATAATCAGGATAGTCGATGTAAGTACTCCATACAAATATAATTATGGTAGTGTAATTAATACATCCGTTGTAAGGTCTCAGTGTAAATATAATTAAGGCAGTGCAATTAATGAAATAGTTGTAAAAACTCCATGCAAATAAATTTAGAGAAGTGTAATTAATGAAACCGTTGTAAGGACTCCATGTAAACTCCTAAAAAAATTAGGGCAGATTAATTAAAAAAAACAGAGTTAGGGTTCCATGCAAATAGGATCAGGATAGTGAAATTAATGGAACCAAT
Source organism: Unio pictorum (assembly GCA_030141615.1). Lineage (NCBI taxonomy): Eukaryota > Metazoa > Mollusca > Bivalvia > Unionida > Unionidae > Unio > Unio pictorum. The sequence continues at coordinate 2,797,223 of JARLTB010000206.1, forward strand.
GTAAGGACTCCATGCTAATAGAATTATGGTAGTGTAATTACCATTTTTGTAAGTTTTTGGTGTGATTCGGCCGGGAATGGACCCCACGACCTCTAGCATCGGCAGAGGACACTCTAACCATTATGCCTTTGGAGAGGTGACTTAGTGGTTAGAGCGTCTACCGCGGATGACCTAGCTAATCTACTTGGGTCACCTCTGCTTGCATAAGTGATTTATTCACATGCGCGAGCTTTTATTTCGCGTGCTTTACTTTATTATTAAACTTGTTCAATCACATAATCTGTTTTTATATTTGGTTTACCCTAATACGTACACAGCTTTTGTATCGTTGACTTATTTAATTACGTGCAAAAGTTTGTGTATATTCAATCATTCAATTATTTCAGCACTTTTGATTATTTTAAACTGCACAAAATATTCAGGTCTTTATAATAATATTATCAAAGTCTGTGTTCAGACACAACTATTGAAAATGAATTACATTTTATTTTAACAAAATGGTTGCTTTAGCAACAAATGAACCAGTGCAATCTTTAGCAAAATTAGCGAGATTGTCAAAATGCACCAAATATTCATAATATTATATTAATATGAAAGACTATGTTCAGACACCAAATATTCATACTATTATATTAATATCAAAGACTATGTTCAGACACCAAATATTCAATCTAATGCGGAGAGAGGAAGGAATTGGGGTAAGTAATAATGTGTTGGCGACTCGAGTTACGAGGAAAACTACAGGTTTCACCATTAGTTAATAACGAGGCAAACCCTTGACTCTTCCTGGGTAGGGAAGTTGTGAGTAGAATGGATGTCAATTCGGGATCAGTCGGCTATCACCATATGAAATTTCACTCGGTGGACAAAGTAGTATTGAGTCAGCAGCCAGTATTAATGAGCATTTGTCCATGAATTCAATGCAAACATTCGTGGTGATGGATTGAGCATTTGTCCATGAATTCAATGCATACATTCGTGGTGATGGATTGAGCATTTGTCTATGAATTCAATGCAAACATTCGTGGTGATGGATTAAGCATTTGTCCATGAATTTAATGCAAACATTCGTGGTGATGGATTGAGCATTTGTCCATGAATTCAATGCAAACATTCGTGGTGATGGATTGAGCATTTCTCCATGAATTCAATGCAAACATTCGTGGTGATGGAATGAGCATTTGTCCATGAATTCAATGCAAACATTCGTGGTGATGGATTGAGCATGTGTCCATGAATTCAATGCAAACATTTGTGGTGATGGATTGAGCATTTGTCTATGAATTCAATGCAAACACTCGTGGTGATGGATTAAGCATTTGTCCATGAATTTAATGCAAACATTCGTGGTGATGGATTGAGCATTTGTCCATGAATTCAATGCAAACATTCGTGGTGATGGATTGAGCATTTTTCCATGAAATCAATGCAAACATTCGTGGTGATGGATTGAGCATTTGTCCATGAATTCAATGCAAACGTTCGTGGTGATAAATTGAGCATGTGTCCATGAATTAAATGCAAACATTCGTGGTGATGGATTGAGCATTTGTCCATGAAATCAATGCAAACATTCGTGATGATGGATTGAGCATTTGTCCATGAAATCAATGCAAACATTCGTGGTGATGGATTGAGCATTTGTCCATGAATTCAATGCAAACATTCGTGGTGATGGATTGAGCATTTGTCCATGAATTCAATGCAAATATTCGTGGTGTTGGATAGAGCATTTGTCCATGAAATCAATGCAAACATTCGTGGTGATGGATTGAGCATTTGTCCATGAATTCAATGCAAACATTCGTGGTGATGGATTGTGCATTTGTCCATGAATTCAATGCAAACATTCGTGATGACGGATTGAGCATTTGTCCATGAAATCAATGCAAACATTCGTGGTGATGGATTGAGCATTTGTCCATGAATTTAATGCAAACATTCGTGGTGATGGATTGAGCATTTGTCCATGAAATCAATGCAAACATTCGTGGTGATGGATTGAGCATTTGTCCATGAATTCAATGCAAACATTCGTGGTGATGGATTGTGCATTTGTCCATGAATTCAATGCAAACATTCGTGATGACGGATTGAGCATTTGTCCATGAAATCAATGCAAACATTCGTGGTGATGGATTGAACATTCGTCCATGAATTCAATGCAAACATTCGTGGTGATGGATTGAGCATGTGTCCATCAATTCAATGCAAACATTCGTAGTGATGAATTGAGCATTTGTCCATGAAATCAATGCAATTATTCGTGGTGATGGATGGAGCATTTGTCCATGAATTCAATGCAAACATTCGTGGTGATGGATGGAGCATTTGTCCATGAATTCAATGCAAACATTCGTGGTGATGAATTGAGCATTTGTCCATGAATTCAATGCATATATTCGTGGTGATGGATTGAGCATTTGTCCATGAAATCAATGCAAACATTCGTGATGATGGATTGAGCATTTGTCCATGAAATCAATGCAAACATTCGTGGTGATGGATTGAGCATTTGTCCATGAATTCAATGCAAACATTCGTGGTGATGGATTGAGCATTTGTCCATGAATTCAATGCAAATATTCGTGGTGTTGGATAGAGCATTTGTCCATGAAATCAATGCAAACATTCGTGGTGATGGATTCAGCATTTGTCCATGAATTCAATGCAAACATTCGTGGTGATGGATTGTGCATTTGTCCATGAATTCAATGCAAACATTCGTGATGACGGATTGAGCATTTGTCCATGAAATCAATGCAAACATTCCTGGTGATGGATTGAGCATTTGTCCATGAATTTAATGCAAACATTCGTGGTGATGGATTGAGCATTTGTCCATGAAATCAATGCAAACATTCGTGGTGATGGATTGAGCATTTGTCCATGAATTCAATGCAAACATTCGTGGTGATGGATTGTGCATTTGTCCATGAATTCAATGCAAACATTCGTGATGACGGATTGAGCATTTGTCCATGAAATCAATGCAAACATTCGTGGTGATGGATTGAGCATTCGTCCATGAATTCAATGCAAACATTCGTGGTGATGGATTGAGCATGTGTCCATCAATTCAATGCAAACATTCGTAGTGATGAATTGAGCATTTGTCCATGAAATCAATGCAATTATTCGTGGTGATGGATGGAGCATTTGTCCATGAATTCAATGCAAACATTCGTGGTGATGGATGGAGCATTTGTCCATGAATTCAATGCAAACATTCGTGGTGATGAATTGAGCATTTGTCCATGAATTCAATGCATATATTCGTGGTGATGGATTGAGCATTTGTCCATGAATTCAGTGCAAATATTAGTGGTGATGGATTGAGCATTTATCCATGAATTCAATGCAAACATTCGTGGTGATGGATTGAGCATGTGTCCATGAATTCAATGCAAACATTCATGGTGATGGATTGAGAATTTGTCCATGAATTCAATGCAAACGTTCGTGGTGATAGATGGAGCATTTGTCCATGAATTCAATGCACACATTCGTGGTGATGGATAGAGCATTTGTCCATGAATTCAATGCACACATTCGTGGTGATGGATTGAGCATTTGTCCATGAATTCAATGCAAACATTCGTGGTGATGGATTGAGCATGTGTCCATGAATTCAATGCAACCATTCGTGGTGATGGATTGAGCATTTGTCTATGAATTCAATGCAAACGTTCGTGGTGATGGATGGAGCATTTGTCCATGAATTCAATGCAAACATTCGTGGTGATGGATGGAGCATTTGTCCATGAATTCAATGCACACATTCGTGGTGATGGATTGAGCATGTGTCCATGAATTTAATGCAAACATTCGTGGTGATGGATTGAGCATGTGTCCATGAATTCAATGCAAACATTCGTGGTGATGGATTGAGAATGTTTCCATGAATTCAATGCAAACGTTCGTGGTAATGGATGCTTGCAACGTGTCTAGACGTGTCTAATGTACTAGAAAGTCATTCTGTTATACATTCCATAAAAATAATTTTGAAACTCTGTTTTGTTACGCTTACAAGTGTTCAACAATACATATCGAATGATACAGTGAAAGAAAGACAAAACTAAACACAAAAATGGAGAAGGAAAGAAATCAATAAAGTAGATATGAGAATATCAAGAAACAAGCAAATACAGCATCACATAGGTTTTGGAAATAGGAATAAATGCTATAACTCCTGACATATTACTTTTATTTAAATCGGGCTTAACTTTTAGTGTGCATAATTATTAGATGATTAGATGAATTCTAAAATGCATTTTCTCCACCTCACTTAACTGGCATCTCATTTTTAAGAACACGAATAATTTGTATACTGTAATTGTAAGATAGATTGTTTGTCTCTCCTATCGAAGGTCAAGACCAATCTATTGTTAAATGCAACGATATGAACACGTTAGAAATACATTTCTACGTGCTATTTGCGGCGTTAGTAAGCTTATCGAACGCTCACTTACCCATGTAGTATCCGGTCGGAGAATAATAAATTGCTTCCATATCAAATACTGGAACCCATCATCAATTTACCCTTCCTGGCAGCTGTTATTATCCAAGATGCCAATTTTTCTTTGAAGGATTTATCCGGAATTGAATTCAACGCGTGAATAAATTTTACATCCGCGAAATGACGTTGTTCGAGATCATTACATCCATATGCGATATCGTGAACACGACAGGCTTCATCGAGGATTTTCACCCCGGCGAGTATTATCTTGGTCATCTAGTCTGATATATAGTCGTGTTCCCTGACCACAATAGCTATACTCGGGAAGGTGTTTTCTCCTGGATATATTGTCCATGGTGCTCCTGGGAGATTTTTTTAACGTGGCAGCGATATCACTTTTTTCTAAATAACAAACTAAATTTTTTTATACCGCACCGCGCACATTTACCAGTGATTACTCCTCTGTTATTGTGCGTTATGATCGTGGTTGGTTTAGTCGTTTGGGTCCTAGCTTTACATTTCACACAATATTAATTCATAATAATATTAAGTTATATTTTTCCGCGTTAAAGAAACAACAACGAGTCAAACATTATCCGATGCTACCCAATTCTGTCAGGATGATAATTATTGGACCGTCGGGGAGCGGTATATCACAACTGTTACTTTACTTGATTATGAAATGGATGGCATGGGATAAACTATATCTGGTAGACGATTGCTATTAGGTGCTAAAGGATTAAAATGAAAACGCCTCGGAAATTACCGGGGAGAACATAATTGAGTTTATCACATACATCGATGAAGCACCATCCATGGAAGATATTGATTCCAGTGTAAATAATTTGGTCGTATACGATGATACCATGCTAGTCAGACATAAAAAAACCCGCTAGGATATTCTCCCGCGGTAGACTCAAAAACACTCATGTAATCTACGTCTCTCAACGATACAATAAAATTCCAAAAGTGATCAGAGATAACTGCAACATGTTAGCGGTATTTAACGGAATTGATAATCACACGCTGGCAAACTTGGTGTTCCGATTACGACTATGTAAAATTCAGAAATTTCTTTAGTGGTGCTCAGACAAAACCCACATCGATTTGCAACGATAAATATATCAGATTTTCGAACAAGATATCGAATAGGATTTGATCGTATATACAGTTAGTGCTTCTCCGATATTTGCCATATATTATCACGTATAACATTAATCCGGAAAACCCATAGAAACCTAAAATTGTATCATCGCTGAAATTCTATTATTTTGCCCAACAAGGGATACATTGTGAAATTACAAAACAAACTATTGTTGGGTAAAAATAACAAATACACAGTAGACGCTCTTCAAGATAAAAGTTATTGACATTTTTATATCTGGTTTGTAGGAAGTACCTGTTGACCAAAAGAATGAGATGAGTAGACGATCTTTCTGATAAAATTTTTTATTATTATTACTGATATTATTTGTATCGGTTTCATAGAAAGCCTCTGTTGACAAAAAAAAAATAAGGTGGGTTTAACCTCCCTACTAATGTACAATTTGTTTGTTTTAAATACGAAATGGGCCTATGACTTGAACATCCATAATGTAGTAACTTTGTTAAAATCTTCTGTAATTCTTCCATTAAATCGCGAATTACTGTGCAGGAAATGCTGATTAAAAAAGATGTATACGGTCATTGAGAGAGAGAGAGAGAGAGAGAGAGAGAGAGAGAGAGAGAGAGAGAGAGAGAGAGACAGAGAGAGAGAGAGAGAGAGAGAGAGAGAAAGAGAGAGAGAGATGCTTTTTCCGCAATGGTGTATATTTCAAATACATACACCATTCATCTTAATTTATTTAGCAATCTTAGAGATATCTTGGGTACTTAATAGCCTTGTACGATATCGTGTCATCTACCTGGTATTGCATCATATTAGAAGTACAATTGCGTTATACTGGTATTGTAAAATATTAGAGGTATTTTGTAGTCTTACTAGTTATATATCAATGTAGAGGTACAATCTCGTCCTACTGGTCTTGTATCATATTAGAGGTATATTGTAGTCTTTCTGATATTGTATCATAGTATATGTATCATGTCTTACTGATCTTTTATCCTATTAGAGGTACAATCTCGTCCTACTGGTCTAATGCCATACAACTCTATCTTGTTGTATTCCCACTTACAAACACAAATCTGCCTTGCTGCATTCACTTACTTCACACAACTCCACCTTGTTGAATTCACACTTACCCCACACAACTCTACCTTGTTGAATTGCAAACGTACCTACATGACCCCGACTAATTGTGTTTAAAATTACCAACACGACTATGCTTTATTGCATTAACACGTACCTACACGACCCGTCTAAATGTGTTTAAAATTAACAACCCGACTATGCTTTATTGTATTAATACGTACCTACATGACCCCGACTAATTGTGTTTAAAATTACCAACACGACTGTGCGTTATTGCATTAACACGTACCTACACGACCACGTCTAAATGTGTTTAAAATTACCAACACGACTGTGCTTTATTGCATTAATACGTACCTTAACGAACCCGCCTAATTGTGTTTAAAATTACTCACACAACTCCACCTTATATTGTATTCACACTTACCTACATTACTTTGCCTTAATGTAGTCACACTTCCAACATTACTGTGCCTTATTGTATTCACACTTAGCCACATTACTTGCCCTAATGTATTCACACTTCCCACATTACTTGCCTTAATGTATTCACACTTCCAACATTACTTGCCTTAATGTAGTCACACCTACCCACATTACTTGCCTTAATGTATTCACACTTCCCACATTACTTGCCTTAATGTATTCACACTTAGCCACATTACTTGCCTTAATGTAGTCACACCTACCCACATTACTTGCTTTAATGTATTCACACTTCCCACATTACTTGCCTTAATGTATTCATACTTCCCACATTACTTGCTTTAATGTAGTCACACCTACCCACATTAATTGCTTTAATCTATTCACACTTCCCACATTACTTGCCTTAATGTATTCACACTTCCCACATTACTTGTCTTAATGTGGTCACACCTACTCACATTACTTGCCTTAATGTATTCACACTTCCCACATTACTTTCCTTAATGTATTCACACTTTCCACATTACTTGCCTTAATGTAGTCACACCTACCCACATTACTTGCTTTAATGTATACTACATATTTAATGTATAGCTTTCAAACGATATCAATTTGTAAATTATGAAGACAATGTATTTGTTTATTTTTAGAAAAGGTTATTAACGTTTTTAAATGTTACCTTATAAGCAGCTCAGCAGTCTAAGGAAATATGTGAGGCCTTAGTTAGAAACATTGGCGAGACGAATGACGAGAGAGTCGCAGGTATCGTGTTACATCTGATGGCGTGTTCGTCTGTATATTATGGGTTATATATATATATATATATATATATATATATATATATATATATATATATATATATATTGGTACCTGCGTAGGTCATATGACGAATCACATGGGTAAGCATCTTTAACTGGATTCGTGTTATCGTCTTAACGCTTGTATAGTTCAATAGCTGGTGCAAGATGGGTCCCATACCTGGCTATCTAAAAGGCGTTATCTATATGGAAACTCGTGTTAACGCCGTATCAACCCAATACGTGGCTGTGTGTTTGGTTACAGTCTACACAACTTATTTTGATTCGATATGAATCTGTATAGCCAATACTGCATTTAGTGGGTCTGACTGTGAGGTTCGCTCTGCGGAGTCTATTGAAGAGCTAGCTCAGGACGGACACGTGCTCACTCCAATTATTCGTGTACACGAATATGTCGTCTACAAATCCATCAACGTTTGCTAAACCTTTAAGCAACTTACGCATCAAACGACAACAGGTGGCGCTGGCTCTAACTAACCTGAATGGCATCACTTTGAATTGATACAGTCCTTTCTGGGTCGCAAATGCTGTCACTGCTCGAGATTCTGGGACAATGGGAACCTGCCAATATCCCTTGGCCAGATCTAATTTGGAAATCCATCGGTTTCCCGACAACTTCGCAAATAGACCCTCCATATCTAGCATTGGTTCTGCATCGAACACTGATTTTATTCAACTGCCGAAAATCGATACAGAATCGGTTCGTCCCGTCCTTTTTCCTGACTAGCACTACTGGAGAAGAATATGGCGAGTTGGAGGGTTCAATCACCCCCAGATCCAACATTTTACCCACCTCTTCGTCCACAGCTTCACGTGCGTTGTATGGCACCGGATATCCCTTGATTCGAATAGGGTCAGACGTATTCAGTTTAATTTTGAGGTCCAACAAAGTTGTACAACCTGGTCTGTCTGTGAATACATAAGATTGTTTAGCCAAGAGCGCATTAATCTGTTGACGCTGGTCTTTTGTAAACTCCGCACTTACATCGACTTTATCTATCCCTTCCCCCGCAACTCCCAAGGGACATTCAAGGGAACTTTCGATATTCGAATCTGCTTCATCATCGTCTACTACTGCCGTACAAACGACATTTAAGACCCCCTTTTCAACACTGTCGCTCTGTCTCTTGATATACAACTTGAGCATGTTAGCATGGAATGTCTTTAAATTACCGTCCATGTCAATTTTATAGTCCATGTCACCTTTTACCTCTTTAACTTCATATGGACCTTTCCACTGGACTAATAACTTATTTGAGCTCATTGGAAGAAGCAATAGAACCTGATCTCCAACAAGAAATTTCCTATTTCGCGCTCTGCGGTTATAATACTTGGCATATCTGCGCCCTGATTTAATTAATTCGTCACGTGCCATCTGGCATGTACTCTCAAGTTTATTTCTTAGATCTAACACGTACTGGTAAGTTGTTTTTATTTCCTCGTTCGCGACATCACCAGTCCATAGTTAGCGTAGAATCCGCATCGGGCCTCGAACTGTTCTACCGTACAACAATTCGAAGGGTGAAAACCCTAAACTTTCATGCGGTACTTCACGGTACGCGAACAGAACAGCGTTTAAATAACGGTCCCAGTCTTGCGGACGTTCCGCGCACTTCATTCGTAACATGCTTTTCAGGCTATCATAAAACTTCTCTACCAGTCCATTGCACATCGGATGGTATGTTGTAGTGTTTAGCTGTTTGATGGATAACAGCCTACTTATTTCACCCATGAGGTCAGAGGTGAATTGGGCACCACAATCAGTGAGGATTTCTTCTGGCACCCCTACCCTACTGAAGATATCTACTAATGCTTCAGCTACCCTTTCCGTTTCAATAGTTGGTAATGCTACGGCTTCGGGGTATCTGGTCGCGTAATCAACCAGAGTAAGAATATACCGATTCTTTCTTTCGGTAACTGGGTGTATTGGTCCTACAATATCTACTGCCACTCTTTTAAACGGTGTATCTATTAATGGCATCCTTGTGACTCTTCCCTTACATACGGTTTTCTGACATACGGCGCACGACCTACAGAACCGTGTGACATCGCCATTAACACCGGGCCAGTAGAATTCAGCGACTACCCTGCTAGTGGTCTTAGCCTTACCTAGGTGTCCTGCCATGCTTGACTCATGCGCGACCTACAGAACCGTGTGACATCGCCATTAACACCGGGCCAGTAGAATTCAGCGACTACCCTGCTAGTGGTCTTAGCCTTACCTAGGTGTCCTGCCATGCTTGACTCATGCGCCACCCTAAGTACTTGAGATCTATATCTCTGGGGTACGACCACTTGCCAATACTTCTTACCCTCCGGAGCGCTAAACTCCCTATGAATTAATCCGTTCTTGCGTACGAATCTCGAGCTACCCCCACCCTTGCAAAGTTTAATCGCGCCGGACGTGATTTTCTCAACAATTGATCTGATGGATTCATCACGTTCTTGCTCTTGTTTGAAATCATCACGCGAAATTCCTGAGATCGATTCAGGGACTATTAATTTATGAAACGCGGTTTTCTCTCGCCGTGTTTGAGCTCGCGTTTCGATTGCCTGGGCCAAAGGTATTTTAAAATCGGCCATGGTTGGAAGACGGGAACCTTCAACATTACCGATCGTCAGATCGTAAATAGGATTTTCCATACAGAGGGCAACAACAGTTCCCGTTAGGAAAGGTGTTTTTACCGTGATCCTTGCTACGGGAATGCGACCGATCGTCTGATCAAGTAACATACATTGGGACTCCCACCCGAGAATTTGGTTATCCTGCACGAGACTCCGTTTGATCACTACGCCCGTGCAACCAGTGTCACGTAATACTACGACTTCTCGACCGTTGACAAACCCTCTCGCAGTTGGTACACGCGCTTCGGGAAATAGACACGTGCCAAGCGAATGAATACAAGGTTCTACATGTACGATGTTATTAGATGTACATTCACTCTTTATAGCCACTGCTACCTTATGTACAAGTCCCTTTCTTTTAGGACAGTCTTTTTGAACATGACCCCATGCATTACAGAAGTAACATTGCAGACGCTGAATACCTGGATTCCTAACTGACCTATTTACCTCAGCTGATTTCACAAGCTCCCTAGGCATCGGTCTCGGAGACTGGTTTCCAGACTTAAAATCTTTTGAAACCACGTTCTGGGTTCCCCCATGAGCTTCGGCAAAGAAATCGGCTTGCTTAGCCATATCTTTTACGTTTGTGAAGACTTTCTGTTTCAGAAATTGATCTAATTCTCGCCCAACTGTATTAAATAATTGATCTCTGAGCAAGAAATCAGTCAACCCTTCAAACGTTTTCACCGCTTTGCCGCATTCAATCCAATAGTTCGCAATTCTAACGGTGAACTGACCAAAGGTTTCTTCCTTATCGGGCTTGCTATACCTGAACTTTTTACGAAAACCCTGTTCAGTGAGCTCGTACCTTTTGAGAAGTGCTTCCTTTAGGACGTCGTACTTAAACACATCGTCTCTAAGAAGTCATGAGTATACATCCAGCGCTTTACCTTTTAATAGAGCACTAAGATGCTGTGCCCAGTCATTTTGACTCCACTTCTGGTTTTCGGCATACCGCTCAAACCGATGAAGATAACTATCCATGTTATCTTTTTCATCGTCAAAGGGAGGTAATTTGGGGCCCCTTAATTTGCTAGAGGCAGAATCGTGTTCTCTTCCAGATGTTGCTAATTCTACCTTACGCTCATGATCCCGTTGCTTTGCTTTTTCTTCTAACTCTATTCGCCTTTCATCCGGTTCGCTTACCCATCCTATCCTATCCTTTTCGGCCTGCTTATCTAATTCTATCTTTTCCCTTTGGGCCTGCTTCTCTAATTCTATCTTATCCTTCTCAAATGCCCATTTCCTTTCATCGGATTTCCTTTCTAATTCCCTTGCTCTTACCCTTTCTTCTCTTTCCCGGGCTTGTTCTTCCTGAATAAATTTCCTTAGACTTTCACCTTCATACCCAAATTCTTTGCCTAAGGCAACCAAGTCCTTAAAGGATGACATGACAATTGTAATACGAATATAGATATATATATATATCACAGGCTGACCTTATCTTCCTGATGAAGGTAACCAAACCAATGCTTTAAATACGTTTATACTGGACACACGGAGCTAGATAGACTAAACAAAAATAAACCCCAACTTGAGTATTATCTTGTCAAGAAGGTCACGCTCAAATATAAACATTAAATGTATACTTTCATAAAAATGATTGACAGTTCACTTAATCCAGCGATCCCACTTCTGACACCATTGTAACAGAATTGTTACCGAGAGGATGGTGGATTAAATGAACAACACAAACACAATATGTGAAAGAAAATATAAATTTATGAAATAAATTAATGAAAAATAATGATGTATCAACACAATAACTCATGCGTTCAACCCACAATTACACTCACAACCATTCACAATACAGGAATAAATTAAATATTAATACAAAATAAAACACAGATACAAAGGAATCTCTTGGACTATACACAGATCCAAGGAACCTTTACAAAAGTTATATTACCGCAAGTATAAATTACAATAACAAATACAAAATATCAAACTATACTATCGCACGTATGGATTGCGACAACTAGCACGAACATATACATGTATTTAATCAAGTTGCTAATTTTTATTGAGATTCATGCAATCCCTTGAAATACTATTGTGATTTGAAATAACTATGTAAATATGACAATGTATTCAATTGTACTACAATTGCAACACACACATGTGTCTCGACCCTGTATAACCGTACGATTCACCAACAGTTGAATCGCCGCCCAGTTTCCCCGAATACCTAGGGTTGACCAATACTTTTATCTGCCGTTTGCCCTTCACGGATCCACCACAGTTATAAGTACAGACAGCATACAGCATCTACTAGAACCAACGTTCTCAAATACCTAGATGCCACCCCGGATGTTTACAACTCTAGACAGCTCCGACATTCAGACTTCTAGATTTCCGGATATTTACACATCACGACAGATGTAGACGAACAGACAATTCGACAGACAGACAGTCAGATACTTCAATTCGATCGCACAATTAAACAGCACAATCACGGCACAATCAATCACATTCAGCTACAATTCAGAGACATTCAGAGACGTTCAGCTACAATTCAGATATGTTCCGCTACGATATCAAAGACGTTATAAGCTACAATAAAGAAACTAGACTAATAATAGTTGTCTCAAAAAATAATCTAAACCTTAGATTACGCTATTTCATTTAAAGTCTAATAGTGACTAGTAATTCCAAATATTCCACGTTTAAAATCTGCATTGTAATAAAGGCATCATTATATGAAATGATAAACTTAATAAAATTCACAATAAAACGAAATATAAATTTAACACTCACCCCTTTGACTGGAGATAGTATGACGAGCTATCTTTCCTGTGATAAGATACTTTGGGTCCCGTAATATTTATCAGAAATATTCTGCCTTATATATCCTCAAATAGGTGAGCAGAATTCACGGCAAAATTACCGTGCACCCCGTGAATCTAATGTTCCGGATTTCATGTGATTCGAAGTCAGGCACATGCAAATCGTTACACGCCGCTTACCATGGATAAAACCATTTATTCACCCCAGGTAACGCATGTACGACGAAACAAAAAAAATGGTGAAATTAGTTTGTAATTCAAGAAGAAAATAAATTAAATTTTCGCCTAATTCTGTGACAGTCTTTTTTGTAAATTTTCATATACTTAACCTGAATTAAATATCTAACATAGTTCTTAAAATTTATGTTTGATAATATATCTCTGTCACGAGAATCAGTCATCCTGTATTTATGAACAGGATCTATAAACGTCGGAAATACGGCTCTATCATAACTAAAATCATATTTAGCACGTCAAATACAGTTTTTTAATGTTCCCTTGGGAAATTTTATCTTGTTATCTAGGTCAAATCTGATTTACTGACGATTTTTTGTCTTAATTTTGAGATAGGGAAAATTTTCCATAATATTATAATTAAGCCAAGTATTTAAATAAAAAGTACTTTATTATATATGCACTGTTGTAAATGGTTGCCCGTTGGTTCAGCTGTACGATGTGGTAAATTATCGCGGAAAGAATTTTGTGGAACTCATATGCAAAATATACGACAAGGAAGCTTAGGTCCTAAACCTTGTATATGTTGTGGTATTGGAGTACGAGGGAAATTAAAATTATGCGTTAATCACGGAGGTAAAAAAATACCGAGAACTTAAACGATATTTCGATAAAACTATCAATGTTTCTCATCGTGTCAAAATTATACAATCTCATATATTATATTAATCGAAATAGCGATTTAACTTAAAAATCACATATAACAAATAAATTAATAACGAATACGTCGTTCATCCGATTTACGGAAACTACGAAGCATCACGAGATGGAAACGTCCCACGTCGGCAACAAAAGTTCCAATTGGTCGAGTTAATAACGTGGGATATATAATGGTTGGTGTCAGAGCACACGGACAACTAAAAATATTTCTCGCTCATAAACTCATCGCTGAATGTTTCATAGGAGAAATGTGTAACGAATTTGTTGTTGACCATATCAATCGAGATATTCTTGATAACCGCGTAGAAAATTTACGAATAGTTACTCAGCGTGAAAATTGTCTTATTCATAAAATATATAAATCGTAAAACAAGACCCGTAACAGCATTCATGCATAGTTCTATAATCGATTTTTCATCGGTGTGTTTCGCCGCTAAATACTTTGATGTTGCTCCTGCATCTAAGTCGAGCTGCGTCTGGTACAATTTTGACAGTGTACTCGAAACGATTCGCTGACAGGGTTTAATCTGCGTTCGCTTGATTTTTTAATATATTGAAAGTTATAATTTAGACCAAAAAATATTATATATATATATATATATAAGAACAATAAAATCACGTCCACGATCACCTAATACGAAATCAAAGAAAACCGCAACGGAAGTGAAAAATGCTCAACGACGAGGATTGGGATCCACCAGCTGGACTTTACGACGATGTTATCTCACCGAAGGATTTAAACGATGGGGAAATTTACGATTATTTTCTCGCCAATGAAAAATTTTACTCCGACGATGATTATTTCTGTGGTAGACAATACCACGCATGATGTAAATATTACGTTTACGGTGATACTTAAATTCTTTTGTGAAATCCGAAGGATTTTCCAACGATGATTAATTAGACCCACTCGATGATGATTTTTATGAGAGATATAATAACACGTCCAAATATGTAAATCATTTACGATTTTTCATTTAAAAACTTTTGGACTTTTTATTACTAGCAATTGAAAATCTTTGATTTTTTTTCATCGTAATCGATGGAAATTGTTAACAATTGAATTTCTTCGAAATTAGAGAAAAAATAATTATTATATTATCATGAATAACGAATCCATCGACGAATTGAAAAACGAACTTGATTATGTACGACAACATCACCACAGTAACATATTTACCAGCGATTACGTCGACATCGAATATTCAAAAATATTTTTAGCGCAACGTTTAAATTTTCGAACGTATAAGTCTGAGTATCGCGTAGCAAAAATTCTTCTCCGGAATCGAAATCGTATCATTTATGAAAATATCCACGATGAGAATTTTTCCGAGCAGGAATTCATTGCTGTGTCAGTGATGCTAAGACATATTTTAAAATCCGTTGGTAAGATATTCAACTAGGAGTCATTGATATAATCCACCGCGAAAGAATTCGAAAATAAGTATTTGTGTAAAAAATCCAAGGAATTTTCAAAACGATTTCCGGGTGAAATCCTAAAAAGGATTTTCATCGTTGAGCATCTAGGATGCTCCACTTTCACTTTGAATTTCAGGACCAATTAACGCTAACGCCATTTTCTACGGATAAACCATTTTTGTGGCGTTGAGTATCATCGTTGAAAATCTGCGATTGTGATTTTTAAAAATCCACCTTTGGATGAAAATCCTTCGGATTTCCTTCAGGGATGTCCATTTTTGTTGTTGCGGTATTAAATCCAGCAGTTGTTGTTCGATTTCGTTATTTTTATCTATGATGGTTTTATGTTGCTGTATTGTTTGTTCTTGTTGTGCTATCAACGCGAGTTGTTGTATTGTTTGTTCGTGTTGTAGTTTTTGCTGTATATTTGTTTCAATGATTTGTCGTAGTTGTATTTGTTCGCGTTGTAATTTATTATAAGTGTCTACCAACGATAGCAGTTGTTGTTTTTTGTTGTTGACCAACGTAGCATATTTGATATTATGGGTTTTTAATTTATCGGCGTGTTGATATTCTTGTTTCATTTTGTCATTTAATTTTTCAATCGTGTCAGTTAAATTTTTACCAGCTTGTGTACCAGCTAGTCCCCCTGGAAACATTTTATTGTTAGACGCGAATGTCCAGATTTTAAGTAATCGTGTTAGTCCGATACTATATATTTGAGCGATTTTACGCGTCTGCTCTTTTCCTCGTAGGATAAGCATCGAGGATGTTTCCTCCGGGGATAAATATCTCACGCGCCTTGGCATGTATATACATGTAAATAAATATTATCAGTAATTATATCATCTGTGATTATGTCAGGTAACAATGATTGGTAACAATGTCAGATAATCATGTACGGTAATATTGTCATTGTTGTTATTATCCCGAACCAACAAATAATAAAAAATATAATTACCGTAAATGATTACTTGATATAATTCCCAGGTAATATTCCCGTATATGTTTACTTGACATTGTTACCATACATAACTACCATACATGATTACTTATCCCATAATTATATGTTTGAAAATTAAAAAGACCCCATTTAAAATTCTTCAGAATTTCCAATCAAACATTTTTCTCGTTGAGTATTTCTTTAAGACGATCTACATTCATAAACTAGTGGACATAATTCATTATCTGATCGCGACTACAACTGATCATCACTATAGGATCACGTTGAAGTTGTCGTTGTTGATGATCCGTAAGCAGAAAATCCTCGTTGCCAAATCTGTCTACGTAGATATTAAAATTACCCGTAATTGTTTCATCGAATGATTTTCTAATGGCGTCCTCGAGTTTATCCTTGTCGTAGACAAATACTTGTGCGTGAGTGTACATTATTGAAAATATATGATTTTAATTACGATTTTACATCGATGGTAATTTGTAATTCACCTCCCTGTGATAAATCAATCAAGTTAAACTCGTGATCAACCAGTCTAAATTCAGTCTTGATATTAAGGAAATAATCGTTGATAGGTATGGTAGATTAATCGGGTTATAAATGATCAAACCTACCTAACACAACATCGCAAATAAGATGCACCACGATGTTTCCTCCTACGTCGACGGTATTCGGTGATATATGTATACCTGTACCGTCGGGAGCATTATTCCATCGGATAATATCCGATGAAGGTTTTGTTTTCTCCCAATGATGTTGTATCCGCGGGAAATACTCGTCAATGAGATCATCAAGCGATTCTTTCAACTCGGGGACCTTATATCCTGGAAAGTTATATCCGCGCGTTGTTGTCAATGATCTATTTTGTAAAAATCTATACTCGTCGATATGTATTATTGACAGTAACATATAATTGAGAAAATCTATGTCTGATGTAATTTGATTTAATGCCTTAACTTGTCGAATTACTTCAGAGCGAGATGGTATTTCACCGTTCAACGATGAAGTTTGACAAAATAATGCCGTAGTTGTAAATTTGTTTGATATAGTTTAACAGCGTTGTTAAAAAAAATTGAACGGTGTGTAACGTAACAAACCAGCCACCGGCCGCTGAAAATTGCCAGATTATAAACCCAGCTAGGTTATAACGATAATCTTCCGGGTCGTAGACAACATACTCGCACGGTGCAGGTTCATGATTCGTTTTTAAAAAGTTAATAGTGAGACTACCGTAAAGGGTTAATAGTGCGACTACCGTAAACAAAATTAGGATCAATGGCAGGAATTTTATCTGTGATCCAATCAGATTATTTTGATTGTTCTAAAGTCGGGGTATTTTTTAGGATCAAAGGCAGGAATTTTATTTCTGATCCAATCAGATTATTTTGATTGTTCTAACGTCGGGGTATTTTTTTCCCAGTTGGCATGTATCTGTGGAATGTACTCGTCAATGAGATCACTGGGCGATGTTTTAATTCGGGAACGTTATACCCGGGAAATTTATAATTGAATAATGTATCATTGGTCAATGAGAGCATTTTTAACTATTTTTTTTTGTTTGAGCAGGTATCATCGACGATTATTTTAAGCAATCTCGCATTGATATAACTCATATCGACTATAATTTGATTTAACACCTCAATTTGTTTTATAATGCTATCGCGTGGAATAGTTATATCGTCGAGATATTTCTGAAAATTACGTCGCAGCTGTTCTAAATTTGTTTGATATGTTTGTTTGATAGTACTGAACATAACACGTAATTTATGTGCCGTGATCCGCAGGAAGATCAAAACGCCATACTATATTCCCGTATGCTATTTATTCATAGCTGTCTGGGTGACCATAGACGGAATACACATACGATAAAACCGGGTTGGCTGCTAAATAAGAAAAATCAATTCCATAATTTAAATCAACGCCGTACGAAGAATTATTCGTTGTAGCAAAATCAGATTTTTTGGCTCGAGTATACGCGGTTTATCACCGTGATTTTTCGGGCCATCCAAATAATGTTCTGATTGAGCTGTTATATATAGCAGCAAGGGGAACGAACCCTACAACTTTTTTAGAAGCGTGGACGAGTTAATCTGAGACTTCCTCGAAAATGCTTTATAGCAGCGCCCATTCAGCAAAAAAAAATTAATAAAACGACGCCACCCACCCCTCTCTTGCTGCTATGGATTTAACAATGAATGTAGTTAACGATGTTCTTCGAAATGCTTAATAGAAGCCTCAATTGGGTAAAAAAAACGACACCAAAGTTGATGTAATTCGCCCCCCCCCCCCAATGCTGCTATGGATTTAACAATTTATGTAGTAAACGATGAGTTATGAGTTATTTAGCAAAATAAAATTTAAAAAAGCAACACCATTGATATTGTCGAGTCAGGTTAATAAATTATTTCAACCGAATATTTGATCGAGTCCGATACGATATCGTGTTCGAGGGTCATGCAAATTTATTGTTATAAATCCGTGTGGGACCGACTGAGCGTGACTAAAGAAATTTCGAAATTGATTAAAGTCCATATCGGAGCACCATGTCTGCCAAATATTTCGTAGCGTATGTGTATCAACGCCGTTGAATACAGCAAGAATATTACAGTTATCTCTGATCACTTTTGGAATCTGA
Source organism: Unio pictorum (assembly GCA_030141615.1). Classification (NCBI taxonomy): domain Eukaryota; kingdom Metazoa; phylum Mollusca; class Bivalvia; order Unionida; family Unionidae; genus Unio; species Unio pictorum. The sequence goes on from JARLTB010000206.1 coordinate 2,816,434, forward strand.
GTGTAGCGTTGAGTGACATATATCACGTCGGTGTTTTTATGCCTGCCTCGGGAAAATATTCTAGCTGGGTTTCTTTGATTGTTTAACATCACATCGTTGTATACGACTAAATTGTTAATGCTACCATCAAGGTCATCCACGGATGGTGCCACTTCAATATCAGTTATAAAATCAATGACGTTCTCACCTTTAATTTCTGGTGCATTCTCGTTAAAATCCTTTAACACTTCATAGCATCGTTGATCATCTACGCTAGGAGCAACTAAATATAACTTATCCCACTTCATCCATCTCATTATTAAATTGAGTAACAATTGCGTCTTGCCGGATCCAGATGGCCCGATTCGCGATAATCGCGCGGATAGAGTTTGGTAGCGCTGCATGATCCTTAACTGGTTCTCTTGTTTTAGTCGCTGAAAATCAATTATATTCATATCTCTATATATAAATTATGGATCTATATTGTGTGAAGTGTAAAACGCTTGCTAGCACAAATGATGTGACGACGATTACAACTAAAAATAACAGATCAGCACTTACTGGTAGATGTGCAACATGTGGTATAACAAGTTTAGATTTGTTTCTATGCAATCCGGAGATGTTTTAAAAAAAACGAGGAGGTGATATTGCAGCCAAGTTAGCAAAACTCCCTGGAACCCCATGGGCAAAGTATCCAGGAGAAAAGCACCTTCCAGGATATAGCTACTGTGGCCTCGGAACACGATTAGATATCAGACTCGATGATCAAAATCAGCCCCGACGTGGTGAAGAACCAATAAACGCTATTGATAAGGCGTGTCATGCTCATGATGTTGCATATAAAAGCAGCAATTTGCAGGATAGACATCTAGCAGATGTGAAATTAATTCATGTGTTAAATGCTATTCTTGACTCCTTCAAGGATATATCTTTCAAAGAAAAATTGGCTTCCTGGTTGGTAAAATCAGCTATGAAAGGCAAATTGATGGTGGGGGCTGGTAATTAATAATATGGAGTCTATTTATTATTCTCCGAGAGGATACTGGAGGGGTAAAGCAGCAATCAGTAAACTCGCTAGCGCTGCAAAAGTAAAAAATACCGTTGCAGCTGATTGGTTATCTAAACAGGCTATATGGCAAATTTATCTACTGCCGCCTAAACAAATTAACTACTCGCATTTTGATGTGACAGTTCCTAATGAAGTTCATTAAGCTGATATACTATTTTTGCCACATGATGGTGGTTACAAATACGCGTTAACCGTAGTTGATATTGCGAGTTGATACAAACAAGCAGAGCCGCTAAGGACAAAATCATCAACTGAAATCGCTTCTGCATTTGAAAGGATTTATCGAAGGGGTCCTCTGCGCTGGCCAAATCTATTACAAGTTGATCATGGCAAGGAATTTCAGGGTGTAGTGTTATCAACAATGAAACATCATAATGTCACCATTAGAAGAGGGCATACTGCACTACATCGCGATCAGGGAATTGTTGAACAATTTAATTGGACACTTGCTGAGCGGTTATTTGGATATCAATACGCGAAAGAATTCATCCAGGATAAACGATCCCGTGAATGGGTTAAGAGATTACCAGCTGTGATTACCGCGCTAAATAATGAGATTACTCGAACAATCAACATGAAACCTAACAACGCTATTAAAAAGAAGTATATACCAAAAATTGAAATTCTTCGAATTTCACAAAAAGATTTCAAAAAACCAATTCTTGGCAATGTCACTGTTAGGTATTTATACGAACCAGGAGAACTCGAAGGTGGCAAAAGAGGAGCTACTGATCCTATTTGGAGTGTCACTACGCATACAATATCTACTATAACACGATCAACTGGTAGACCGTCAATCTATATATTGGATTCAACCGCCACTCAGCGGGGATTTACACGCGAACAACTACAAGTGATTCCTGACGATACTCAATTGCCACCGCATGATCCTAACTAGCGCCGTTGCGTCTGTTGCACTCAAGACAAGTCAACATCACATTGTTTCTAACATGACCGAGACTGTTATTTTTTTTGTCTACGGTAAATTGTCGAGGATCTTTATCCGAATACTGCCAACGCATTATACAATTGCAACTCGTGCAGTGATTATTCTGTTGTTGTTTCAGTGCAATTATTAATTCGGCATCAATATCAAATTCTCGTTGTTTTTTTTTTGTCTTGTTGTTTATATCCGGAGAGTTTTTTATTAATGATTTTAACATCAATATCATCCATTGTTGTGTCGTCGTCGAAAATAATTTTTCGAAGCTGATTATTCGCCGTACTCTGGATACTGCAAGATAGACTAAATTCGACCACTCGATGCGATTATCAACTATCCAAACAATTGTATCCGTGATGGTTAATCCCTGCGAGAAATGTATTGTTGTTACACAACCCAGCGTCCATGGCGATTTATCAGCACGCAGTGCATCTTCGACAACACTGATATCAACCAGCACAATATCATTTAACACTAGAATTTGTTTTTCTGGTCTTGACTATGTCAACCAACCTGTAATTTCAACTTCAATATTCTGTCGCCGTGTATCCGAGGGTCTATAACACAGCGGGGTTGGAAGTGTTGGAAATTTTTCTTTGTGTAATTCAAACAACTTTCTCTGAAGTTTATCTCTGACTATCTTTCTACTTGTCACTACAAAATCATTTGGTCTCCATGCTTCCCAAAATTCCTCCATGGGAGTTTCAGGAATTATTTCTCTGATTATTTCACATTGGAATGTATCCGGTTGTAATCTAATTCATTTTTTGACACGGAATTGTTCATCAAGTGCTCTATAGTCTGTATCGATTTCTTCATAATAGTCAACAAATCCTTTCAACCAATTATGTGGACTCCCACCGACAAATGGTGGTGGTTGGCCATGATCTCCACACATTATCACTGCTGTATTCGCGCGCAGCAACCAATCAAGAAACATTTTTAATACACCCACCGAAACAGTACATATCTCATCCCAAATAATAACATCGGGAATGATTTTCTCACCCATTCTTTCAGGGGTCCATTCATCGCCCTTGTATCGACAAAAGCTGTGATAAGTACAAACTTCAACGTTTCGTTGTTTTATCTCTCGCGCTAATCTATGGGTTGGTGTCAGCACTCTCATATTTGCTCGCCCACGATATAATTCAATTGCCCGAGTCGTCTTTTCTGACCCGCCACAGCCGTTTAAATAAACTGTTTTATATCTACAAATTGGATCAGATATCGGTGGTGCATTAGAACGTTCTGATAAATTATCTCCTTGTAAGTAACTGTTTTTAATCTCAACTTCTGCTGATTCAGAATAGTCACGTAGTGTTTCCTTTTTAATTCTCCATGTACCCCAGCGCTCTTCGCCAGTAGCATCGTTACTGGCAGTGAATCCACCTCGTTTATGTACTTTCTGTCAATATAAAATGAATCAATTGCAACTCTATCCGCAGTGTCAGGAAATATATTTATCTTTGAAAATAAATTGATACAAGCATAACCCAGCATAGACGACCTCAAATGTGTATACGGAGATCTGTAACCGTCGCTGTAAGTAACAACTGTACCCAACTTTGTTCCATCGGACAAGAAAGCGTCCTTGCGATCCACGTATATACCCTAGAAACTGCATCCGCGATTACAAAGTCATATTCGGTGTTATCTATAATCAACCGTGAAGAATATCTTTTATAGTCGTATATTTCCCTCCCTGAGTGAATGTTGCAATTATTCTTCTGGAGAGATATTTTGCTTCACTGTTTCGTTGATTAAATACCCTTTTGGACCATTCAATGATATATTCTTCGTCGGCATCAATATGTTTTCTGGATTCGTCAATTATACTATCAAGACGTTCCGGTTCTGGTAACCAGACATTAGTTTGTTCCCGATATGATATAATTGCTTCACTGACTGTCATCGAAATTAACATTTTTGTATCAATCATGAACCGTAATAACGCTATTGGCAACCACTTCTTTTCAGACATGTGTCTACCAATCCAAATATAGCAACAGCGATGAAGTCCTGCAGCGTATTAAAATGATACTACACGAGCAAAACCGGTTAAATCAAAGTCGGGTAATGGTACATTAATTGCAGCACGAGTCATTTCATGTATGAGGTGTCCAAATCGTTTAAAATAGGCAGCGGCGGATCCATAACCAGGAAAACTAGCTGAATAACAAGCATCCATATCAACTGAAATGATACTCGAGGAACCTGTGGTTCCAGGGTCGTATTTTTGGTTCCATAAACCGCCAAGATTAAATTCCAGACAACTAGACTCAATATCTGGCAAGAATTCAGTTCGTGTTGGTTTCCATGGGTTTTTCTTTCTCGCAAAATGAGCTGCAACTGATGGAATCGTAAAGCGGTTTGTCAGTAATTTTTCATCATTGTCGTTGGTGGCTTCGTCGCACATCGTTAAAAAACCATTAGCTGTTTTTTTCATTTTGTTGTGCAACGCTCCAGTGCGGTATAATTCACCATTTGTCTTACAAACTGATCAAAAGTATCAGTGCTGCGAAGTAACCACACTGACACGGGGTCGTTTTCACTCAAATGTGCGATAGCATCGAATAGTTTTTCTTCAACGAGAAAATCATCTTCTTCCAAAAATGAGTCGGGTATATACTTTACTGTTCTGTTCCGTGGAAATATTGTGACCGCGGATGTCCATGCGTGTTTGTTATGATCAATAATTTTAATTGGGGCTCCATTTTTGTTATATTTCGATTCATATAATACTTTTCCGGTTATCGTCATAACGGTTATTGGAAATCTTAGTGATTTTTCTAATTTCGCTATATCGCTAATAGTTGCTCCGCGCTCTTTGACTGTTAAACTCCATTGAGCTATTTTGCTACGCCGTAAATCAGTTAGTTTTTCCCTCGGGATGCATTTGTAAAATGCTCTGTTATTCGTTCTGCTACACAATTCAGCGACGAGGTCGCCGGCGACGACTGTTTCATCGGCGCTAGTTTTTGAATATCAGGTTTTTCATTTAACGGATATACCCCGTAAACATCTGCTGTTTCAGGGTATGCTCGTTCGTAGTATGGTTTGTCAATTCCAGTTAACAGACCCGGCTTTGAATCACGGCTAACAACGACTGTTTTCTTGTCTTTGAGAACTGGTTCAAATTTGTCTCGTATAATCCAATCACCTGATTCTAAATTGACAATGAATTTAACTCTAAAAAAATACTTTTTACTGTCAAGTTGTGATATTATCGTAGCTGCGTTTTCGTCGTTCATGGTGGCATCAATAACGCCATCAATTCGAAATGTTGACCAGCTATGAGATGCTCCATCATGCTTGAATTCAACAGCACAGTCACGAATTTTTTTTTATCAAGCTGTTATCATTTATTGCCCGTTTTGGCACATCCTTGAGGGTTCTATCGAGATTAAATTTAATATGTTTGTAAGGCTTAATTGATGATAATCTCTCAAATTCTTCATTCATATAATTAAAACAAGTATTTAAATAAAGAATGTATTATATAATGAACCATTGCATGTGGCTTATGATAGGATCAGTAACAGCATGTAAAAAATCATGCAGAAAGGAATTCTGTGGATATCATTTACAAAGCGTTCGTAACGGGAGTTATGGGCCCTTACCTTGCATACAATGTGGGGTAGGTGTGAGAGGAAAATCGCAATTGTGTCTGAGTTGCGGTGGTAAGCGATACAGAGAGGTGAAGCGTTATTATGATAAACGAATTAAGAATCCCATCAATAACCCTGACTGTGTCAAGGACAGAGTCAGCAACTAAATCATAAATACACCTCAAGACTACATTGGAAGATTTCCAAATAATGTAATAATTAAAGCAAACAATCAATTGGACTAATAGTACTGTATATAATGAACCAAGAATTTCAATAGCATCCCGTGATCAGCAATTATGAAGCTTCTTGCGATGGTGTTGTCAGAAACCGCAGATTGAAGAAATCTGTTGGTTTTGACAATGGTATGGGATTACTTATGTTTGCCGTTGATGGAAAGAAGAAATATTATAATCATCGTTTCGTGTATGAATGTTACAATGGATTGATCAAAGATGTTTTTGTTATTGATCATATTGATGGATGTCCTCGAAATAATAAATTGGATAATTTACAAGCTATTAGACAGAGTGAAAATACTGTTGCGAAAACTGGTACTTGTAAATCAACTGGGAAGAGACCCGTAAAATCATTTAATACAGTAACTAACGAAGAAAAAACATTTAAATAAATGACTGAGGCTGGTAGATATTTTGATATTTGTGTACCCACCGTACGATATGTTGCAGAGGGAATAACCCGATCGGCCCTTTCGAAGCACTTCGAAAATAGAATTCAATTCGTTTACGTATAAATTCTATTTTGTATTATGTGCATAAAACCAAGGGAGAGATAACTCGTGCAGGTATGTGTACGGCTTACCCTCAATGGGTTTTTCTAATATTGGTTGATTTTATGTCAGGCAAACTTTATCTTTAAAATCTTTTTTTTACGATAACAGTTGCTATGATGAAAGTCCTTGTTGAAATAGTTTACGATTTTCACGACTTTACAAACAGACTAATTTGCAAAATCTCACCTCGCAGATCAATTAAATTATTAGATTGGTCAGTGAGTTTGAAATTAGTTCTCGTTAAAGAATTATTATGACATCGCAAAAAGACTGGATTAGTTGGATCCTCAATTATTAGAAATCCTGGAGGAGCTGTTGGTGCAAATGAATACAAAATATATCCCTGCTGAGCTTGATTTAATCGTTCGAGATTAATTTAATAGCTTCCATTGATGACATCACATACTAAATTTAGTGCGATCACCGAGGATATATTGACGTTATTTGGGGCGATATGTCTACCGCCTCCGTCTGGGTCGTTGTTATGTGTCAGGGTATTTATTTGTTGTCGTGATAATTCCTTCCAATCGTCATGGATTTTTTTGAACCCAATATGGATGGCGTATCTAAGAGATTCTTATAGTTCTGGTACTTTATATCCGGGATTTTAAATGTTTTAACCTCCCCCCTGCTGATATTATAATTCCAACTAAATAACCGTTTAATCTCAATATCCATTAACACTTCTTGAATAATTTGCGCATGACATTTTTCCATATCGTCGATGATTTTGTTACACGTTTCTACGTTGCTAATAAATTCATCTCGGGTGTAAGAGCCGGATTTAAGAGATATTAGCAGCAGTGAAAAATCGCTAATGAACTTTATTAAATTTACTTCAATTAACCCCACGTGGAGATCTAACGGATAAGCTGGGTCATTATTCATGAATTTGTTAGGAGAATGATCTTGATAACTCTTTAGTGGATTTTCAGGTTTTATCCTGTCGGTGATATAATCGGATTTTTGTGGTTCAGGTGGTATTTTTTCCAGAGGAACTTTCCGGGGTGGTAATTCAGGCCATCCTAACACTGATCTGATTGAGCTCTGATAAATATCTACGACATACCCAGGTGAATTTATCTCGATTGCAGATGATAACGTCGGCCCGTGAACCGTTATAGCAATTTTCGATTCTTTTCCAGCAATAGATTGAATTCTTCGTTGTAATTCGTTATTGATTTGTTCAATTTGGTATGACCCTGTTGGCAACGAGACAACGTTCCAGTCTGGGGTTCCGTCTTCGCGATTTTTCCACGCAAACACTAAAGAATTATTCGGTTGTTGACCACCAAATGCTACTGATCTTATATTAGGCCAACTATAATACACTCGTAGTTTTGCTAGCGCTATCTCTTTCACGGGGATCGGAGTCGGGAAATTCACGCTGAATTCAGGACGCGTTGAAGTTATTGATATCATGCTTATTTTCTCCGGTGTTGTATTTTCTACTATTTGTTGAGGTAGTTCTTGCGGTGTTGTCATTATTAGCATTATTATCACTGTTGAAATTGTTTACATTTTCCAGTTTTAACATCGTTGAATTGTACAACTGAGCCATCGCTGAGAATTCACTATCTGATATTGTTGTGTCATCGAGTGACGATGAAATCATCGAAGATAATTGTGAGTATGAGGCGGATGCAATATGAAATTTAATTACATAATCGTGAAGTTTACTCTGGCTACACCATGATAATTTTTTGTGACCCCGGTTAATATACCAGCGATTGTAGCTACCGCGGATATACAGATTAGAACAACGACTGGAGCAATCATTGTAACCGAAGATAGTATTATTACAGCAGCAGTGATTACTCCAGATACCAAGTACACGATAACATCAAACGTGGCGATTCTTAAATTGAGTCGGTGTTACTAGTGTTAATCGATAAATGCCTTTAACAGTTGCAGTGATATCTATTTTGTTGTCTGTAGGAGTCCACGCAAATGATCCGTGTTGGATCGTGTATACTATGTTGTTGTTTCTCTCATGAGGAATTTTTGTTTTTTCAATGATTGTTATCATCCTCGAAAAATCAGTTTTGATTGCCTCGATGAAGTTTTTCATCTCATCGATGGCTTTTTTAATATCAGGAAGTTTTATATCAGTTTTATCCAGCGTGGTTACAAAAAATTTCTCGATGATATTTTTACGAAATGATGTAAATTTATCAACATGATCTGCATATCGGGATTGAAATGCTGCAAATTCCACCATAATTTTTTTTATCTCTGTGAGCTTCGGTGTGGTCACACGTTATTTACAGGAGTTTCGATGTTGTTAATGATATCTTGTTGAAGTTGATTAAATTTAATTATGTGACCGTCGTATTTATCGTTGAATGTTTTTAATGAATTCGTAACAGATATATGATTGTTATCGAGTGATACAATTTTATCTGTAATTGTTGAAATAATTACACCGGGTTTGAGTTTACCCTGATTGGAAAATAGCGCGATAGTATTATCTGTTACGTCTCGTTGTTTAATTAAAATATCATCAAGAGAAACATTACTAGTTTTCAATTTACCCTGACGATCTTAAAATACAACTATTTCACCGGGATCAACTCTTGCTAAGTTCAACGTTTCAGCTATTTCATTTTCGATTAGTTTTTTTACACCCCCGATTTTATCAAGGATTTCAACTCCATTAGGTTCGGGGTTTCCCAATGATAAAGGTCGTCCCCAAATATCAATCATTGTTATTGTAGAAATTTGTTCTCTGTTTAAATCCAGCGACTGCTAGTATACTCATTCACAATTATATGAGGTGGTTTTGATTGAGGAATCTTTGATTCCCGCGAAATGGCATCAAGGACATTTAGTACTTCGCTGCCACATATTGGTGGGTCAATCATCGTTTGTGTTGGTAACGTAGAATACCAAGTCTTCATTTCATGAAAAGTTTTTAAGTTGTTTATATAACGCATAAATTCCTTCGGAGGTGCTAATCCATATGAATCAAAATAAATAATCCCACGTGGATCAATCGCGTATGCAACCCAGTGGGATCCAGGTCCGGAGGTGTTATCTAAATTAATAATACCGGTTTCAACATCATTGGGTTGTGCCGGTAACTGATCTTTCATAAAAACACCTCTGAAGTTTTTAATCGCGAGTTTTTTTAGCGGCATCAATTAAATCAAAATTAGACATGGGAACTAGTAAACCGTTCCTGGGATTCTTAAACCCAAACCTTTGTACCACGTATGTTGAGTTCCTGGTAGTCTTAGACCCTTTCCCTTTTTTATACCCCTTTCCGGCTGCTTTCTTTAGTGCCATTCCTGACGTTGTACCAACGGCCCCTAACGCTGCCGCTTTAGCTACCGCTGGGGCGGCCGCAGCAATAAGCGCTGGAATCGCAGCTAATAGCGGGAATATACCACCGGTTTTTGTCATGTTTTTAATCGCAGTTGCAGAAAGAGTAATATGAATACCTTTTTTTGCTACAAGTGCATCATTGAAATGTTTCACTTGACGAGTTGTCAACGATAATTTATTTGCCCCGCCATTCATTTGATTAGGTTTCAGCGTTATTGTGGTTCCACATTGCTTAGCTGATTTGGATTGTAATTTTTTTAACTGACCATATGTCAACGTGACATTGATATTACTATACGACATTATACAAACACAGATTGATATAATTGCTATAAAGTTTCAATTACATATTTTCCACTGGTGCATCAATGATTCTCATTCTTCCACCAACACCTTCGAGAATCATTGATTTTTCACTGAGAATGACAGCAACTGTTCTATAATTACCAATACCACCAGGACGGGTTACACGAGCTCGAAAGTGTATATCAACGAAGGATTGCCTTGTTAAATCGAGATGTTCCAGCGAAAATTAATAAATCGGATACAGATTTTTAAAACCCAACTGAGATATTTGTAGACCAGTATCAACATTTTGATCGCGTCCCATATACGACAACAGGTTATGATAAACTCGTGCAACGTGATTGTTTTCATAATTAAGTTGTATATCCTCGGATGGTTCTTGCTGTCCGTTTATTCTCAGCGAGACTTCATTACATCCAATTTGATCAAATATCATATGGGAACGTTCTTGATTTTTTAATCGCGCAGTATTCTGTAGCGCAACAAATATGTGACGTGGAGCTGAAACACCTTGTTTTGATGCTAGATGCCATGTAAGTGTACCATCAATATTAGAATCCATCGTATCTGTGGACAATGATAACCAACTCAACAATGACTTTCTTCCTTGATCCATAAATGATAGTAATCGTTCTTCTGTTGATAACGACGGAGTTAACACTGGCATCCACAGCGATAGTTTTGTTATAATGACTTTACCGGCTGCAACACCAGCACCATGCCAGATTGCATCAGCATCAGCACCCTTTCGCACGAGTGCTACTGTATGTTTCGCTCCATAGATAACTTTTCGGACGTTTCTACAAAATCCAAATATATGATGTAGTGGAATCGCACATGAAAACTGTCGACGCTGCCCTTGCAACGTCGCTATGCGTGTTGCAAACCCTAGTTTGTAATTAGGAACATTATTTATGACATCAAAATCAGCAGTTGGTATTACATACCCGGCTGGTGCTGGATTAACTGCAGTATCTCGTGTTGCCTTTACTCTAGAATACTGGACGTGTTCGGCGTTATCAGTAATATCCTTCGCAAACATCATAGACGGACCTTCCGATCTTGTATAGTCATCGGAATATCTTGCTAACCCGATTATTCCCGTAGCAATATCAACTTCACGCTCAATATATTCGATTTCTCTTCCATCAATGAGATATATTGCACTTTAAAATAACGCCATAATCCCGTTGTTAATAAAACCAACTCGGATACTTGGGTCATTTGCATATGGTGTATCATCTGTTTGTAGAAGTTCACCTTCGATTTCGATAAAAGCTTCACATGGCAAAAGTATTTACTGGTATCATGAACTTGAAGATCAATTCTTGAATGAAGATCAGGTTGTACTGCGTTATAAGAATAAAATTGATAATCACGTACAGAATCATCTTTAAGTACTGGGGCATCCATATCAAATGCGTTATCAGGTACCCGTTTGAACATTTTGTATTATATATTTGCCGGTCTAAATTGTAGTCGTCGTGGTTTTTTTGAAACCACTTCCCGCAATCATATTTGCCGTTATATTATCCTGATCGAAAACTCTTTGATTGGAAAATCCTTCGGATTTCAACAACGAAGTCGCCAATGATGCTACTTTTTCATCTACTACGTTATTTATTATTTTACTAACACTTGCAGGCATCACTGCCGTAGATGGTAACCGTGATGACTGTAAAGTCATTTGTGGTGTCTTTCGCCGTCGAACTAACGCTGTTAATTTATCTTTCGCGGCTGAAAACGCCTTCCCGGCAAGATCACCAACGAAATTAATACCCTTATCTTTAATAACCTCAATGGCTTTCATTGATAGTTGTTTTGCTCTCGGAGCTACTTTTGGAGCCATTCTTGCGAATAATCCCATTATAGTATCACCGAGATCATCTCCACAGTATGCGCGGTATTCTGGCAATCGTGAGTTTACCACATACACGCTTGTTGGTTTATCATGGTTGTAGTGTATGATCATTCCTATACAAAATTGGTGTTGAATTGTTGTTCGATTGGAAACTCTTCAAGTTTAATCACTATCATAACCACCATGGTGATGTTCCACTAATTCGTCAATGAAATCTCGATATGTTGCAATATCCATGATACCACCCTGAAATAACCTCCTGCAGATATCAGCTGTTTCATTAATTACTTCCGGTGAGTTATTTCCAGCTCGTTTTCCTGATATGAGAATCTCTAATTGTGCTATATCACTGAGAATATTGCCAGGACCACTACGAAACGTCAAGACGTTTTGACCACTACCTGATATCCCACTCCCAGAAAATTCCTCCTCTGTATCATCATCGTATGGGTCTTGTTTTTTTGTCTTAGTGTTTGGCGTTTTCTTTCTTGTTGTATATAATCATCAAAATTTCTCTTGAATTCTCTATATTTCGTCACCCTTCTATCTATACTCCCGGTATTTATGTCATACAACATATCAGCCCATTCATTATGTGACAATGTATGATCTTTAAAATTGTCCGTGAGAAACTTCTCTTTTGAATTATAGCTGTTAGCAGCAAATTCACTTAAACTGTCCTCCTTCTCATTGAGAATTCGTTGTTTAACCTTATTGGTAAACATATCCGCTAATTGTTTTGATTTAGGTGGTCCACTAACTGGTGGTTGTTGTTCTTAAGCGGTTATTATTATATCCTGAGGAAGTGATTGTAAGGATTTTTTTGTTTGTTTAGTTCTTTTTTGCTATTTTTTCTAACACAGGGAGAAAAGTCTCTTCTTCTTTTTTTCCTTGTTCAGAAATTGTTGACACTAGCTGTTTCGTTGTTGTAGTTATAGGGGAAAAAAGTTGTTCAGAGCTTTCTGTTAAATCAGTCTGAAGACTCTGTCGCTGCTGCAATTTTTCACATAGCGAGTCGCGGATTGGAATAAACTTTTTAATAGCATTCAATCTATCTCGTGCTAATTTAGTCGTTAATGCTTCTTCGATCATTATTGTAAAACTCCACTGAATTTTCAAATATGAAAACGTGAAAATCTTTGTTGTATTGCATGACTTTACAACGAAAAAAAAAAAAAGAATCCCCCACCTATAAAAATTTCATTTATGTATGTATGAATGTAACGACGTTAATGTATGCTAGGTGAATCCGTTATAATATGGTCATGTGGGGGGTCATTTATCAATTTTTTAATATTACGAACTTTAGAGGCTATCTCGGATCTAATCTGGTACTGTTGACCTAATTTCTGTCTAATTGATTTGACGATACTAAATAACTGTATGAATACATTAACGTCGTTACGATACAACGAGACATTAATAGATTTTTGTATTCTTTTTATCAGAGAATACATCTTAGGTAAAAGGTAACGACCTCGTTTTGATTGATCATTGATATGTTCATATTCTGATATAATGCGTTCACAGTCTAGATTTTCAGATAATACTATTCCGCTATTCCGCAAATTTGAAATTTCAACAATTATATTATTTATATCTTGAATATCCATTATTATATATCATAAGAAGAAAAAAAAATTCAAAATAAATAACAACCTATGATGCTATGAGCGTTTATCATTCATTTGGCCCCCGCTGTATCTTTCAATCTTTCATAGGGTTCTTTCTTTTTCAGTAATTTTTTTTTCTTTTTTCAGAGTAGCCGTATATCTCCACTCGAGTGTTGTGACAGATTTCACGCATACATATACTCAAATTTATTTTTTTTTTCCTGAGATTTCTTCAATCTCGATTTAACCCTATGACCGTTTCTTATGGCCGTAGTTCATCCATGGTTGTTATTTATTTTTGGGGGGTCTGTTTTACATTCAAGCTACGAACTAAAATGCAACCCATGAATCGAATCCATGGTTGCATAGTTGGAATAAAAGCCCAACCAAGTCGCCGTGGATTTGATTTATGGGTCGCATTTTAGTTCGTAACTTGAATGTAGACAGAGGGGTTCGCCTCCTCCCCCTCCACAATTAATAGAAAAACATCATATCGTTATCATCAGGCATTTGCCCGCTGTGAGACTCGAACCGTAAATTTCAGCTATGGAGTTTCCACAGCCAACCACGTTTGCATTGGACTACAGTTCACGTCTGAAATAATGATGTTTTTTAAGATATACTACAGTCAATGCTGTACTATTTTACACAGGAACATAATTACAAATATAACTATTTGTGTAAATAACTTCATGTTTGATTTGGTTTTACAAATATATATGGGACGATTTATATAGTGTATTAACAGCAGTCAATCGTGGGAAAAATCAGTACCACGTGATAGCGTATACACATTCCAAACCAAACAGCCTTAGGCTCTATTTATAGAACAAACCAGGGTGACCTAATTTGATATGTTACTGTCACCCTGGACTACACGCTGTTTACACATGACTCGTTAGATTTCTTTGATCATGTTCGTTAACTACATAAATTGTTAAATCCATAGCAGCAAGAGGGGGGTGGGTGGCGTCTTTTTTTTAAATTTTATTTTGCTGAATTGGCGCTTCTATAAAGCATTTTCGAGGAAGCCTCAGAGTAACTCGTCGACGCTTCTAAAAAAGTTGTAGGGTTCGTTCCCCCTGCTTATATATATATATATATATATATATATATATATATATATATATATATCCAGGGCGTTTTCGGGTGAATTTACATTGATGGATGCTGATAACGATGGTTCATAGGAAGCTATCCAAATGGGATATTTTTCTACTTCGTCGTCTTTTTCCACTCGTTTTGCTCCGGTGATTAGTCTCATTCTGTGTTGAATTTCCGCCTTGATAATTTCAATATCTTAAATTCCCCTTGGAAGATATATCGTTTTCCAATCAGGGGTTCCATCGGGTTATTTTTATACGAATTGGGTGGTTTCTTTCCGTGCTGTTCCGATCTAACATTGGGCCAACTATAATGTACCTGTACTCGAATTTGAGTTAACGCGATCTCTTTTGTTGCAATCGGAGATGGAAAATCAATTGTGAACTCTGATTGTTTTGATATCGTTGATATCAATGTTGTTTTTGTCGGAGTGGTGTTTTCCACTAATCGTTGAAGTAGCTTCTGCGATGTCTGCGTGGATGTCTGTGTCATTATCTGTTATGCGTATTTCTAATTTTGACATGGCACAGTCATAGATGTTCAACATGGAATTAAATTCGTTATCGGATATCGTTGAGTCGTCGAGCGACGATGAAATCATCGCGAATAATTGAGAATTTGCCGTTGACACCGTATGAAACCCAACGATGTAGTCTTGGAGTTTACGTTGACTACACGATGATATTTATTTTGTTATTATGGAAATTGTTCCCTCAATAGTTATCGCCGCGGCTATGCAAATCGGAATAGCGACCGGGACAATCATTGTTACCGAAGAAAGTATATTTCCTGCTCCGGTGACTACAAACGAAACCGAATACACAGTTACATCAACGGCGGTAATACTTCGCTGATATTTTTTTAAAATGGTTTTTTCATATTCTTCGGAAAGCGACTTAAGCTTAGCTTGCAGTTGTAACACCTGGTTGTATCGGTATTGCTGTGATGTCGATGACGTTGTTATTGTTATTAACAAAGAAGATTTCAATTACGTTGTTTGCTCAAATCGGCTACGAGTTATACGTACCATGTTACATACACTCTAAATAGATTTCTTTCGAGGGTGGTTATTATGAATCGTTCAGTTTCATCCTTGTCGATGATCGTTGATAATGTATCGTTGTTGACACTTGATGAAAACGCCGATGAAATATTAAACTGAACCGGAGAAACCAATGCTAATCTGTAAATCCCCTTAACGGTCTCGGTGATACTTAATATGTTATTCTCCGGTGTCCAAGTAAATAATCCGTGTTGGATCGCACATACGAAGTTTACAATATTTGCTCGCTCATGCGGAATTTTTGTTTTTCAAGCGTGGTTATCATCCTCGGAAAATTATCTTTGATGGCCTCGTGAGTGTTTTTTATCTCGCCGATGGATGCTTTTATATCAGGGAGTTTTACATCGATGCTATCTATGGGACTACCACAAAATTTATTAATGATGTTTGTACAAAAATTTATAAATTGTTTTACGTGATCCTCGTACACGGATTGTAACGTTGCTAGCTCATCAATGGCGGTTTTTATCTGTGCGAGTCTCGGTGCGGTCACCGGTAGAACTCCAAAGAAATTAGAAATAGGAAGTTGGCTATCCGTGACGGATTTTTGTAACCCTGAAAATTGATCCACGTGGATGTTTAATTCATCGTTGAGCGTTTTTAATGAATCCGCCGATCATATAAAATTACCACCGAGTGCTGTTAATCTATCTGTTATCGCCTTCGAAATAAGACTATTTACTTGTTCGAGAGAAACATCCCTCCGTGTTATTTTTATTTTTGTACGCGGTAATGATCTCCCCCAAATATCTACCATTGTTGTATTATTGATTTCTCTTTAAAATGTTATCACTGGTACATTCGTTCATGGACTTATGAGGTGGTTTTGAAAACGTTGATATCGCCGTTAACACGTTAATGACTTCTCGGCCACATATCAGAGGATCGGTTAAAATCTGCGTGGGTAACGTTGAATACCAAACTGGTATTTTTTATTGTGTTACGTAGTTGAGAAATTCATTTGGCGGTGCTAATCCATATGAGTCAAAATAAATAATACATTTAGGGTGTATCGCATAAGCTACCCATTGTGTTCCAGGTCCAGTGTTATCATCGAGATTAATTATACCTGTTTCTGGGATACGTGGACGATTTGGTAAGTGATCTCTCATAAAAAAACATCTCTGAAATGTTTCACAGGGGATTTTTCACCGTGGCGATAAAATCAAAATTTGACATTGGAATCAAAGATTCCCGTGTTAATGTCCGATGGGTATGTATCTGACGAATCGGCTGCCCGGTACCCGAAAGCCTTTTCCCTTTTTTTCTATCCTTGAGCCGCAACAGATCCTAGCGCAGCAGCCTGAGCAGCAGCTGGGGCTGTAAAGGCGATAAATCCTGGAATCGCGGCGAGAAAGGGAAATATTCCACCGGATTTGATCATGATGGAAATCGCCGAGGATAAAAACCTCCAACTTGAGTCAAGTGTTTGCCGTTGTAGATTTATTGAAATGTTTAGGTTGCGTTTTCGTCAACGATAACTTTTTTGGTCCTCCTGATATCTGTTCACGTTTCAAAGTTATCTTTGCTCCACACGTAGCAGAATTTTTCGATTGTATTTTCTTTATCTGACCAGGTGTCAAGGTAACATTAACATGAATATACGACATTTGTATGTAGAAAACATATCGTCTAATTGCGTTATGTTTGGATTGCATTACAGGTTTTAAAAACACTACATGTTTTCTACTGGTGCATCAATTACTCTCATTTTTCCACCACCACCTTCGAGTATCATTGTTTTATTGCTAAGAATTACAGCGATTGCCCTATATGACCTATCACCAACAGGAAGTCGTCTTATACGAGCTTGACATTTTTTATCGACGACGGAGTGCTTAGATAAATCAAGATGTTCCAATGAAAAATAATAGATCAGATATAAATTTTGAAAAACCCACTGTGATATCTGTAATCCAGTATCAATATTTTGATCGCGTCCCATAGGACCATAAACGATCATACGCACGAACCATTTGGTTATTAGGATAATCAACCAAAAGATTTTCGGCGGGTTCCTGTTGATTGTTAACTCGTAATGATACTTCAATGACATCTAGTTTATCAAATATCATATGACTACGTCGTTGTTTATTAGCTCTATCTATTCTGTCTTTATTTTGTAGCGTTATAAAGATAATTCTTGGCACGGAGATATTTTTTGTTAACGCTAACTGCCAAGTAAATGTTCCAGTAGTAGTACTAGTATGAGTAGCTGTTGTAACCATGACAATAGTGATTTTCCCTCGTGATCCATAAAAGATAAGAAACGGGTTTCTAAAGCCAACGATGGAGTCATTATTGGCATCATAACGCTGACTTTGATAATTGTACAATACCATCGGCAACAGTATCACCGTGTCACATAGGCATCATCACCGTGCCAAATAGGCATCATTTTGATTGTCTCATAAGCACTAGAGTATCACTAGTTTCTACAAAATCCAAAGATATGAGAAAGAGTAATCGCGCATGAAAATATACCCTCATCGTTTAACATTAATTTTTGATTTGCAAATTCTAGATTAAAATTTTTATTAGTACCCACGACTATATCAAAATCAGCAGCCGGTCTAGCTGGCATTAATTCCGCAGACGGAAGTTTTACCTGTTTCCATTTTCATTGAAATAACGACATAAGTTTTTCCTTGACGGTATTAAACGCGCTGCCAGCTAGATCACCAACTGTGCCAACTACCTTACTACCGATAGCACCAATAGCCTTTGAAGCTAGTTCTTTCCCAACGTGAATAATCTTTGGAGCAATTCTTGTAAACAAACCTGAAACGGTATCACCTAATCCATTTCCGTAGTATACTTTGTATACGGGCAATCTCGAGTTCATGACGTGAACACTAGTTGGTTTGTTATGGTTACGATTGTTGATTATTTTATTTAGATGTTATTTATCTAATCGGTGATTAAATCACTGTGACAAGGTCATCAGTGATATTAGTCACTACGATAATCGTCAATTCATCAATGAAACCACGATATAGACTAATATCCATGTAAGAACCTTGAAATAACCTCTGACAGATATCAGCAGCTTCATTAATTATCTCCAGATAATTATTTCCAGCTCGTTTCCCCCCGATGAGAACTTCTAGCCGAGACACATCATCGAGGTACTTCGTGAACAAAGATCATAACCGAGAAACTTTGGTTGAGAATATCCATCACCGGTTGCACCTTGTGCATCATCATCAGGAGGTGGTTGACATTCTCGAGTTGGTGTTTTACGTTTCCTCTGTTGTTTATAATAATCCTAAATACCGTCTCGATAAGTTTTTTTAAAATTTTATCTCATCTTTATTTAAACGACCAATCCCCATTTTCATCGTATACAATCCATCAAACCATTCATCACGACTCATTCATTTTTTTTTGTATTCATCTTTAAAAAGATATTTTCTGGAAGGAAAACTATTAGCGTCAAAATCTCCAAATTTTTCTAAATCATCTTGTTTCAATAATTCTATATCTTGCATTATTTTTTTACCATCGGTAGGTTTATTCGCAAAACAAGAAACCACTTGGGGTTCACCAACAGCACTTTCCTTAACAACTTGAGGTTCAGTGATCTGTTTCAACAATGTATAAACTCCCTTTTGCTTTTCCTCAGCAGAAGTAGTAAATCCAAATATAGCCTTTTCAATACCCGAAATGGTAATCGTAGAAGCCTTTTCAGTAGCCGTAGTTTACGGACTAAAATAATTGTTCAGTATCAGCGGTAAAATCAAATCGTTGTTGTTGTCTCGCTTGGAGACTATCTCTAAAAGAATCCCTCGCCGGAAGAAATTTCTGTATCGCGGCTAACCTCTCTCTGGTTAATATAGTAATTTGTGCTTCTCCGATATTTGCCATATATTATCAGGTATAACATTAATTCGGAAAACCCATAGAAACCTAAAATTGTATCATCGCTGAAATTCTATTATTTTACCCAACAAGGGGATACATTGTGAAATTACAAAACAAACTATTGTTGGGTAAAAAAAACAAATACACAGTAGACGCTCTTCAAGATAGAAGTTATTGCCATTATTTTATCGGGTTTGTAGGAAGTCCCTGTTGATCAAAATAATGAAATGAGTAGACGCTCTTTCTGAAAAAAAATTGTTATTATTATTACTGACATTATTTGTATCGGTTTCATATAAAGCCTCTGTTGACCGAAAAAATAAGGTGGGTTTACCCTCCCTACTACAACATGTGACTTTTTACACATTTTATTTTACAAGGAACATGATAGACCTACAATAATTTATTAAAATTAAATAGTTGTTGTGTACATCACTTCAATACTTGTATACATTTTATTTCAGAAACAACCCGATGTCTCTACAATAATTTAAGAAATCAAATATTAGTTGTGTACATTATATAGACATGACTAGAATGTTGCCGTCTATATGTTTCAGCTCATTCCACGTATTGCATTGATAACTCAATTGGAGTCAATAACCGTTAAAGCTCATCACACCGAAGCCATGGCGACAGGAGGACAGGACAAGGCTGGATGGAATCTTGTCCAAGTAATGAAGTTCGAACTAGAAGATCGTAAGTGATGTATAGGTTACAAATACATTTGCACTTTATTACCAGTCTCTGGCCTTAAAATACGTACATGCAATAGAAAGAATAAGGATCAACACACCTTGTAAACGTCAACTTATAATGTATTTCCTTAGAAGACAATGAAACTTTAACAAAGGAACGTCAGGTATTGCGAATTGAACTCTAAAGTGGTGATGTCCTTTGTTGGCTCACAATAACATAATTACAGACTATAATATTATTCCATATTTCAATATATACTCAATTCACTATTTCCAAGAATTTTATTTTTGTAGGGACTTTATATTTCCAAAACATTGATTTATATCCACATATTATTGATATCCTACATATTCTGTACAGGATATTATTTTGTGATGTGAAAAATGTTGATGTTGAATAATCGCTAAACCCTGTCCCACCGTCAAATGGTTAGTATCCGCCACATTGGACTGGTCGCAGATCCTTTGATTCAGTGGTGCAATCAGAGGTTCATAAACACATTTACTACACACACCTCCTGAGTGATCTCGGTTTGAATATATCACATCTATGGACGGGTATTACCGCCAAAAATTATATGCATACATTTTCTATTTTTCCTTGATACATTACTTTAAATGGCAGTTTACAAGTACTACTTTCCTAATTCTGTCCATGTATATTGTATTCTTCATTAATGCATTGAAGCAGAATTGTATGTTTTACTTTCCTTCTGCATTATTGTAAATGGCGGCTTGCAAGTACTTCACTCATGCATTTTCCAGTGACTGGATGTGCTCGACTAGACCTAACTCATAATCAGGCTTGAAAACAGTAGTCTTACTTCCCAGTTTTGACACTCCAGTTAGCGAAACCTTCAAATCTATATGTCTGCGAAACTTATCATGTGGAATTCCGTAATTCCCGGAAGCAACATTCACAATGAATTGCTTCAAGAGCCACATTTATAGCTGGTGTCTCATAATTCACCCGGACAGTTTTCTGTTTATAAGTTCGCACGAACTGCAAAGAAAAGTATAGAATAGTTTCAGGCATACGAACGGTTAAATGTTGTATACTTTTTAACTCAACGAGTATCTTCAAGTGCGATCATGTATCAGATGGAAAAAAAGTTGATATTTATAGTGAAGTGATCAGAGATAATCATCAGGCTATATTTGTAGTGAAGTGATCATAGATATCATAAGGCTATACATGTATTGAATTGATCAGATATAAGCATAAGGCTGTACATGTATTGAATTGATCAGAGATATTCAGAAGGCTATACATGTAAGAATATACATATATACGAATTTAAGGAATGCTGTAATGCATACAAAATCGATAGGAGATTACAAACAAACGGTGTACTATTTATATCACACATGTAAGATCAAGAATATGAGATTATTAGGATATCCATGTGATAATTATGATATCCATGTGATAATTAGGATATCCATGTGATAATTAATTCCAAAGTGTTATATGAGATTATTAGGATATCCATGTGATAATTAATTCCAAAGTGTTTTCTAAATAATAACATGTCGTATATTACAATAAAAGGTAAATACTAAACCAGGAACATATTTTTATCTGCACATTTGCCCTTAAACTTTGAAATGTGTAATTTTATTGATTTAACATTATTTGCCTAATAGATATACCCTGTATAAAGACCCATTTTTATTGATTTAACATTATTTGCCTAATAGATATACCCTGCATAAAGACCCATTTTTTATTCACCTGCTTTGTCGACATAAGGTTTAAGATGAATTCTTCTATTACGAAATCTTGTTAACACATACATAATATAATAACTTTTTTAATATAATGTATTTATTATATGTAATAATGAGAGAGAGGGAGAGAGAGATTATGCACAATAAGCTTTGATCCACGTCACAATTAGCTTGCGTAGAAATGGGCATTGATAACTGAACAGTATTTTTTTAACATTAATCTTCAATTTGGAATTCATCTACTGACAAAATTTTGAACTAAAAATGTTTCTTCTCTTTATTCGAATAATTAATAAGGTTATGTGCAGTATATTGTTCGTGTCGTATAAATCAGGAATTCATACAATGCGATATTAACTTCATAATAGTATGGTTTTTGTTCTTTTCTTATTATCTATTATCTGTCGGCGTTGTGGTCATGTGTGAGATAGATCGTGGATTGGTGGTTCTTTCCAGGCCCTGGTTCTTTCTCCACCATTTATACTGGTACCATGTATAGCCTATCTATTGCTAAAATTGGCGTTCAACCCTATAACAACATTAACAACAATAACAAAAACTTTGGCAATACAACTATATCCGCCCACCATACGCCACAACGTGCTCAACCCACGATGACCATGAAGTGTGTGTGTGTGTGTGTGTGTGTGTGTGTGTGTGTGTGTGTGTGTGTATGTGTGTGTGTGTGTGTGTGTGTGTGTGTGTGTGTGTGTGTGTGTAGGTAGGTAGGTAGGTAGATATGATATAAGGTAGGTAGGCAACGATATAACTCAGTATCAAGATGGGAAGCGTGATAACAGCGGTTTTGTTATACGCTCAAATGCATAAGGCGGTAATCGGTATTTGCGCGGTAAAAATACGTTCTAGTATCAATCGTATCACCTTTCAGCACTACCTGTAATTTCTGAGTTATGCTATGGGCGTTAAAACATCGCGTTAAGCTGATGACGCAAAATAGAAAATGGGTTTGCTTGGCAGTACATATCCTGCGCTGTTTCGAATGTTTAGAACAGGCTTCTGCCAAATTGGAACTTTTTAGTTTAATTTTCAATTTAAATTTTTAAGTTGTAGTTTCGCATCCTCTGTTGTGCAATATACATCGGCATTTCAAATATATACCAGGACCAATTTTAATTTGCTGTAATATTATTGTTCTACTTGATAAGACATAGCTAGATGGAACATTTTCACTATAAAGTTTGTTAATGCCGGTGTTGGTAGTCTTTTAGAATTATTGTAAATATTTTAACTTGAATGTGATGAGTATAATATCTTCTCAATTGAATCAATGTTTTAAAAAAATATATTGTGCAATATCAAAGTGGAATTTTAGTAATTTTAAATCATTGTGAAATTCACAGCGGAAAGTACATGCACGACATATGCATAATTGATTCTTTAATATTCCTGAACATGATGAAATCGTGCACGACTTTCTTTTTATAGCAATAAATTCAATCTTTAAAACATTTTTATTTTCCAATTTTACGGCCAGGATGTACACGTATTAATTGAAACAAAGATAAAAACTTTTTTCGCGAGAAACGAAATTGACATTTGCTTAGTTTATTATTTACTATTCACTGACAGCGCTCCGGTGGCCTAGTGGTTAGAACAACCGGCTCGGGTGCGGGAAGTGGTGTGTTCGTTTCCCGGCTGAGTCATACCAATGACTTATACAAATAGTATTAACAGTTGTCTCGCTTGGCGCTCAGCATTAAGAGGTTAATGTTATGAGTGGTAGGCCTGGCGTCAGGATAATGTGACTGAGTGAGACATCATGCCACATGTCTAAACATCGCTATACACTGCCACACTGCAGACATCGTAGCGATATGAATGAAATTTTTTTTGAAGCTACGTTAAAAATCTAAATCACACACACTTTGTTCACACACTCTGTTCACTGACATGATACAATGGTGCAAAACTTTCCTTTATAAAGAAATAAAACTTGACACATATCGTTAATTATACAGCATTGTCTGCAATAGGTCTCATAACAAGGGATTTAAATTAACACAAGAACCACTACACAAAATAATAACCCCATATACATTCGAGCTGACAAGGTTAAAATTCTCTTTACAAATTATTACGCGCGCTACTTCAAACGTCGATATTCAAATCCTGTCAAAATAAATCGCTACCGCTATTGTGACCTCTGTGTTACGTTAACTTTAGTACATCGAGTTTCGCGGATTTGTAAATAAGCACGTGCCTCCATGTTGCCTGTTTCCGCCAGCGTTCTTGTTATTGCAGACGTCATAATCCATGGCAGGCAGCATAATGTGAGAAAATGCAGAAGACAAAAGTAAATGAATGAAGACATTTACTAACACGGATTTTTATTGAAATACTCAGGGTAGCACATACATATAGGGTAAAGACTAAATGTTAAATATGACAGGAAATGTTAGATGAATGATTTATTATTATTATTATTAGTAGTAGTAGTAGTAGTAGTAGTAGTAGCAGTAGTAGTAGTAGTAGTAGCAGCTGTAGTAGTAGTAATAGTAGTATTTTGTGAATTTCATTCACCAGCCCCTCCTCTGCTTTTCCCCGTTTGCATGGCTAACGCTAATAGTAATAATATGGTTAAACAGCTTTTAATATAATGCAATAAATGGCATTTATCAGGTTAAATATTTGATATTTCGAGATTATTTTCGGCTTGTATTGCATTTCAAAACATTTTAAAACAAAATTTAAATATTTAAGTGATACTGTTGTAACTTGTAGTTGTAAACTAGCTGTAAGTGTTTCTAATTTTGTTTTGGTTTTCTAAACAATAGGAACTGAAGTTGACTGATTTATTGTGCGACTAATGCTTTGTTTATAGTTGTAATAGTTAAAAACGACAGCCATTATTCCAATGGGGCTCTTTACAATGCAAATTAGGAGTAACCGTCCATAAATCGGGGTCTAACCTATAACAATATAAATATTACTATTGTTACAGATTATACCCTGATTTGCTTTATAACGAGTCCCTGTGATTATTCTGGTAGTCATTTTGGTGCATGTCCCTGTTTTGTGTAAAGTTAACTAAATGCACGAATTTGTCTTGTCCGTTTCGCTGCTAGCACATGTAGAATTTTAATAAAACCTCTAAAAGTGTCAAACTATTTAACATCCAAATCGATTTGTAAAAATATATCCAAGTTATATTTCTGCTCAAGGATATTACAGACATATTACTGTGTGTATTTATTACAACATCTTGTACATTTTTGGAGAAGTACACGAGTAATACACACGCACGAATGCACATAGATAACCTGATTAAATGGCAGTTTCCACACAGAACCTGTGAACACATTATTTGTGTAATCTTTAATTTACTAAAATATTGTACAGAACTATAATAGTGTGATTACAGGGTCTGTGTGATGTCTACTATAAATCTCTCTTGCAATAAGAATCAAATAATGACGCCATTACGACGGTTGTAATGGTCATTTATTTAGTATTTCAATTATAAATGGATATTTTTTTTGATGTAGTTATGTCAACGATGTTTATATTATACCTATATTAATGTTTATATCACGTAACTGTACAAGTTATTTAGGTATTTTAATATTAATATGCATATTCAATTTTGGTAATATATACGACGACAACCATTACGACCATTTCCAATTTTTGGACTTGTAAATTGACAATAATAGAAGAAGTATAATAAATATAACAGCAATGAAATTTAAAGTCATACATTTAATTAATTGAATTAATAATAATGTATTAAATCTTACTAGCTGCAAATGTACAAGTTATTTCATATTTTGATATATAATTAAATAAGTTTAAAATTTTTGTGTAGATGTGTACAGTATTAATGTTTATATCACTTTATTTCCACAGTCAATAATAGACCTGGCTACTACTGCTCTATACATGAGTACAACTCTATTGTCATCTGCCAAAATAAGATAATCGTGTTAGACATCGATGATAAAAATACAGTAAGAATCCATAGACACGATGATGGGAAATTCCTAGAGAAGTTAGACAGTGACTCCTCACCACGTGACATCTGTCTAATGGACGCCACGACAATTTGTGTCCTTCATGATGACGGTCTGATAAAAATGGCGTCCATTAAATCTGAAAACGTGTCGCCTGTTTTTACAAGAATGAAGAGTTTTCATCTGCATGGTGTATTTGACTTTTATACAAGTGTTGTCAGAGTCAAAAACAATATTGTTGTCGTTGGTGTAAAACAGGGCATGACTTACTGGTGTATCGTGTCGCTAGATCACGGACATGTTGACACGATTCACCAGATTTGTAAAGGGTCAAGATCTAGTGATCTGACAACAAAGGACAACATCATTTATATTTCGTGTTGTGCTGTTGCTGATGATGATGAAGGTGTTCATTATCATGATTCTGGTATCTATGCATTCGACATTTCGAATCCCAGTCAATGTAAATATAAATACAAAAATCATCGTCTAGACATGCCGAAATCAATCGTAATAAAAGAAGACGGGAATATTTTCGTAGGTAATGGAGGATTCCATTCCTGTATTTATCAACTTACAGCTTCTTGTCAACTTGTCGCCATTTTCGCTCTGGGAATTCCACGGAATCTTCTCAAAGCCATGTTCTGGGACAATGGACAATTGTATGTCACATGCAAGTTTAGTCGTGACATTACTGTATTCCGTCACGTGTATCAAGGTAATTCACGTTTCTTATATTTTATCGACATAAAAAACTTTTAATGACGTATTTAATAAAATTTAAAACTTTATTTATTGAAATTTATCAAAGATTTAATTTTAAATTTAGGAAAAAATATGTAAGCATGACCTATTCGTCAAGCATAGTTGTCATGCCGACATTAAGTCATTTGTAAATAACAGTGTATTTGTTGTTATAAAATTTAAATTATGTTCACCTCCATATTGTTAAGTGATCTACATTTATTTAAAATATTTATTTATAATATATTCATTAATATATAAATAAACATGACACAATTTTGATAGACACAAATTATCAATGACTTGAGGACGACGGCAATTTGTACCGACGTTATCCCCCAGGTTTCATTCCAAGCGCGTGCCGAGTTCATCTGTATTCCAAGCGCGTGCCGATGAGTTTATCCACCAGGTGTCGCTTGCATTCCTAGCGCGTGCCGTTGAATCCGATTTAATCTGGATTACAAAGATGGCCGCTTGATGTCTACGCATTTTCTGTGGAAAGCGTGCTTTACACAGTTATATAATCATTTATTATTATCCAAAAAGAGGTATTGTTTAACCATATCTACAAATGTTTTATAGCTTTAGCGATGAATTTATATTTATACATTTTTTAAAAAATAATTTATAAAATTATACCACGACATAACCGTCAGTAATTTAAAATTAAAAATAGACATGAACAATTGAACCAGATTGGAAAAAATCCATATTTTTAATTTAAAAAAAATAATCTCTTATCAAAAATAAAGAGGTTTTGTTTGTGTCGGAAATTGTAAAATATTTGAACAGTACATGGGTTAGGTTTAAGTAAGTATGATTGCACATTTCAAGAAAATTTTAAGCTTCTAATGTTAAAAAAAATTGAATGCATTATTTGTTTCTGAGGCAATTTAGTTTTATGACGAAAGACATGCATTAATTGAAGTAAAAAAATCTCAAGAATATTTTTTTTCTCAATTACGAGTATTCTTTGTATTATTATTACACCCACTCCCCGCTAGAGAAATATATAATTTTGCATTGAGGAAAAATTTAAACAGATACGTTTTTATTGCGTTCCATTTAATAGTCGTCCGATAATACCCCGAGTGACCTTATGTCTGTTATTATGAACATCATGTATATTTTCGAATTCACACAGAAGAACAGTGATTGAGCCCACTGATGTCAGCCATGTTAAAAATTTTAAATTGGTGAATTAAATTAGTAATTTTTCAATTTGTTCTGTGTTTTAAAAATATGTTTACAAAAATGAAATATGTACTGATGTATATAGAGATTTATATTGAAATCTTACATTTTAAATTGTATCAATCAAAATGCATGTGTTTTTTTTAAATCTCACCCTCCCCTTAACCAGAGAACTAATTTTGCAGTGGGGTGGCAAAACAAGTTGTGTAGGAAAAGGAAGAAAGAATATAATCCACCCCATCCACTAAAAAATTTTATTTACTGATTTATTCAATTTGAAACTGAAGAATAATTGTATAAAAAAACATAATGAAATGAAATATTGTAAATGTAAATCTGACTGCTGTTAAGTTGATTTGTATTGCATGTAATTGGAGTAGCCTCAAATGTTGTCGAACAATACCTTCAAGTTATAGCAAGACACCTCCAACCGCTCCGGTGGCCTAGAGGTTAGAGTATCCGCCTCGGAATCGGGGGTTTGTAGGTCTGGTCAGCAGTCGAGTCATACCAATGACATACAAAAATGGTACTAACAACTACCCCACTTGATGTTCAGTATTAAGAGGTTATTGGTAGGATTGGTTCGCCTGGTGTCAGGATGATGTGACTGAGTGGGACATCATTATACATGTCTGCGACATGATGCCCCAGTGCTAGACATCACTATAAACTGCCACACTGCAGACATCGTATTGATATTGTAACAGAATTGTTACCGAGAGGAGGGTGGACTAAATGAACAATACAAACACAATTTGTGAAAGAAAATATAAATTTATGTAATAAATTATAAATGAAAAAATACAGATGTAACAACACAATAATTCATGCACTCAACCCACAATTACACTCACAACCATTCACAATACATGAACAAATTAAATATTAATACAAAAGGAATCACAAATGTAAAGGGATCTCTTGGATTATACACAGATCCAAGGATCCTTTACGAAAGTTAAATAAATGCAAGTATGATTTACGAAAAAAAAAAAACACAAACGACAAACTATCTATCGCACGATGGATTGCGATAACTAGCACGATCATATACTTGTATTCAATCAAGTTGCTAGCTTTTATTGATATCTATGTGATCACTTGAAATATTATTGCGATCTGACATAAGCATGCAAATACAACAATGTATTAAATTATATTACAATTTCAATACACCTATGTGTCTCCCCTGTATAACCGCACGATTCAGCAACAGTTGAATCGTCTCCCAGTTTCCCCGAAAACCGAGGGTTGACCAATACTATTATCGGACGTTACCCTTCACGGATCCACCACAGTTATACGTTCAGACAGCATACAACATCTACCCGAACCAACGGTTCCTCACTCCCCTAGATGTCTACCCGGACGTTTTACAACTCTAAGACAGCTCCGACACTCGGACTTCTAGCTTTCCGGATATTTACACGTTACACAGATGTTGACGAACAGACAGTTCGACACACAGACAGATACTTCAATTCCGTTCGCACAAATTAACGGCACAAGCACATTCAGATATTTATACAGAGATGTTCCAGAACAAACAATAGATGTCCCACAACAAATCAGACGATATCAAAGACGTTTATCAAAGATGGTATCAGATGTGTTAACAGCTACGGTATCAGAAATGGTATCAACTACGTTAGCAGCTACGGTATCAGAGACGGTATCAACGATGTTATTAGATGCGCTATCAGTGATGTACTTCTACGGTATCAACGACGGAATCAGCTATAATAAACAAAACCAGACTAATAATAGTTGTCTCAAAAAATAATCTAAGCTGTAGATTACGATATTTCATTTAAAGTCTAAAAGTGACTAGTAATTCCAAATATTCCACGTTCATTGCAATAAAGGCATCATTATACGAAATGATAATCTGAATAAAATTCACAATAAAACGAAATGTAAATTTAACACTCACCCCTTTGGCTGGAGAATTGAAAGACGAGCTTATCTATCCTTTGATTAGATATTTTGGTTCCCGTATATAACTATGAGAAATACTTAGCCTTATATACTCTCAATAGGTGAACATAAATCACATCGAGCTTGCCGTGCACCACGTAAAACGAGTATTTCGGATTTCATGTAAATTACAAATTGGCACATGCAAATCGTTACACGCCACTTAATCACCCCAGGTAATGCGTGTACGACGAAATCAAGAAAATGGTGAGTTTCGTTTGCAATTCAAGAAGAACAAAAATCAGTTCAATTTTCGCCTAATTCTGTGACAATACCTCCCCCCTAAGAATAAAAATGTACACATTTTTAAAACTAACACAGAATAGAAGAAAAATAACTACTGATGATATCTTACAACATTTACACTGGTTATACTACAAACTGGATTTTATTACTGGGCAAATTCATACAAATTTCCCATCATGACCTACTCAAGTAGTCTGCGCCTATATTTTCAACTCCCCTTATTGCTTCTACACGGAAACGATAAGGTTGTAGTGTTAGCGCCCAACGCATCAACCGAGCGTTAGCGACCTTGGCCTTG
The DNA here is from genome assembly GCA_030141615.1 of Unio pictorum. Classification (NCBI taxonomy): domain Eukaryota; kingdom Metazoa; phylum Mollusca; class Bivalvia; order Unionida; family Unionidae; genus Unio; species Unio pictorum. The sequence goes on from JARLTB010000206.1 coordinate 2,846,826, forward strand.
TTTAAATACAGTAGGGGTTGATGATCAGTCTCGAGAACGAAATCTCTCCCAAACAGATATGCGTGATACTTCCCAATTCCCCATACTACGGCCAAACATTCCTTTTCTATAACGGAATAATTTTTCTCCCTGGGTAGCAATTTTCTACTCGAGTAAGCTACGGGTAACTTACTGTCGTCCTGCTCTTGCAGTAAAACTGCCCCCAACCCAGTTTCAGAAGCGTCTGTTCTTAGAATAAAAGGTTTGCTGACATCTGGCAATTTCAATATAGGTGCACTAACCAGTTTCTCTTTCAGAGTACAAAATGCTTTATCTTGTGGCGGTCCCCATTCAACTTTGTTTGGTTGCCCCTTCTTGGTCAAATCAGACAGCGGGCTAGCAATGGCTGCAAAGTTCGGTATAAACTTTCTGTAAAAACCTACTAGACCTAGAAATGATCTTACCTGCGTTTTGTTGGTTGGCTTCGGTGCGTCTCTAATTGCTTCAATTTGCTTGGGATGAGGTTTTAACTGACCCATACCGCTGACCCTATGACCCAAACAATCTAAATCTGTATAACCAATACTGCATTTAGTGGGTCTCACTGTAAGGTTCGCTTTGCGGAGTCTATTGAAGAGCTCGCTCAGGACGGACACGTGCTCACTCCAAGTATTCGTGTACACGAATATGTCGTCTACAAAGCTATCAACGTTTGTTAAACCTTTAAGCAATTTACGCATCAAACGACAACAGGTGGCGCTGGCTCCAACTAACCCGAATGGCATCACTTTGAATTGATACAGTCCTTTCTGGGTTGCAAATGCTGTCAATGGTCGGGATCCTGGGACAATGGGAACCTGCCAATATCCCTTGGCCAGATCTAATTTGGAAATCCATCGGTTTCACGACAACTTCGCAAATAGACCCTCCATATCTGGCATTGGTTCTGCATCGAACACAGTGATTTTATTTAACTGCCGAAAATCAATGCAGAATCGGTTCGTCCCGTCCTTTTTCCTGACAAGCACTACTGGAGAAGAATATGGCGAGTTGGAGGGTTCAATCACCCCCAGATCCAACATTTTACCCACCTCTTCGTCCACAGCTTCACGTGCGTTGTATGGCACCGGATAGCCCTTGATTCGAATAGGGTCAGACGTATTCAGCTTAATTTTGAGGTCCAACAAAGTTGTACAACCTGGTCTGTCAGTGAATACATAAGAATGTTTAGCCAAGAGCGCATTAATCTGTTGACGCTGGTCTTTCGTCAACTCCGCACTCACATCGACTTTATCTATCCCCTCCCCCGCAACTCCCAAGGGACATTCAAGGGAACTCTCTATATTCGAATCAGCTTCATCATCGTCTACGACTGCCGTACAAACGACATTTAAGACCCCCTTTCCAACATTGTCGCTCTGTCTCTTAATATACAACTTGAGCATATTCGCATGGAATAATTTTACATTACCGTCCATGTCAATTTTATAGTCCATGTCTCCTTTCACTTCTTTAACTTCATATGGACCTTTCCACTGGACTAATAACTTATTCGAACTCGTTGGAAGAAGCAATAGCACCTGATCTCCCACAATAAATTTCCTATTACGCGCTCTGCGGTTGTAATACTTGGCATATCTGCGCCCGGATTTAATCAATTCGTCACGTGCCATCTGGCATGTACTCTCAAGTTTGTTTCTTAGATCTAACACGTACTGGTAAGTCGTTTTTATTTCCTCGTTCGCGACATCACCAGTCCATAGTTCGCGTAGTATCCGCATCGGGCCTCGAACTGTTCTACCGTACAACAGTTCGAAAGGTGAAAACCCTAAACTTTCCTGCGGTACTTCACGGTACGCGAACAGAACAGCGTTTAAATAACGGTCCCAGTCTTGCGGACGTTCCGCGCACATCTTTCTCAGCATGCTTTTCAGGGTACCATTAAACTTCTCTACCAGTCCATTGCACATCGGATGGTATGGGGTAGTGTTTAGCTGTTTGATGGATAACAGTCTACTTATTTCACCCATGAGGTCAGAGGTGAATTGGGCACCACAATCAGTGAGGATTTCCTCTGGCACCCCTACCCTACTGAAGATATCAACTAATGCTTCAGCTACCCTTTCCGTTTCAATAGTTGGTAACGCTACGGCTTCGGGGTATCTGGTTGCGTAATCAACCAGAGTAAGTATGTACCGATTCTTTCTTTCGGTAACCGGGTGTATTGGTCCTACAATATCTACTGCCACTCTTTTAAACGGTGTATCTATTAATGGCATCTGTCCCAAGGGCACCCTTGTGACCCTTCCCTTACAGACGGTTTTCTGACATACGTCGCACGACCTACAGAACCGTGTGACATCGCCATTAACACCTGGCCAGTAGAATTCAGCGACTACCCTGCTAGTGGTCTTAGCCTTACCTAGGTGTCCTGCCATGCTTGACTCATGCGCCACCCTAAGTACTTGAGATCTATATCTCTGGGGTACGACCACTTGCCAATACTTCTTACCCTCCCGAGCGCTAAACTCCCTATGAATTAATCCGTTCTTGCGTACGAATCTCGAGCTACCCCCACGCTTGCAATGTTTAATCGCGCCGGACGTGATTTTCTCAACAATTGTTCTGATGGATTCATCATGTTCTTGCTCTTGTTTGAAATCATCGCGGGAAATTCCTGAGATCGATTCAGGGACTATTAATTTACGAAACGCGGTTTTCTCTCGCCGTGTTTGCGCTCGCGTTTCGACTGCCTGGGCCAAAGGTATTTTAAAATCGGCCATGGTTTGAAGACGGGAACCTTCAACATTACCGATCGTCAGATCATAAATAGGATTGTCCATACAAAGGGCATCAACAGTTCCCGTTAAGAGAGGTGTTTTTACTGTGATCCTTGCTACGGGAATGCGACCCATCGTCTGATCAAGTAACATACATGGGGATTCCCACCCGAGCATTTGGTTATCCTGCACGAGACTACGTTTGATCACTACGCCCGTACAACCAGTGTCACGCAATACCACGACTTCTCGACCGTTGACAAACCCTCTCGCGGTTGGTACACGCGCTTCAGGAAATAAACACGTGCCAAGCGAATGAATACAAGGTTCTACCTGTACGATGTTATCAGTTATACCTTTACTTTGTATAGCCACTGCTACCTTATGTATAAGTGCCTTTCTTTTAGGACAGTCTTTTTGAACATGACCCAATGCATTACACAAGAAACACCGCACACGCTGAAAAACTGGATTCCCAACTGACCTTTTTACCTCAGCTGATTTTACAGGCTCCCTAGGCATAGGTCTTACAGACTGGTTTCCAGACTTAAAATCTTTCAAAACCACGTTCTGGGTTCCCCCATGAGCTTCGGCAAATAAATCGGCTTGCTTAGCCATATCTTTTACGTTCGTGAAGACTTTCTCCTTCAGAAATTGATCTAATTCTCGCCCAACTGTATTAAATAATTGATCTCTGAGCAAGAAATCAGTCAACCCTTCAAACGTTTTCACCGCTTTGCCGCATTCAATCCACCGCTCAAAATAGTTCGCAATTCTGACGGTGAACTGACCAAAGGTTTCTCCCTTATCGGGCTTGCTATACCTGAACTTTTTTCGAAAACCTTGTTCAGTGAGCTCGTACCTTTTGAGAAGTACTTCCTTTAGGACGTCGTACTTAAACACATCGTCCCTAGGAAGTCGCGAGTATACATCCAGTGCTTTACCTTTTAATAAAGCACTCAGATGCAGCGCCCAGTCATTTTGACTCCACTTCTGGTTTTCGGCATACCGCTCAAACCGATGAAGATAACTATCCATGTTATCTTTTTCATCGTCAAAGGGAGGTAATTTGGGGCCCCTTAATTTGTTAGTGGCAGAATCGTGTTCTCTTCCAGATGTCGCTAATTCTACCTTACGCTCATGATCCCGTTGCTTTGCTTTCTCATCTAACTCTATTCGCTTTTGCTCCGCTTCCATTTCCCATCCTATCCTATCCTTTTCGGCCTGCTTCTCTAATTCTATCTTTTCCCTCTCAAATTCTATCTTTTCCCTTTCGGCCTGCTTCTCTAATTCTATCTTCTCCCTCTCAAATTCTATCTTTTCCCTTTCGGCCTGCTTCTCTAATTCTATCTTTTCCCTCTCAAAGGCCCATTTCCTATCTTCGGATTCCCTTTCAAATGCCCGTTTCCTTTCTTCGGCCTCCCCCTTTTCCTTTTCTAATTCCCTATGTAATTCCCTTTTCCTTTCTTCGGCTTCCCTTTCTAATTCCCTTGCTCTTACCCTTTCGTCCCTTTCCCGGGCTTGTTCTTCTTGAATAAATTTAATTAAGCTTTCACCTTCATATCCAAATTCTTTGCCTAAGGCAACCAAGTCCTTAAGGGATGACATGACAATTGTAATATGAATATAGATATATAACCAAACCAATACTTTAAACAAGTTTATACTGGACACACGGACCTAGGTAAACTAAACAAAAATAAACTCCAACTAGAGTATTATCTTAACAGAAGGTCACGCTCAAATATAAACATTAAATGTATACCTTCACAAAAATGATTGACAGTTCACTTAATCCAACGATCCCACTTCTGACACCATTGTAACAGAATTGTTACCGAGAGGAGGGTGGACTAAATGAACAATACAAACACAATTTGTGAAAGAAAATATAAATTTATGTAATAAATTATAAATGAAAAAATACAGATGTAACAACACAATAATTCATGCACTCAACCCACAATTACACTCACAACCATTCACAATACATGAACAAATTAAATATTAATACAAAAGGAATCACAAATGTAAAGGGATCTCTTGGATTATACACAGATCCAAGGATCCTTTACGAAAGTTAAATAAATGCAAGTATGATTTACGAAAAAAAATAAACACAAACGACAAACTATCTATCGCACGATGGATTGCGATAACTAGCACGATCATATACTTGTATTCAATCAAGTTGCTAGCTTTTATTGATATCTATGTGATCACTTGAAATATTATTGCGATCTGACATAAGCATGCAAATACAACAATGTATTAAATTATATTACAATTTCAATACACCTATGTGTCTCCCCTGTATAACCGCACGATTCAGCAACAGTTGAATCGTCTCCCAGTTTCCCCGAAAACCGAGGGTTGACCAATACTATTATCGGACGTTACCCTTCACGGATCCACCACAGTTATACGTTCAGACAGCATACAACATCTACCCGAACCAACGGTTCCTCACTCCCCTAGATGTCTACCCGGACGTTTTACAACTCTAAGACAGCTCCGACACTCGGACTTCTAGCTTTCCGGATATTTACACGTTACACAGATGTTGACGAACAGACAGTTCGACACACAGACAGATACTTCAATTCCGTTCGCACAAATTAACGGCACAAGCACATTCAAATATTTATACAGAGATGTTCCAGAACAAACAATAGATGTCCCACAACAAATCAGACGATATCAAAGACGTTTATCAAAAGATGGTATCAGATGTGTTAACAGCTACGGTATCAGAAATGGTATCAACTACGTTAGCAGCTAAGGTATCAGAGACGGTATCAACGATGTTATTAGATGCGCTATCAGTGATGTACTTCTACGGTATCAACGACGGAATCAGCTATAATAAACAAAACCAGACTAATAATAGTTGTCTCAAAAAATAATCTAAGCTGTAGATTACGATATTTCATTTAAAGTCTAAAAGTGACTAGTAATTCCAAATATTCCACGTTCATTGCAATAAAGGCATCATTATACGAAATGATAATCTGAATAAAATTCACAATAAAACGAAATGTAAATTTAACACTCACCCCTTTGGCTGGAGAATTGAAAGACGAGCTTATCTATCCTTTGATTAGATATTTTGGTTCCCGTAAATGACTATGAGAAATACTTAGCCTTATATACTCTCAATAGGTGAACATAAATCACATCGAGCTTGCCGTGCACCACGTAAAACGAGTATTTCGGATTTCATGTAAATTACAAATTGGCACATGCAAATCGTTACACGCCACTTAATCACCCCAGGTAATGCGTGTACGACGAAATCAAGAAAATGGTGAGTTTCGTTTGCAATTCAAGAAGAACAAAAATCAGTTCAATTTTCGCCTAATTCTGTGACAGATATGACTGAAAATTCTTTAAACTATTTTACAAATCCCAATCACACACACGCAAGACACTTCCACCCACCCCCACTCCTACCCCCATGGTCATTCTGAGCTCTCGGTACTTTGCCAGTTGAACAAGAAAGAAGCCTTATCTGGAGTTTCTCAAAATACATTTTGCCAGTAGAGCCCATGGTGCTCTTATGAAAATTGTATTTTTGTCAAATACATTTTAATGTAGTTTTTAGCTTTACATATTTTATACCTTATTCAAATTCAACGTTTTAGTTCTATTACTAACTGTACTAATTATCTGTTTTCCTTTTCCTGTAGGAAGTCATAAAGCATCAGATGTCCTGGCGAGCCATGAAAAAAAACCGCCTGGCATTGAGGAGTTGGCCATACAGATAACTCTGGGAAATGTAAGTACTTCATATATGCTTTTCATATAGTTTACTACATTGTTTACTGGTAGTTATTTCACTACTCAGTATTATACATATCACAATACATGTACATAACTTCTAAAGTGTGATATGGATTAACAATACACTTTTAATACTATTGAAATAATTTTATTTTGTAGTTATTGTCTTTTCGACAGTAAAATTCAAATGTTGTGTGGAGAGGTAAATTCGCTCCTATTTGAATATTGGGGAGACCTTGTATAAATAGGACAGGTTGTATATGCAGATAAAAGTGTGGGGCTGGTAAAAATGTTCTAGATTGCATTTCATTTGGCCAATCTTCTGATGCAAATAGTTGCCAGTTGGATATCAACGTTGGCACCAGAATGGATGATCATATTAGCATGAGAAATTCACTAAAACTCTTGCAATGTCAATTTGGTTCGAAATCAAAATAGCTTCAAATATACACATTGCCATCTTGGCAGTCATTGTCTAACTCATTGGCAGTTATTTGTTTGGTACTCCTTCTATACAGAAAGTAATAATCAACTAGTCAGTTTCCTCTGATCTATCCCACCAAATTTAGATTTGTGTTGTACATGTTTGATTATGGGTCAGGATGTATTGTCCATAGAAAAGTTGGAATTCACATAAACCCCATTCGGGCCGGTGGTAGCTAATAAATATGCCTGGCAAATTAAATAGCCTTACATTTATCCCTGTTTGTAAGAATCAATTAGAAGATAATTCATCTTGTCAAAAATATTAAATTTATTATTTATGTCTATAATGTGTTGACAGAATAGATGAAACTGGTGTTGACTGAAGTTGACCTCGTACTCTAGTCTTCATTACTGGTTAAACGAGTATAGTAGCTGAAACAGTCATGAAGTCAGAGGTACAATTTTCATGTGATAACCACTAGAAACATCTTTCTGAATGGTGTAGTACAAAATATCAAAAAGTATTTTAAATTAAAGTCAAATTTGTGAAGAAAAAAAGGATGACACATAAGTTTCAATTTTTTTTCTAAGAACAACCAGAAATCTGCTGCTATCACATCAAGGTATAAAAACCAGATTCATCACATAGAACATTTCAATATATAGTAATGCGATACTAACTAGAACAGATATGAAGCATGGCCATCTTGGTAGAATCTTGACAATCTTCTTGTTACTTATTCCAGGTGATAACTGGCATATACATGGCGTTTTATATCAGTAGACCCGTTTTGATCTCATGATGGTCCTAACTAATATTGGATGTGGAATTTATACTCAAAGACTTGTTGTGATCTGTAGTTGGTCCTACATAAATTTGGATGTGGCTTTATTCCAGGATGCTAGTAATGATCTGTAGTTAGTTCAAAATAAAATTGGGCTTATCTAACTCTTAAGAAGTTGGCCATCTTGAACATCTTGTCATTGTCATTTCTGATATTTTTTTATGAATACTTTGATGTGTTGTTGGTCCAAATACAAATGGTGCTAATCTATTATCCAGTATTGCCTCATTGCAATTACTGTGAAGTATTGTCCTTGCTGTTGATGTTACATAGAAAGTTGAATTGATGAAGTGTTTTCAAGACAAGAGTTATGATGTGTGGTTGTTCAAACATAAAGCTTGTGCTCTTCTGTTATCCAGTATGGTTCCAATGAAGCAATTGTGAAATATTGTTCTAGCTACTCATCCTAACATACAATTGTATTGATATAAGGTTTTCAATAGAAGATTTCTTATAATATGTAAGCAACATAAAAACTATGTCAATATGACATCCTATATAGCTGACATTTTAAATATCTCGCTACTGAGTCTTTTACATTTCTGGTATGTCCCATATGAATTGAGAATATTTTGGCAAAATCTGTTGATTATTCAATGTTTAAAGCTGTAAAAACATCATTCAACAGATAATAGAATGTGATTTTATTGCATTTCTTTATTTTTGTATTGGTCATATAAACTGAAGTACTCTATATTTAATTTGGTTTGAGAAAAAATGAAGTATATTGACGTTGAGAAATCCTGAAGTGTGTTTAGGTGTTAATTTTCTTTAGAATCACTAATAATAATGCAGTATTCGAAGAGAATCATATTTAGCTATATATCCCAGCTAAATATGTTTTGGAAATTTTAGAATCTGTGCTAGCATATAAATTTTGTCACAGACAGGCCTAGATTTCACCAAAATTTTTAACTGTGAGTTTGTATTTTACTCAAGTTTAAGAAAGATAAACTTCATACAAAGTGCTAAGAAAGTTGACGAAACACATAGCATGATTGTGACAAACCTTTTGGAAAGAATCTTTCTGTACATACTTTTTCTAAACCAGCCAATATTGAACATGATTCACTTGTTGGTATACACAATGTGTATTGAATTTGCTTTATAAAAATAAGTGATTTATGTTGAACGTATCATTGTTATTACTTTGTGAACTGCACAATGTATACTATTAATTGGATTTTGTTTCCATCAAATTCATTTTTGAAACCACTTAAAGCATAGAAAATAAACACCGTGCTAATTATACTTCCTTGGGGGGAGGGGTCTGTCCAGTGTATTTGTTTGGGACAGGGCCTCTCTTACTCTGGTTTTGAAGGTTCTTCCCCTAAGGAAGTTTGCTATCCAGCGGTGCATTCCTCCTGTTATACCAAATTGGTTAAGTTGAGAGATAAGGCCATTGGTCCGGACTAGGTCGAAGGCTTTCTCTAGGTCTAGAAATATTGCTATTAGGTGTCCATCTCTTTTCCTTTTGGCATTAAATGCAAAATTGATGTTGGCTTCCAGACGGATTAATTGATCAATTGTAGATCGTTTATTCCTAAATCCACTTTGGGTTTCAGCCAGTAATTGATTTTGTTCTAGGTGGTGTTTTAATCTATTGTTGATCATTGTTTCCATTACCTAACAGATTGTATTTGTTAGTGAAATAGGTCTGTAGGAGGTTACGTTAGTGGGGTCTTTGCCTGGTTTGGGGATGGCTATGATTATAGCCCGCTTCCATAGTGTGGGGATGCAACCTGTTCTCCATATCGGATTTATTAAGTATAAGGTAATGCTCTGCATATTGGGTGGTAATTGTTTGTACATTTCATAGCCTAGGTTATCCTCTCCTGGTGAAGTACTTCTTTTATGCTGGGGGCTTGTCTCCATTCTTTTAGATTAAAAAGGTCTTTTAGTGGCAAATCTTTGTTGTCTCTATCTTTGAAAATGTGGGTAAATTCTTTTTCTAATGTTGATTTTTGCTGTAAGAACTCGTGTTTGTGATTGTTATCGCTGCTGGAGTTAGCGAAGTGTTGGGCTGACTTCTCTGCTAATTCCATCTTGTTTTTTGTTCCTTGGATTTTCGGCGCTGTTGTTGGTGTTTTGCCTTTCATGGCTTTTATTTTATTCCAGATGTCTTTAGTATTTGTTTTATGATTGAGCGTTGTGCCGTATCTTCTCCATGAGTCCTCTTTTGCCTCATTTATTACCGTCCTAGTGCTGATTTCTGTTTGTTTGTATACAAGAAAGTCAGAGGCGGTTTTTGTGTGTTAAAAGCGATTTAAGGCTGTTTTTTTTTCTCCTGAATGGCAATTCTGCAATTTTCTGTCCACGGGGTATTGCAATCTGTTTATAATGGAAACCTGTCCTGGATCATATATGTTGTACAGATGTATTTCTTTTATTGCTACTGTGAAGACAATTTTTTGAAATTCAATTGGTGGTTCTGTTGAGTTCACATTAATAACTTCCTCTACTGCATCTGTGATGGTGTCATGCACATATATGGCATGGCCTCCTCCTTTTTTGCCGGTATTTCTGTGTTTTAAGAATGTAGCTTGATGGCCTGTTATTTTAGGAATGTTTGTACTGGTTTCCTTAAGTAGAGTTTCTTGAAGACAGATGATCTTGGGCTTGGTGATGGTTTCGTGAATTGCTGCGATTAGTTCTCCATGGATTTTATTTCGACCTCTGCAATTCCATTGCCATATAAGTAATTTATCTGGGGTCTTGTTTTTTGCTTGTTAGCCGAAGCATTATTTTTATTTCCAGTATCCATTGTTTATGCTGTTGTTAATATTTTTGTTGTTGATGTATTCGTGATGGGTTGAGCTCTCTCCCTGGGGTGATGCTAGGTAGTCCTGTATTTGTTGCATATATATGCTAATAAATTCATCTTTCGTAATTCGGTCGTTCCTCATTTGGTTGCTGATGAACTTTAGGAGTTGGTTGAAATAGGTGTCAATGGTTGTTCTATTGAAAAATATCTCTGTGTTTGCGTTTGTATCTAGGTTTATCGTTCTCGCAGGTGTTAGTGTTTTACCTAATTTGAAGCTTGCCTTCTTGTTTCTTTATCATTATTTTGTTTAGTTGTTTTTGGTTTGGGTTGTGCTTCTGCCTTTTTTGCTTTAGGTATGATTTTCTTTTGCATATGTTGTTTCTTGGCTTGATTTTAGATGTTTTGCCGATCCATTATTCGAAAGAAAACTTTTTCTTGTAGTGCTATGTGACATTTGGTATCATATGATTTGTGATTAGCCCGACAGTTAGCACACTTTGGTATTTTTATAAGGCATGTTCCTGTGTGTTTACCGCCACATTTTCCACATCTTGGGTGTGAACGACATCGGGAAGAAAAGTGACCCCATTCACAGCAATTATTGCAGTATCGGAGTTTGTTGATGTACTGCTGTAGTTTTGCTTTAGTTCCATGTGGTCCTATCCTGACGTGTACTGTTGGGGGTGGTTGGAATTCTAGTAGGATTGTTGACGTTTCCTTTCCTAGATGATTACGTAATCTGACAATCCTTCTCCAAGTTATTTTGCGAAATTTGAGGTCTTATTCAATATTTTCTTGCGTTTTCCACACCATTGTTCGAGGTAGTTTAAGGATTGCTTTGTATTTAGCTTGGTTTGCCAAATATGGTCTTTGGGTGGATTTATCCTTATCTCGAGTTGGGCTTGTTTTGTTGTCGTGATTTTTTAGTGTGGCTTTGTGCCTTGTGATTTGTACTGGGATCCCTGCTATGGTTGTGATTTTCATATATTTGCAGACTTGTTTCAATGTGTTGCACTGTATTATGATACAATCCTTGGGCGGTCTTACAATCCTAAACTCTGCACCATGTTGTTATATGAGTGCATTAGCTAGGCTCCTGATACTAATGCGTAGCAGTCTCTCAGTTGCACTGGCTATGAACATACTGTGTTCTGGTGCATAGTACTGGTATTGGTGATTGCCCATTTTCCTTTGTTGTTGATATTGCTGATACATCTTTTGCTTGTTGCTGTCTCCTGTTTGCTGATTACAATTGTCGTTTTGTTCTTAGAGGTATTTGCTGTGTACCTACATTTTTGAATGGTGTTGTCAATATTATCGTTGGTGCTGTTTTGTTCATTTTGCACAATTGCTTTTAGTTTGCTATTGTTGTCATTCTTCGTGCAAGCGTGTTTGGTACTTTTGATTTTTTGTGGGCCTTTCATTGGTTGTTTCCCGTTATCTTTATTTTCATTTCCATATACACTTTGCCTTGTTTTTGCTGCTGTTCTTTGCCATTGTTTGTATTCCTTTCCGTACCGTTCAACCCGATCAGCCTCACTAATTGCTTTGTATCTCTTCCATCTCTCTATCCGAGATGTGTTTAGATGGTCAAAACTATTGACTGCTGCTTAAGGTGTAGCTGATTTTCTTTTCTGTTATGTTGATGTTGTCCCTGTTGTCATGGTTTATGTTGATTGGAGTTTGTTTCATTTGTTATATTTGTCTCCTGTTATATTCTTCTCATGTGGGTCATCTTTTGTTATTATTGATGTTTTTTCCATTTCAGGTGTTATTATTGTTGTTGTCTTTTATGTTTCCTGTGTTATTGTTGTTGTTCTGTTGTCAGTTCTCACTCCTTGTTTATTTTTTTGTTGTTCATTGTTGCATCTTTGTTTCTCGCTTTATTCTTTTCCTGCGACTCGTCTGTTCTTATTGTTATGGTTGTTTTAACCATTTCATGTGTTGTATTTGCTTTTTATGTTCCTGAATTTAGTGCTGCTGTTGAGTTACCAGTTTTCTCTCCTTCTTTCTCTATTTTGTTTGTTGTTGCATTTTTGCTTCGCGCTTTATTATTTTCATGTGGGTTATTTGTTTATATTTTTGATATTTTTCTTGTTGGTTTTACCATTTCAGGTGTAATTGTTGTTGTTATGTTTTCTGTTCTTGTTGTTATTGCTGTTACTATGTTGTCAGTTCTGACTCCTTGTTGATCTATTTCGTTTATTGTTGAATTTGTGGATATGATCTGTATGCTAATAGGTTTTTTTAACCTTTTCATATTTGATGGCATCGTCCACATTGGTTATTTGGTTTGTTATTTTCCTGGCGGTAGCTCTGGTGACCCTATTTGACCCCTGTTGTACATCTAAAGTCGTCTGGGTTATTTCTTTTGCATTTATACTTGAGGAGAAAGATGCCGTTAATATTTCGGATGGTAGCAAGTCAACAGTTGGATCTGTTGTTAGTTGTTTGTTTAACATTTTCATTTTCTTTCTTAGTCTTCCATATTTGGATGCTGCAGTCCTCCTTTTGAAGGATATTGTAATTGTTTTACAAGGTGTTTTGGCAGTTGGTCTTGTCATAATTAATTTGTGGTTTAACTGTTATGATTTACTTTTATTGTGGGTAGGGTTATTCTACGTATAGTGGGACCCCGATATAACGCGCCCCGCTATTACACGAATTCAGACATAACGCGGTCGTTGCGTGGCTCCCGATAATTCTTATATTCATTCCGACATTCAAAAATATTTATGGGTTTAAAGTTTATTATTATGGGAAGAGATCGCTGAGGAGGTTGAATTTAATACGATCGTAGTGTGATACCTGCAATTTTGATTATATGTATGTGTATTTTTCTATTTTTAATATGAGAAAAAGTGTAAAACGTTTATTATCATTTTGAAAAAGAGTTCTAGTATGAGTTCGAATATAATACGATCGTGGCGTAGCTTCCGAAATTTAACAATTTCACCAGTTTTGTGAAGTGTTATGCCAACATTAACATTATAGGAAATGTTATTAATTACTGATCCATGAGTAAAGCCAGTAAGTCGTCTTTGTGATTGTCTTCAATTAACTCTGTATACAATCGTTGCACAAACAATAACCGACATTTTTTTTTCTTTTCTTCACTGCATACATATACACAACCAAGCAGAAAATACTAAAACTAAAGTGCGAAACGTATATTCTAAGGATCGCGTAGGGCTTCGCCAATGTCGCAAACTATGATTGTGTTTTCTTATTGGGTGCAAAATATATCATCTCGTGACTTTTTTATTATCGACATTGTTGGCTGTTTAAAGTTGTATATATAACCATTTGTTTGGAGTGGAAAAATTCAAGGGCCCCATGAAAGGTAACCGCAAATTTTATATAAAATGCACTGAAATTTATCTATTGTTACATAAACAATTTTGTTTGTCTATACTGACAAACCAATTAACATTGTATTGTTACATCATAATCCGCTTATGCTGATATCGAACATCGAGCATGAGTACTGTTTGTTTTGAGATATTTGTTGTTGTTGTTGACATTCCTGGTAGCAGAGATCAACCAGACTAAGCATTGTCTCATAATCTAACTTTGTCGGATTTTCAACAGCTCGCTAGTAATTAATATATATTTACTTAGATTGATTTTTGTATGTGGATTGTAGGTAAAATTCTCTTCTTTCCATTCAGAATTAAATCCTTCAGAACACCAACAATTTTTTAAAAATAATCCATGTTATCAGACCAGAGCACATGCTTTATGAAAAGGTACTCAGCAAATGGAAAAGAAATTCGTCTCAGTCATGCAATACAATTATTTGATGTTGCCACCACAACAAGAAATGGGCATTTGTTTGGTTCTCCATAGCTATCCTTTAGCGGTGACTTCAATAATGCATGAACCCGTCATCAAAGAAAGCCGACTACATTCTTTCAATAAAAACCAAGAGCTTTTATTGAAAATTAGTCAGTATCAAACTTAAATAAAAATGATGGAATCTGATGAGTTTTTGTATTTTTCAACGTGACAGGAACATGTTAACTGTTCCGTGAAACTTTCCTTTTTGTTTGGAAAACATGTTTGCTTACAAATGCTACCAACGGCTGCTTAAAACGCAAACAATTACCGACTTGTGACATACTGAAAAGTATATGTGCTTCGTCATTCATTACATGAATGTGCTATGTTTTTTCCACTAAATTCAGACCAATATGACCTGTGACAAAATTACTGAATATTTTAAAGTTGTGATATGTGTATATTTTCGATGGAATCACTTGTATTGAGGATTCAACGTTCAAACGTATCTGATGAGGTTTGACGGCGAGTACACGGTGTTGATACTCTTATTCACGTATATATACCAATTCGTGGTTCTCTAAATAAAGTAAGCTATTTATGTCTTCACTAAAGGTGTATCGTTTTGTTTAATATGCATCTTTTTAAGATGGTAACTGTGCCGATGAAGCACGTATTTTACCGCCCGCATTTATTACCTCCCACCCACCCCGCACTCTGTTGGAGTACATGCATCATTTTCTTCAGCTAACTAACCTGCTTGCTTATAACACGGTTCGGTCTATATCACGGTCGATTTATTTGGCTCCCGATTACAGCGTTATAGCGGGGTCCCACTGTATTTGGTTTTTTTTAATTATTTAATACTGAGCTAGATTAAAGTTCAATGCATGGTTATCATCATAAGCTAAGTGATGATTATGACAATGGTTAGTAATATTACTAGTGAAATAACAATTAATTACTGTTATTATGATTCAGATTTATCTCAAATAAGTTTAAAATAAATTTATATAGTGACACAATGAATTACCCGAAGGTTTAAATAAGGGATAGTTTTAATTTCTTACCAGTTATTGTCGTCCGACAGTGGCGTGGCTCCGAAACTGATTGCTCCCTGCAGTGCATTTCCTTTGTTCTCCACGTCAGTCTGCAGCGTGGTTCTTTTGTCTAAGTTAATTTGATTCAGTAAAGCTGAGATTTTCTTGATTTTGAGTAATTCAATAATATTTTTAATGTTTCATGAGGGTTATTGTTGGTTAATTGAATTACCTCCGGCTATATATTTGGTGCAGTATTGTCTAATTGTTTAGATCTAAATTTGTCCCTTTCCTTTTTGGTTTTGTTACAGTTATTGAAGATATGATGTAGGTCTTCAGGGATCTTACAGGTGAAATAATTAATATCATGTGGGAAAGGGCCTATATATTTTCCAAAGCTATTTGCCAGTTTTGTTTTTCCCAGTATTATTCTGTTTATTTTACAATGTTCATAACCCTTGCATCTAGGTGGTGTGTTCTTTCTATTGACTTCCTTGATGATGTTATGTAAAATTCTCCTTTGTTTTTTTTTGTTCCAATCAGTCTGCCATTGCTGATTAATCATAAAGTAGATTAATTTATATATTTCAGTTGGACTATACTTGAGTGGCATATAATTAGGTTCAGTAAGTTTGTTTTTAGAGAGTTAATATGTTAAGTCATTTCCTTTTATGTGTATGTGGGATGGAATTCACATAAATTCAACCACTAGATTTTGAGAATGTAATTTTAATATGTGATTTATTTGCTTTAGGAAATTTTCTCTAGATTTAGTGGTGTTGTTTTGGATAGAAGAAAGGACGCTAAGCGAGTCTCTAATAATCAGTGTCTTATTTGGTTTGTTTTCTTCAATCCATTTTAATGATTCCAGTATGGCCCAGAATTCAGCTGTATAAATGGAGCAGTGATCAGGTAGACGCCTGCCCATTTGTATGTTATGTTCTGGTATAACCCAGGCTACAGCTGTTTTAAAAGGATTTGTAATTTTCAAGCGATCAGTGTAAATTTTTGTGAAATTTTGATATTGATTATTTATTATTTCCAATGTTTACAAATAATTTTGTTGGTTTTCCTTATTTTCTTTTTCTGTAAGGGAGATATTTATTTTTGTTTGTGCATTACTCCAAGGTTCTTTGTCGTATGCTATGTTTGTTTCTACTTGGAATATATCTATTGGAAGGTTGTTTTTTTAACTCATGTACTATTTTTCCCATTGAGGTATTATTTTTCAAGGTTTTTCTGAAGGGAATATTACATCTATTGATAGCCAATAGTGTGGGTTGCGTTTAATCATGGGTCGCCAGTCGGGTTGCGTATTTTAAGATGAGTTCCTGCCTTCTGAGATGTAATGGCAGTTTCCCAGTTAAGACCTGCAGCTCGGCTGTAGAGGTTGATGGCAGTGCGACTGTACCAATAAGTAGGGCTTTTCTCTGTATTTTAATTAATTTGTTTAAATGACGTGTGGTTGCCGTGGTGTATACTTGGTGTCCATAATCTAGTTTGGATCTTATTAGTGCCCTATATAATGTTAGTTTCTTAACTAGCAACCCACTGAGTGCCTTTGAGGCTTCTTAATAGATTTAGGTTCTGATTGCATCGTTTAACTAGGTCATCTATATGATAAGCCCATGTTAAGTATTCATCAAAGTACATAAACGGAAATGTGGCTACTTTTACAAATGTTGTGACTTTATTCTGAATTTTAAGTTTTGGGTAGGTTTTGAATTTTGTATAAGGGGTGAACATTACAGCTACAGTTTTTGGTGCGATAGTTTAAATAGTCATTTATCAGCCCATTTTCCTATGTTGTTTGAGCTGGTTTGAATTTCAGCCATGTGATAATGGTTGGAGGGGCTGCCTGCTCTCCATAGTAAACTATCATCAGCAAATTGTGATAATCCAATTTTAAGTGTTGCCAGATTTGTGTCAAGAACATTTATCATAAGGTTAAATAGGGTGGGGCTGAGAACACTCCCTTGTGGAGTTCCATTTTCAAAGGAGTATTCTTCAGAGTAAATTGCCTCTACCCAAGTTATAACATTGCGGTTGGTCAGAAAATTTTCTATGAAGGTGAACATTCGACCTGTAATGCCATAATGATTTAATTTGGCTATAAGGCCTTTCGTCCATACAAGATCGAATGTTTTTTTCCAGATCAATAAATACCGCAATTAAGTTTACATTCACCTTTCTTTTGTTGTTAAATGTAAGTTTTATGACGGATTCTAATCTTGTTAATTGATCCGTAGTGGATCTTTTATTCTAAATTAAGTTGTCATAGTAAAGGTCAATGTCGTGTGATTCTCTATATGTTGATTCTATATCTGATGTATTAGTATTATTTAATATTTATTGAAAAAGTATCCCAATCAGCTTTTGAATAATTCCATCTGGGGATTTTATTCTTTAATTCGTACTGTATTGACATTTGCAGGGTTTTGATTACTGGGAAGTGGTCACTCCCCATGGGGTCTGATTGGTCCACCTCCCATGTCGCCACCTGAGCCAATCTGGGTGTGCATTGGGTGAGGTCAATATCGAACAGGGTGCCGTCAACTGGATTAAGTCTGATTTTAGCACCATCATTGAGGATAGTGAGGGCGGATTCTGTAAACCATGTCTCCACCCACTTACCCCTTCCATCCGTCACTACTCCCCTCCGACCAAAGATCATGGTGGGCATTGAAATCTCCGCAAATTATCGCAGGTCCAGATTTAATATATTTAGTTAACTCCTTAAATGCTAGTTGATGTTGAAGTCTAGTAACCCCTCCTGGCTCATAAACATTGAAGATTTGTAATTCACATTTTCCAGTGTTAACTAATAGAGTTTGAATTTCTGATTTTCCTAGATGTTATGGGTATTATGGTAGCAGATGGTAAGGTGTTATTTATAAATATGGCTAATCCACACCCCTGGCCTTCCTTTCGATTTTGGAAATAGCCCGGTGAGTAGCCTTGTATTGAAGGGAATGTTTTCGAGTTAGCAGAAAGTTTAGTTTCTTGAATGCATATGATATCAGGTTTGTTGGCAGTATTTATTAGTATAATTTTAAGTTCATTGGTATTTCCTCACAATCCTCATGCATTCCATTGCCATATAGTAATGTTCCCTTGTGGTGTATTAGGCTTTTTATTAGGGTCGCTTCCTGTAATTTGATGCTCAATTTGGGTTTTGACATTCATGATTGACAGTTGTATATCATTCCGTGTATTTTGATCTATTAAATTTAACTCGCCAATCAATTTGTCCAGTCGAGTAATGACTTCACCCGGTTTTTTAATTATTGCAGCCTGTTGTGGTTGGTTGTTGTTGTTATTGTTGTTGTTTTTTCTATTCTTGTTTTTGAGCTTATCGTGTTTTGGTTTAATAATAATTTGGAGTCCTTAATTTTAATTAATTGGGTTGGTTGTTTAGTTAGGATGGAGTCTTCACCCAGTTCTTTGATTATTGCAGCCTGTTTGAGTTGATTGTTGTTATTGTTGTTGTTGTTGTTGTTACTATTCCTATTATTGAGCTTAATGAGTTTTTGGTTTATTTTGGTGTCCTTAATTTATAATATTGGTGTTGATTGTTTAGTTTGGATGGAGTCGTTATAAGTTTCTTTAGCCACTTTGTAATTTAAGTGTTTAATATTCATAATTTCTATTATAGCATGTTCCCTAATTGTAGAGGGGCAGTTAGGTGATTGAGGTACATGAGGGCCTCTACAGTTGGTGCATTTAGGGTTTTGTCGGTTGCATTCCTCTTTGTGTTGCCTCCCACATTTATTACATTTGGCCTGGAATTTACAGCTGACATTAAAGTGCCCCCAGTGTTGACATTTGGGGCAGAACCTAGGTTTATTTATGTATGGCTCTAATCTGTACTTGTTCCTGTAATTCCTAGCTTGATTAGAATTGGTAGGGCTGTGGGCGTTTCCAAAATAGAAATGTTTTTATTTTTATTTTTGTTTCCTAATTGGTGGTTTTTGAGAATTTAATTGCATCCTTCTTTGAGTTTGATTGCTAAATCTTGATTACCAAGCACACTTAGTTTGCCAGTTAATTTGAGTACAGCTTTGTATTTAGTCGGTAGCGGTATTTTATTTCTGGTAGTGGTGGTGTCAGTGGCCTAATTAATTGGAGTCTTAAGTTTTTGAGTGATATTTGAACCTTGAACTTTTTTGTGGGGTTCATTGATGACAGGCATACAACAGAGTTGATCTATTTCTAAATATTTAACAACTTGGCCTCTGGTGCTACAATGTATGATTATGTAATGTTTATTTGGCCTAATTATATGGTTCTGTCATGACTGTTAGTGGATAACTTGTTGATTTGTTTTGTTTTGATGTAAGCTGTCTTTTGGGGGTTCAGTGGCCTTTTGCCTTTCCCTTTTGCATCCCAAGTAGAGTTTTTGGTGTTTAGTTGGGGGGAGGGTGTTTTGTTATTTTTGGTAAGGGAGTGTTGATCCTTGATACTCTCCCCAGCATATATAGCTGGTTCGAGTTGATTGAGGAATACCTTTTGTTAGTCAAAAATGTCTAAGATGGTGTAGTATTATCTCTGTCCACCCATGAGTGTAAGGAATAGTGTTTATTTATATGTTAATTATTTAGAATTACTGTATATAAATTGTGATGAAGGTTAATCTTTGTTTTGTTTGTCAAATATATCAAAGTTTTATTTACCCACTAAGTAATTCAGACTGATAATACTC
Organism: Unio pictorum; assembly: GCA_030141615.1. Taxonomy (NCBI): domain Eukaryota; kingdom Metazoa; phylum Mollusca; class Bivalvia; order Unionida; family Unionidae; genus Unio; species Unio pictorum. The sequence continues at coordinate 2,866,925 of JARLTB010000206.1, forward strand.
TCCATCACAAGTAAGAACTAACTTGTAATATGCATTCTCCAGTAGAGCTGAAGAAAATACTGATTTCTTTACAATCTGATTCCTAAACTTACGATTATACTCTTTACCCATAGAACTATTAAGTTCCAGGGCCAATTTTCTTTCCTTTATTAGTATAAGATTTTATTAAATGTTAACCCAGTTGATATTGCCAGAGTCATTTGTCCATTGTGTGTGTATTTTGTATTTTTACTTGTATGTTGTAAGATGTAATTGTATGGACAGCACTATTTAAATCATATTATAGAGTTGTAAAAACTATGTAAATTTTAGTTGTGAAATTTTGAATAGTTTATACTTTTATATTAAAAAAGATAAAAGATATAATATTTAAAGTTCTAAATGTGCATTGTTTAAAAAATAGTTTATGTATAGGTGTATTCTAATAGTTATTTTTATATGCTTTGGCATTTCCAAAAGATTTGTGTCTAGTAGCGTTGTGTTTTATCATTGTTCAGTTGGTTATCCTTATCCATAGCATTTGTTTCCATTTCTATCCGAGTTAGTCTAACTTAGACTGTTTTCTGAAAATTCAAAATAGTTGTGAGTCAACCACTTATATTTCTAAATTTATACTTATATTGCCTTAGAAATACAAATCAATTAAAAAGTAGTTTTCAGGTCGTGAATGTAAGTCTGTAATGGCAAATTGAAGCAGTCTTACATCTTCCAATCTGGCAATTTTAAAAAAAGGAAAATCTAGTTATAAATAGAAATTTTAGAGTAGTTTTAAGTAAACTATTTAATATTTCATAGTTAATATTATTTATGGAACCTTACCTCCATTTGTTAAGATAGCATTTATGTACCTTGGCACTAAAATCAAGAAGAGAGAGAGGGAGAAGATGGAATACAAGAGAAATCCTCCACTGTTGCTTGTATATAACTGTAGGTGGCAGCATAAGTACTATGTATATTAGGGAGTTTCAAAGTATTAGTTAACCTATGTAAACTAAGGCTTCTTATGAATATACAAGATGCATCTATGGCTGGTTGGTCACAGTATTATAGCTAGACTGGGTTCTGATCCTACTCTTTTTAATACATGTAGGATACCATCTAACTTATCTGTGACATTTCATGGGATTTCTGGAGCACAAGTTTCTACTTTTACTGTGCCTGTTCCATTACCAAATATAATATTTGTTCAAGTCGGAGAAAATGAGGATGGATTAAAACATCCATTTGAAATTTGAGGAGTTTATGTCAAATGTATCTTCATATGGGAGTTGAATATGTTTTGATTGGAGCCTTCTTACCTCGGAGTCGACCTCGATGGGTGACAGTAGGTCAGTACAATCGTCGGATTCGATGGATTAATTATGAATTGACTCGTTTTGTGAGTACTATTCCTGTATTATTTTTGGGGGGGAATCAAGGTTTCCACCGGAATTATGTTCATAATGATGGAGTACATCTAATTGTCTGAGTAAGGAGGTGGTATTTCCAAACAATTATGACTTGTTCATAATCAGTTTTATTAGAGAACAAATTCCGTTTTAGTCTCAAGTGACTTTAAGTTTTATTTTTAGAATCATTAATTGTATATATTGAGTTATTACAATTTGTCATTCTTGTAGTTTTTGAGTAGTTTTTTATTTTTTATTTTTTATTTAATCTATAGTTTTTGTGGTTAATTTAATGTAATCTAGTCACGTGGTATTTGTATTACTATGAAATGGAATTGCATCAGCTGTAGTTCAGTCACGTGACGGCTCTACTGCTGAGAGCGTGTTAGTGTATAAGTCAGCTGTGTTGTAAAGCTGATAAAATAAAATTGTGGTTTGGTTTTGTTCCTGTTAGGGAGAAATTTGTAAATATATATTGCCGTATTGAGTTCTCGGTCAGGCATATATATTTGGGTCAAACTTGTAATATAATAAAATAAAGATATCTCTATCAGTGTAAATAGAAAATTGCACAATGAATTCACACCCCATAACTGGCGTCTTACAACTAGCCATTCAGCTTTCTAGAATGTTATGTAATCCCATTAATCAACCTCACTCCCTGAGAGAATTTTTAATCCTATTACTAATATAAGGAAACACAAACAGAAAATTAAATTGTAAAAAGTGAAATATTTTAAAAAGAATATTTTCAATCAAAACACTCATACAGTATAGTAAGAGAAATACACAGTATAACTGGTGTCTTACAACTAGCCATTTGGCTATCCAGGTTTTTTTATATAAAACTCTCACAGAAGATGAGGTTTCAGCTCTCCGGAGTCCATTTTATTTTGTTCATATTGGTTATTATTTTCTGTTATAAAATTAGTTATCTCTTTATATATTTCCTTATCATCTATTTTATCACTATATAAAAGGATATTTATATCAAAATTATTCAATTTAGCTTTTATTTTATCTTTAATTAATTTTCTTTTGACATTGAAATTTTCACATTGTAATATTAAGTGCAATTTACTACTAGTATCCTGGAATTTTTTACATAATGTGCAAGTAGGAATTTTAGGTATGAGTTTCCTTTTAAAATCCACTTCTTCAGTCCACCATATATCATGCAAATAATTAAACATATAATTAAATTTATTAAAAAAATTGATTTGGTACCAATTTTTCCATATTTCTGGCCAACATAAGTGTGGCATTTTAGTTTCAATTTTGTGTTAAAGTAAATTTTGTTGTTTAAGAATCTTATATATTTCCATTTGTTTTGTAGATTTCCAAATTAAATCTATGTTGTTGTGTCTTTTCAAAGTCATTATTTGCCTATACATTATGCGTGGTGGATTTAAAGTCTTAGTGACTTTATTATTGTTATATATTGACTTTTTTATGATAGTGACAAACCAAACCAATATTTATAAATACCTTGCCAAGGATATATGGAAGGAATTTCAAGAGATTTAAGTCTTTGCAAATAATTTTTAGATTGAGTTTTAAATTAGGTAGATTGACACCACCTTGATCTTTGTCATGCTGTAAAGTAGTTTTACATATTTTTGCTGCTTTCTTCCAAATATAGTTATAAATAGCTGGTTCTATTTTTTCCATATGACACATATCAAAGTCAATTATATTGAATTCATGCCATATAGAGTTAAATAAGTAATTTTTTCTATATGCACTTTTTCCATAAAAGTGAATTCTCTAATATTACAGATATCTTTATGATGCTGTATCTTATTTAATATTTGTTTTAAATTTCTTGTCTTGTTATTATTACCTAGAAAGACTCCAAGTACCTTAACATATTGTTTTACTTAATCTTTAGGGAGTGCTAGATATTTGTTATATTTCCATTCTCCAATGAGTAATATTTCTGTTTTCTCTTGATTTAGTTCTGAACCAGAAGCATTGCTAAAACTTGTATACTGTTTAATTACATTTTCATATGAGTTATTAGTTGTACTAAAGTTAGATATATCATCAGCATATAAGAAAGTCTTAGTTTGTTTAGTCATATTAGATAAAGTGATCCCGTTGATGTTTTCATCCTTTTGGATAGAGATGTTAAGAGTTTCTATTCCAATTACATAGAGTAATATAGAAATTGGGCAGCTCTGTCTAACTGATCTTGTGACAAAGAAAGGAACAGCATGTGCACCATTAATTTGAACTTTAGATTTAATTTGGTTATATAAGATCTTAATCCATTTAATAAAAATTGGACCATATCCATTTTTCATAAGTGTACTGATTATAAAGTTTATTTCAATTTTGTCTAATGCTTTCTCTTGGTCAAATAGTATTAGAGCACCACTATTGTTGTTATTTTCCATGTAATCAATCATAGTTTTTTTGATAGAATGTTATCAGATATTTGTCTATCATTTGCTCCACATGATTGGTTGTTCATTGTCAAATCACCTAAAGTTGTTTTGAGTCTATTAGCTAAAATGCTATTTAAAAGGGAAATTGGTCTCCAGTTATGTAGATCTGTGATTTCTCTTTTTTCTTCATATAATAAAGTGATTATTCCGGTTCTCATTGAGTCACTCATTATATTGTGATGAAGTATATGGTTATATAAGTTTTGCAATATAGGTAGCAAATTGGTTTTGAATTTTTTATAAAACTCCGCACTTTAACCATCTATGCCAGGAGCTTTATTTTTAGACAGATTATCAATAGCCTTATCTATTTCAAGAATGCCAATATCTCTGTCACATATTTCCTTATCCTAATCAGTGATAGTAGGTAGTGTTATCTTATTTAAGAATTTATTTATATTTTCTAAGGTTAAATTTTTACTTTGATATAGTTTTTTGTAAAAGTCTTTAACATTTTTTAATATATCATTTTCCTCTTCAATAATAGTGTTGTTAATTTTAAGCTTGGTTAGTGATTTTTCACTACCTTTCTTAAGTTCCTCTCTTTTGTAAATCTTTTTTCCAATATCATTTACTAGTATATATATATATATATATATATATATATATATATATATATATATATATATATATATATATATATATATATATATCATGATAAAAGCAAGCTCTTTTCTTTTCCCCATCAGTTTATATTTTTGTAAGTCTTCTAAGATTTTTTGAGTTTTAGTTTTTTGATCTTCCGAAATTTGGTTATTTTTTAAAATTCTTTTACATTCCTTTTCTAAAATTGTATTATTAGAACTTTGAAGCCTTGAATATTTTTGACAAATGTTTTTAAAGTTATCTTTCAGAGTATGCTATGACTTTAAATCTTCCATATAGAAGGATTCAATTTAATTTTGTATTTCTAATTGTAATTCTGGTAATCTTAAAATACTGTTGTTAATTTTCCAAAAACCTTTACCCCACTTAGTATGTGAGTGGGTCTTATATTACAAAGTAAAAGTTATGTGGTCAACTAGTAACTCATTTATTAGTGTAAATAAAATTATTTAATGATAACACCTGTTCCCTATAAATTTTTCGAGTTGCTCTATCGATTCTATCTTTGCACGCATTAAAATCTCAAAGGATTACCATATCCTCTTGTGTATAAATTGATACATAATCGCTGATGTTCTCATAATAGTTTGGTTTATCTTACAATTCATATATATTAATTAAATAAGTTTTGTATATGTGAATGTGAATCATTCTACCTCTTAGGTTGTAAGGAGTTTTAATTAATTTCCAATTGTTTTGGAATATTTTGTTGATTATTATAAAACCCACTCCTGAAATAGTTTCAGAAGGGTTTATTTTAGTCAAAAGTAAAGCGTCTAAATTGTCTTCTATGAAATTGATGGTTCTTTTCTGTATGTTGTGTAGCTCTTGCAATGCTACTATGTCATATTCAGCCATGCATTTTGTTATTTCGGGAGGGATAAATTAAATCATCCTCCATCAGTTGTGTTGATGGTCCTGGGGTTTGACTAAAGTGTACTACGGTATTTGTAGTTTTGCTAAGTTTATTGCCCTCAGGTGTGGCGTGAATTCCCAATGGAGCCTTTGTCACATGGGACACATTAGTGCTAGCGACCTGCGCGTATGTTGGCTTGTTGTACATGGCGATGTTAATTCCTATCGGCTTCTTGATAGGGGATGCAGCCATGATGGTGAAATTGGGGGTTGGTCTATTGTTTACACTGGAATCGCTCTGTACCAAAGTGGCGTCCAGTGTTTCATCATTAATTATTTTGTCATAAAGGTTAAATTCAATGGAAGATAGAAGGTTTAATTTTTCGGCTTCTTTTCGAATGAGATTAAGCTCCGGCGTAGAAATAAAATGGAGCTTTGTATTTAGTTGGTTTTTACTCACATCAATTTGCCCTATTTTTAAGCTTTGTAAGGCTTCCTGATCTAATTTAATATTGAGCTACCCTACTTTCTTCTTGAGTGCATTGCCATTCCAGTTAAGGCGGCTTCTAGCTTTGAATGCCTTCTTGAAAGATTTCGTTTCCGTTGCGCTGTTTTGAATTTTGAATTGGGGGCGGGGTAAATTTAAGTGCTTTGGTCAGGGTGGGTCATTTAGCACTGTTTTATCCAGCAAAGGCTGGTTATTTGATCTTTCCTGATGATGGGAATGTTGCTGCCTCCTTCAGGCATTTATGAGTTCAGAGAACACTATCTGATTAGGCCGTCAGATCGGAGTCACTATTTAGCAACTATCGATGTAAATGGTAGTCCGTGGTGAGTGGGAATAGACCCAGCACACACTCACTCTTATTCATGTCGATACCGCTGTGTTGAAAGAGGACGTGCTCCACACGTATGATTTTTGGTAGCGTCCGGTAGTGGAAAAGGTGGTAAGGTGGCTCGTCAAGGCTGGCATGTAGGTCGGTCGGTGCTGCGTTTCGTCTCCAGGGCATCTTTGTCTAAAGTTTTCCCTATTTATTTTGATAGACTCTGTGCTGTTATGAATCTAAAATGTATACAGCCTCGTATGACAGCCTAATTTTTGAAGTTTGTTCGTTCCGCTGCCCTGATGGATCGAGGTTCGATGCCACCTTATATTTCTTAAAGTGAGTGGTTAAGTATAGTCTGATTGTATTGTTTGGTGCAACATTGTGCTGCTGTGTCTGATGACCTTGTGTTTTATGGTCACCTTATATTCATTATTTGGTTCTAGGTGCTTTGACCACAGGTGCTTCGACCATAGGTTGTTTGACCATAGGTGGTTTGTCCACAGCGGGGGTTTGATCACTGGAATTTTGTCCATAGGTGGCTTGTCCACATGTGGTTTTTATAATAATAATAAACTGTTTTTAGAGTTTAAAATTATGTTTCAATTAATTAAATTGTATGTGACAAGTTTCCATTGAGTTTCCAATAAGTGAATGCTAAATAGAAATTAACATATAATACATAAAAGTCAATAACAGCTTGTTTTCGGTCCACACAAATGCTGGTGCCAGGCCTACTCGATTTATTATTAAACAGAAAATGAACACAAATAAAGCAACAAGTCCAACGTTTCACAAATCAACTATACAAATTTTAGTGAATTAAATGCCGCAACTTATAATCCTTGAAAATATGCTTCCAATCCCTCACTTTAATCCACAAATATACTTACATATAATGCTCCAACAACTAATCATAGTCTTTTCATATTATTCTTACCACCTGTGGTCAAACCCCCTGTGGTGAAACCACCTATGGCCAAACCCCCGCTGTGGACAAACCACCTATGGTCAAACTACCTATAGTCAAAGCACTTGTGGTCAAACCTCCGCGTACCCATTATTTTGGGCCCTAGGTTATATACTTTAGTTTTAGATGCATCCTTGTGCTGTTGGGCTACCTTATTTTATCTAGAAGGGGTATTGCGTAGATGATGTATCTGGAGGTGGAGTTGCTTCCTTGTGTCGCGGAGCCTGATAGTCTTTGGACTAGCTTATATTTTCTAAGTTGGGGCCTTAATATCGGTTTTTTTTTTTTAAAAAATATTGTGTACTGGTCTCAGTGCACTTATTGTAATTTACTTTGTGGTATTTATCTCTGATTATATTCTGTTGGTTAACTTTTGATGCTGTCAACGAGGCTGTGTATAGAGACAAAGTTTAGAGATATTTGTAGAGGTGTTTGTCCTGACTAATTCCACTCCTGCTGATTACGCCTTATTCTGATGATATCGTTAGCCACCCCTATTTATTCTCAATGGATGTTATTAGCTATTCAATATTTATCATTATCCTAGGCGTTAAAGACTATTGATGTTATTTTATTCTCCATTTGGATAGCCTGCTCTTTGTGTATTCGAGCTAGTTATCTTTTTTCCCATTTTTGGTTTCATGGGTTTCTGGCCCCTTTAATATTTGGTTTGGTCGCTTATGTCGCGGTCATGTGATTGAAAGGCCCAGCGTAGTGTAGGTGGGCTCGATAAATCGTCACCATATCACTGACCGTTGCTAGGTGCTTCCATTCTTTAAGGCTGCTTTTGTTCTTAGTTTAGAAAATAATTCTCTTTTTGATCTTATTTTGCTTATATCTGGGCCTGGGAGGGTTGATATCCTATTTTCCAATTTTGTGTTCTGGGTCTATTTGAGGAGGCACGGGGTATTTTATATTTTTCCTATTAACCCTGTTATTTTGAGGTATTCTATGATATTCCTGCCTCTGATATATACATCTATACATATATACAACATACATATATATATATATATATATATCAGGATGTCTCCTGTGAAGTCCGCTCTAGGCTTATATATATAAGCCTAGAGCGGACTTCACAGGAGACATCCTGATATCATATTTAACTTGCTTGAATTGTTTCTGGTACATATATCTGTGTTTCCTACATTAAACTAAACATTTTATATCTCACTAATGAGTTGTGTAGAAGTTGATTGAAAAACATATAAATAATTATAATATCTCTGATTAGACTCGCACTCACTTTCAACCTCTTCCTCTAAACTACAAATGTTAAATACTGTAAAAGTTGACAAAGATTGTCCGAGTTCAATTCTAACATATATATTTCTTTAAAATCTATATATGAGATACTCTTGCTAATTTGAGAAACATAATTTAATAACTTGTCTCTAATATCATCAGCATTTTCAAAATCTTAAACTAATTGTAAGTCCTGTAAATAATCATTTAATTAATTTGCAAAAACACAACTGACTGTTCTCACTAGACTTGTTAAACCAAATAATTATTGTCCTTAAGGTCATGGGGTGAGTGTACTGTAAAGAGTCTGCTTGTATTGTTTTGGAAGATATGGATTCTATTCTACATGACTATGTGCCAGACTAGGAAACAAGAAAACAGTTAAATCATAAAATCCCTACTACGATATGAAGATGGAAAATTTTGCCCAACTATGGAATATATTAAAGAATATAAGAATATTCTATGAAAACAATACAGTAACCTTATAAATATTCATTAAACAATAATTACATTACAAGTCTGCTCCTTATCTAATACTCCGAATCGACTTATATATGGATTGTGTCATTGAAATTGCATCGACTTTTATATTGATTACGGTAACCGGTTTCCTGTTAAACATTTCTCTAAATTCGGCATTATTGAAAACAGGTCACATAGAAGTACAAATGTTTGTTAAAATACTTTGTCAATAAATTGTCATAAACCAGTATGACTGCGTTTATATTTATACGTTTTGTCATTATTTATTTTGCATTCTGCATGTATTTTCTTATTTCTTATTTCTCAAACATAAAATAAAAGAAAATAAATTACATGTAAAAATGTCACCGGGCCGCTTAACAAACTTACGATCTGCACTCTATAATAGTGTACTGTATCTAATTCAAAGCATATTGATCCTAAAATATATGAAATAAGTTTGTTTTATTCATCCTTTTTAACCATACCTCATTCTTCCTGTACACATTTGAGCAACTGGTACATTAATATTTCATTTTTCAGTATAGTGTTGGACATGCACGAGCGATTTCCGGCATAGCTTTTTGATTGATCTAATTGATCCTACAAAGGGATGTATTCCATATTAACTCTAGCATTCGATGCAGAATTGCCAGATACACGATTTCGAAATTTGGTTGCGTGACACATTTTACATTGCAGGTTGGGCTTTTTTGGGCTGGTTTCTGATTTTAGTCTCAATAAATTGCTCTTCAATTCTCCACATTCAATTTCAAATTGGCGCTAATGGCGGTATTATCTAAAAATCTTAATGAATACATTATTCTGGATGTATCTCCACAGATGTATCTCACATACATATTTTTTTATATAAATTCCGAAACCGGAAGAACGAAGCGCGCTTCTAATTCCAAATTTCAAGTAAGGTAGCATATCAATAGCATATCTATGCTGGTAACTGTAGCTTGTAGGGTGCAGTCTATATTATCACTTTATCAGTGTTATAATATTGTTACATTAATGGCAGCTGGTTCTTATTTATTCTTCAGATTTTAATATATAAATTGGGCCGTTTTGGGGCTGCTTTTTTAATGTTACACTTGCGGGAATTGAAAAAAGTGTATGGGAACATAGGTTCTAGAATTATTTATAATATAATGTAGATCATGCTTTCTACTGAATCTCCCAAATCATATGTTTCTATTTGTATTTGACACAGTTTTTCAAATGAATATGGTTTAAACTAAACTAAAATCAGATACATATGGTAGATGGACTTGTAACTGGTACTCGTAGATCATCAATGATCCATTTTTAATTTCGCAATTCAGTTTAAAGCCAATTGTAATGTCAACGCTTCACCTATATTCATTCTCAACCAGCTGACATTTTGGTGTCTCTTTTTGATTATACCGGTAGTTGATAAATTTATCTTTGGTTTCCAACAACAATCAAAGCCTTTTGACAGAATTGTTTAAAACTATATTGGCTTCGGCTACCAATAACAGTTACCATATTGCCGGCACCCCATTGTTATTTTTCATTAATCTTCATCAATTACGCCTCCCATTGTTAATATCAAGGGGATTAAGAACAACAGGAAATGATGCACACTCCCTTCTCTGGATGTAAATAATAAATTTAGCCATGGGCATATATTTTTCATTGCTATAGTACGGTCACATTTTAATGAGTTCGGTTATTTTGATCAATCTTTTCAGTTATAATCATTCATATGAATATACCTGTACAAATCATGCAACTTATCTCACAATGCCCCCCATCAAATCACACAGCGGCTTTTAAACTGTAAAGTTCACTGAAGAGAAAGGTGTGAATATGGTTGCTCACCGGAAATATGGTGTAAATGAAAAATGTGTCTGGGATTGGCGTAAAGCTAATGGTTGCATTATGCGCTGCAACAAAAACAAAGAAATCAAAATGTGGCTACAAAGCAAGATATATTAATATTGAGGATAAATTAGAACAATATGGCTTGACAAAAGGATGGATGGCTAATAACATGATGGGGAAGTGGTTAGATAAATGTTTCGCACATGAAGTAGGTGGATTTTTCCTTACTAAGATAATAAGAAGTCTCTACTCACTATGAATTCTATGCGTGCACACATCAGTGCCGAGACAAAGTTGAAGATTAAAGCCAAGAATACATTGTTAGACATCATCCCAGGTTGTGTTACAAAGTTATCACAACCACTAGACATTTCCGTTAATCGATGTTTCAAAGCTGAGCTTCTGAAGTTGTGGGAACATTAGATGATGGCAGGTGTGCATAGCTTCACAAACACAGGTGTATGCTGTGCTACATATTGCCAGGTTGCAAATTGGGTTAAAGATACATGGGACAAGGTTCTTGAGTTGGCTAATGTAAATGGCTTTGCTAAAGCAGAAATTGTCAGAAGGATAGCGAAGCCTGATGAGATGGAGACAGACGATAATGAAAACATTTCTAATGATCTGAGCCCTGAGCTGACATTTTTCATTCCGATACGGAAGACGAAGACTTCAAGGGATTTTCAGATATTGGAGATGATTAATTTTATTTTATTTTCTTAATAATATGTATTATAAAACTGTTCATTTTTGTAAATTTGATACTCTGCAAATTATTTATGTTTGTTTTTATTGGCATATATTTTCATATTTTTCTATTTCTCATATTTTAAGATCCAAATTCAGTTAAATTAGTAGTTGTTCCTTTTTTCTTTTTTAAAATAATTTTGATTGGACATATTATATAGTAGCCACATATAGTGGTTCTAAGGTCTTAGTTTTTATGTTTTATAAAATAAATTTATGGGAATGCTTTTAAGTTTATCCCGAACCAAAATACTCATAAGGCTGTCCATGTTTATTTTATTCCTTCTCACAATGTTACTTCTCACAATGTTATTCTATCAATTTATTTATATGTAAAATGGTTAGGAATAAATAGATCAACTCCGTATTTGTTCTTATAATCCTCATTAGATAATTTGATTTCTGTCCTGTATAAAACATGTTTTTGTTTATTTTCGATAGTTGATTATTATGAAAATATTAAGTTCATATTTACCGTATTTTTCCTTGTATCTATTTTTTTTAAAATTGGTTTAAATACTGTTTTGAAAATTGATTGTATGTATTATGTTATTCTTAATGTATTTAATTGTTTTTTTAAAGTCCAAGGTGATTTCCTCTTCATTTTCCCCATGATAAAATTTCTGTCTTAGAATAATTTATTTGTGATCCAGATGTTTAATCAAATTATATGTATTCTTTATTTCCTAATGAATATGATAGTGTCTTGTTTTAATTAGTGCAGTATTTGACTTTTGGATTATTTTATCCTCACTTCATGTTGAATTCCCATTTCTTGTTATAATGTAGCCAGTAGTCTTGTCACAGACAGTAAAGCAGACAGAACTCATCCCTTTTACTTCACTCACTTTCATGACATTTTGTACATCCTCCCTACTGCTGAGTGTTACTATAGCATCTGTTATTACTAATACTGGTTGCAAAGCTGACTACCAGAGCACCATCATGGCTGAATACATAAAATGACAGTTAAACATGTTATATATATATATATATATATATTCATTGTGTCACAAATTATTGATGGATTTCAGAGAAATCAAAACCAGATTTAATGTTGTATAATTTCTGTTATTTGTAGGTTTCTCCCTTGATATTCATAAATCCCATCAAATAAATCGGTCATATCAACTGTTCTAAATCGAGCAAAATAAATCTAATACGTACCTTTGTTAGAAGCCCACATTTGTACTTCTGCTCTTTCTTTGCTTTATGGCTAAAACTGAACTACATTAAATTTTGGTGCACATAATCAATTGCACTATTGTTTTCTTAATAATCATCCGCAGCGTTTTGTACATGTTACATTTTTTCACCTAGCTGTTTTTTGGAAGTTGCACATAATGGCTATGTGGGATCCATGTTATTAAGTAATATACCAATACGGACAATTGTCTGTTTTCTTGGCAACACAGAGAAGCTTTTGCATTTACTTACTTTTCTTGTCACACTTGTTTTTAAAACCATTTTTTAATAAAATAAATATTCTGGCATTTATTTTATGTTTGCTTGGGCTGTTACAAAAGAGTCATCCCTGACGTAAATTTTAAAACAACTGGGGACATGAAAAGAAACTGTTCATACATATATACTTGAAATTCATGGGGGTATCTAGTTTACTGATATGAACTTTTCCAGACTCGTGTGACAAATGTTGTGGATTTCCTGGCTGATATAACTTGAGCAATTCCCTATATTTATATGCAATTATTGCTTCATCAGTTGACTAATATTTTGCAGAGTCATCTATTTCCGTGCATTTCTCAATGATTTTGACATAAAAAGATCATGTCTAGCAAATATTGTCATGTTTTGGTAGGCCTCTGGGTGGGTTATAACTTGTGTCATTGGCATGAAAATACGTGTCTATTTTGTCATCAAAGTTATATTTGGTGATAATTTCCTGAATTCCCAAAATATGCAGATGCCATCAAGGCGGAAAATCATTTGAACACAATCATGACAATGTAGATACCAAGAAATGCCAAGATCTCAACTCTGCTTGCATTATTTTGGGTCTTGTTTTTGATCCCCCGTTTTCTAAGGAAACTGTTTATATATATATATATATATATATATATATATATATATATATATATATATATATATATATATATATATATATATATATATATATATATATATATATATATATATATTAACAATCATTCAACCAGACAATCAGGGAAAAAAAAGAACCTTAGATTTTATTCCTTCCTTGCTTAATGGTCCAAGGAATAATAAAACTTTGTTATGGTATCATCTTTTTTTGTTCCGGTATTTTCGTTTGTTCCCCTATATCAAAATATAAAAGTATCATTAGTTATTGAAGTAAGTGTAATTTGCTTTTTAGTCTTTGTTCTGGTATTATCTGTTTTGTTATTGTTTCAGTAGATAGTCTGACCTCTTTCATTTACATCAAAATTTAATTTGTTACGTTTAAAAGTGAAAGCAAAAGATTGAGTCTCTTGTTGGTAATGATGATCAAATATATGAAACTTTAGTATTGTCACCCAATCAGTGTTTAGTAAACAAAGCGATAATGGGGTTCACATCTTGGATTTTGAGCCGTTTTGGACTATTTGCTTAGAAGTTGATGTTTATCCGGCCATACGATGAGCACCTCTCCTGTCATCCAAGACATGGAGGGGCTGGTTCTGTTCTGTGTGTGCGCACGTGGTTGATGAGACCAACTCTTGCATGAAGTGTTTGTTTGCATAAGGGACATGGGATGAGTGAGACATCTCCAGGACGATTGATGGCACATGCTTTTCCTGCTTGCCTCTGCTTTGCTGCTCGATTTCCACAAATCTTAGAGTCTTTGTGCACAGAAGAATGCAAAGTGACTCATAAGCAAATAAGTAATCCTTAATGGTATGTGTCACAACCTTGGTTTTCTCTTGTAGCCTCCTGGGATTTAATAGTTTTCTATGTGTACAGAACCTGATGCCAACGCTTACGTCTCCATCTCTGAAAGCATTATCAGCATGGCAGAGAATAATAGACTGAACAGTGGCGGTGCCATAACAAAACCCTACTTAGGAATGTCTCAGATGTCTCTCTTATGTACTGGACTCCTGCCTGCTTGCCATCATGGAAATGATGCAGCATGGCTATACATTTCTTTGACATCTGTACTTGGCAAGTCCATTCCGCAAGCCCTCTCTCCTGAAGTATCAAAAGCCTTTGTCAAGTCAACTTAGATGGAGAAATGGTCGGTGTTTTGCTCATGGAAATTTTCTTGTAGCTGCCTGGTAGCAAACGCCATGTCGATGGTCTCACATTCTTTTCGGCGGTTCAGTATGATTTCGGCGAGTATTTTTCCTGCAATTTAGAGCAAGGATATACCCTGGTGGTTGTCGCAGGCTTGTCGGTTCCATTTGCGCTTATACAAATCGATTATGGAAGCATCTTTGATTCCCTGGGGGAGGGGGATATGGCTGTCAAAAACTACGGAAAACTTACCCCTTGCGCCGTTTAATGGGTACCGGGGTACTCGTTAGAACATGAAAGACATGTACAACCCTTGACCAACAAATTGTTCTCCATCTTTATTTTAATATTTTGACTGGTGGCAGAGACTAACCGTGTATTGCAATACTTGGTCTGAAGTGTCCGAACCATATTACCTGAGAATGATCATACCGCACGCTATTAATTAATGATTTTATTTAGACAAACCTTTGTACCAAGATGCATACATGCCAATCAGTATGCTTTTGGCTTATCAGTTCGATTTTTTCACTAGATTGCGCTTTACGCGTAAATTTATACGCATTATGATTTTTCTGTATATCCACCTTCCAAAAGTCTTGTTTCTATTAATATTCCATTAATCCCACAAAATGTATGTTACAAAAGACTGCTTTATGTAACTACAGTATAACAGTACACTTGTTCGTGGACTTGTACTTTCTTAACAATTTCATATTCTATTTATAGCAAACATTGTTCTACTTTCCCTCAAATTCTATTTATTGTATCTGTATGGCTTAGTGAGGAGAGAACAGACTATATTTATGTGGCTACTATATAATATGTCCAAATTATATGACAACAACTTTGGACATATTATATAGTAGCCACATAAATATGGGCGTCGTCTCTTGCAGACACATCAGTAAGACATGGCTGAGTTTTTCTATTAGGGCTGTGTTCTCTTCCTTGTAGACTTCAGCTGGGATGTAGTCTAAACCAGGTGTTTTGCCACTTGAGAGAAGATGTATCGCTTTCTGTGTCTCCAGCAAGGATGGAGGGTCATCCATTTCTTTCTTGGTGGGTAATTGGGGGAGAATAGTGCTGTCTTTATCATTGATAGATGAAGAGTGATTCAGGATGCTGTCGAAGTTTTATGCCCATCATTGAAGAATCTTATCTTTGTCACTAATTAGGTTGTTCCCGTCTGCGATGAGAAGGTGGGATGATCCAGAATAAGTAGTTCCATACACTGCTGTACAGTTCTGCTTATGATATTGTATGCATCTGTCCTAGATGCGGATTTGATGTTGTTCAGGTATGTTTGAAGGAGGCTTTGTTTCTCATCCAGCAAATGTTTGATCTCATCGCAGTTCTCAAGAAGCCAATCTTGGTGATTTCTGTTTGAGGGTCCAAGGATTTTCGAAGCTGTGCTAAAGACCAAGTATCGGAATGCCGCCAAGTCGATCTCCACATTCTGCATGTCGAGATGGGTGGATTTCAGATGTTCCAGGGCATCTGCGATATACTATTTGGTACTGGTGCATTTTTAGCTTGGTGATGTTTAGTGATTTAGGTGTTTTTCTAGCACACCATCACATGCAACGTGATCACAGCCTAAACTTGCATTGATATCGTTAAGAATGACTAGCTTACCTGCCATTGGAACGATAGCAACTGTGGAGTGAAGATCCTCATAGAATTTTACCTTCACTTCAATTGGGTTTGTCATGGTTGAAGAATAGCAAGCTAAGGTGCTTTATTCCAGAATAGAGGGAGAGTTTCATGGTCATGAGTTTGTCATGTACTCTCTTGGGAGGTCCAGCCAATTTGAAATCTGAAATGTTTTCGCTGCAAAGCTGACACCAGCCTCACAGCAGAAGTACTTCTTCAGCCGCTCCAAACGAAAGTGTTTCCAGAGCCCCTGTCTCACTCTAGATGTCCACATTGTATATGGGGAGATTCTTTCCTATTTGGGCGGTTCTCCTATAGGGTCTTTCTGCATCATCTCGGTACGGTAGGGTGCACACATTCCATAGGTCAAGAGCGAGAGGTACAACCCTCATTTCTTTTTGCATTTTGACCGCTGGATTAGGGTCCCTGCCAGCTACTGGATGTAACCTAGGAACGTTTAGAGCAAGCAGTGTTTAGGGTACCTTTTTCACCCCTTCTTCATGCCAGGGGGATGCGCAGTGCATTCCTGAAAAGGGCTGCTCGCTCGTTCTTGGGACTACTAGACCACTGCTGCTCCATGTCAGTGATGAATGGCCCAAATGACCCGAGTCACCTGTGTGCAAATTTTCAGCAATGGCTGCCATTGTACCAACACCTGCTGCTTCATTTTTGCCTGTTGCCACAGGAAATTTAGTGGGTGATGTAATGAAATGGGATGAGTGGATGACTTGAATGACTTCTGAGGTGACCTTGCTTCAAGTGTGCAAGAGTAAGCATTTCATCGCCCTCACTCTCTCATCCAAAACCATCTGATTATAGCAGCATAACAATACTGTGTACGGCTGGCAATGCATTAAAAGTAAAATAGAGAACATGTATATTATTGCTTGCATTATATTTTTTAAATGCACATTTCTTCATGAATATACTTTAAACATTATTAATATGATAACACTTTGTGCTCTTATAAAATTGTTTTCTATGGTTCCTGATTACATTATTCCTAAGTGCTGCTCTTTCAGTGTTTGTATTAAAGGTTATGATAAGAGGAAACTACTTTATGTATCATACCATTTTTAAAAGCCATTTTTCCTTTTGAAATGTTTATATTTAAAATGATTAATTTCATGAGAATTAAAAGCAAATGAAACTTGGTTATTGCTGCCCATACAAACGTAACACTAGATGTCCAAAGAGGAGGTTAAAACAATACATCTAAGGAAGACAATTACAGACAATTTTGAGTTATGTCCTATTTTTAGTGTCAGTACAAATATGGTTTGGTTTATTCTAATGGTCACTATGGGAACAGTTGTTTGCAAAACGTGTTCTCATTGGTGAGATGTGCCAGATCTGGTCCATGAAGCGTTTATGGTATTTTCACACAGAAATCATTGGAAAATCAATCTCACTGTTCACATGAATGAATGCAAGTTATTTGGAGTACTTTCATAAAAGTATTTGATGAACATCATGTTTATTGTAAACGTGAATAACTGTCACTTATTTTGTTTCTTCATTCCAACTCTGATTTGACATTAAAATGTCTGTATTCACCTTTCCAAACTTTATTCCCATGATAGTTCCTAACCTGGACAGTTGATAGCACTAAATACTACATTTTACACTACCGTCTATGATACTCTACCAGTCAGAAATCATAATCAGCGATGGAACACTAGAGCAGAAGTTACTATCACTTCACTCGGGATTGAATGAACTATGTTTTGTTGTTGCTTGAATGTTATTATCCTTCGTGCTACCCGGGTCTCACGTTATGAAAGTTTATTACAACCTTTTCCTAGTGTTGCTCTTTCAGTGATTTTATTAAAAGTTCTGATAATAGGAAAGTACTCTTTATGTATCATACCCCTTTCAACAAAAGGCATTGTCCTGTTAAAATGTTTATATTTAAAATGATTAATGTCATGAGAATTAAAATCATATTGAAACTTAGTTATTGCTGCCCATACAAACATAACACGAGATGGCCAAAGTGGAGGTTAAAAAATACAGCTAAGTAAGGCAATTACAAACAAGTTTGAGTTATATTCCATTTTAATATCAGTACAAACTTAAATTGGTTTATTATAATGGTGACTATGGGAACATGTTCTTGATCTGGCACATGAAGTGTTTGTGGTATTTTCACACAGAAATCATTGGAAAATCAATCTCACTCTGAATCACATGAATGAATGTCTGTCAGTTGGGCTACTGTAATAAAAGTATTACATGAACATCATTTTTGTGTACACATGAATAATGGTCACTCATTTTGTTTTGTTTCATTCCAGCTCTGATTTGTCATTAAAATATCTTTTTGCAGCTTTCAAAAGTTTATTTCCATGACTGTTCCTTACCTGGACAATTTATAACACTAGATACTAAATTTTAACACTACCATATATGATTCTCTACCAATCAGTTATTATTATCAGTGATGGAACTCGAGATCAGATTGTATTGTCACGTAAATTGAGATTGAATATAATAAGTTTGGCTTGAATCACATTTTCCTTCAGACTACCCAGGTTTCATGTTATGAAAGTATATTACTACAGAAATGTAGTTATATCGGTTGTCATTATTTACTGTGAAATAAAATTGCACAATATTTCTTTGACACTGAATTGAAAAGACAGGCGATTATTAGTTAGCACAATATTCATTTTCTCAATGTATATCTCAAATAATAGTCAAAGAGCTGATACCTATTAACAAGATAAATAAGATAAATAACATACTAAATAAAATTAAAAGAAATTAATAATATAATAACTACAATATAATAACAATAACAATATAAAAACAATACCGTAACATGACAGACATTAGAGGGCCTTAAGGGAGAATAGTCATTGACTAATGTGTAACAGAATTGTTACCGAGTGGATGGTGGATTAAATGAACAACACAAACACAAGTGTGAAAGATAATGTAAATTTATGAAATAAATTATTAATGAAAAATAATAATGTATCAACACAATAACTCATGCGCTCAACCCACAATTACACTCACAACCATTCACAATACATGAATAAATGAAATATTAATACAAAATAAAACACAGATATAAAGGAATCTCTTGGACTATACACAGATCCAAAGAACCTTTACGAAAGTTTTATTAACGCAAGTATAAATTACGATAATAAACACAAACGACAAACTATACTATCGCACGTATGGATTGCGACAACTAGCACGAACATATACTTGTATTCAATCAAGTTGCTAGCTTTTATTGATATTCATGCAATCCCTTGAAATACTAATGTGATTTGAAATAACTTATGTAAATACAACAATGTATTCAATTGTACTACAATTGCAACACACATATGTGTCTCGACCCTGTATAACCGTACGATTCACCAACAGTTGAATCGCCTCCCAGTTTCCCCGAAGACCTAGGGTTGACCAATACTTTTATCGGCCGTTTGCCCTTCACGGATCCACCACAGTTATACGTACAGACAGCATACAACATCTACTAGAACCAACGGTTCCTCAATACCCTAGATGTCGCCCCGGACGTTTACAACTTAAGACAGCTCCGACACTCGGACTTCTAGCTTTCCGGATATTTACACGTCACGACAGATGTAGACGAACAGACAGTTCGACAGACAGACAGTCAGATACTTCAATTCCGTTTGCACAATTAAACGGCACAATCAATCACATTCAGCTATTATACAGAGATGTTCCGCAACAAATCATAGATGTTCCACAACAAATCAGATGATATCAAAGACGTTATCAAAGATGTTCTCAGAGATGCTATCAGCCGACGTTATCAGCTACGTTATCAGATGTTATCAACGATGTTATCAGATGTTATCAGCTACGTTATCAGATGTTATCAACGATGTTATCAGATGTTATCAGCTACGTTATCAGCTACGTTATCAGCTACGTTATCAGCTACGTTATCAGATGCATTAACAGCTACGGTATCAGCTACAATAAACAAAACCAGACTAATAATAGTTGTCTCAAAAAATAATCTAAACCGTAGATTACGCTATTGTATTTAAAGCCTAATAGTGACTAGTAATTCCAAATATTCCACGTTTAAAATCTGTATTGCAATAAAGGCATCATTATACGAAATGATAAACTGAATAAAATTCACAATAAAACGAAATGTAAATTTAACACTCACCACTTTGGCTGGAGATTGAAAAGACGAGCTTATCTATCCTGTGATTAGATACTTTAGGTCCCGTAAAATTTATCATAAATATTCTGCCTTATATACTCTAAAATAAGAGAGCAGAAATCACGGCAAGATTACCGTGCACCCCGTGAAACTAATGTTCCGGATTTCATGTAAATAAACATTAGGCACATGCAAATCGTTACACGCCGCTTACCTTGGAGAAAACAACTTATTCACCCCAGGTAATGCATGTACGACGAAACAAAGAAAATGGTGAAATTCGCTTGCAATTAAGAAGAAAATAAATTTAATTTTCGCCTAATTCTGTGACAATACCTCTCTCCTAAGAATACAAATGTACACATTTTTAAAACTAACACAGAATAGAAGAAAAATAACTACGGATGATATCTTACAACATTTACACTGGTTATACTACAAACTGGATTTTATTACTGGGCAAATTCATACAAATTTCCCATCATGCCCTACTCAAGTAGTCTGCGCCTATATTTTCAACTCCCCTTATTGCTTCTACACGGAAACGATAAGGTTGTAGTGTTAGCGCCCAACGCATCAACCGAGCGTTTGCGACCTTTGCCTTGTTTAAATACAGTAGGGGTTGATGATCAGTCTCAAGAACGAAATCTCCCCCAAATAGATATGCGTGATACTTCCCAATTCCCCATACTACGGCCAAACATTCCTTTTCTATGACGGAATAATTCTTCTCCCTGGGTAGCAATTTCCTACTCGAGTAAGCTACGGGTAACTTACTTTCGTCTTGCTCCTGCAGTAAAACTGCCCCCAACCCAGTTTCAGAAGCATCTGTTCTTAGAATAAAAGGTTTGCTGACATCTGGCAATTTTAATATAGGTGCACTAACCAGTTTCTCTTTCAGAGTACAAAATGCTTTATCTTGTGGCGGTCCCCATTCAACTTTGTTTGGTTGCCCCTTCTTGGTCAAATCAGACAGCGGGCTAGCAATGGCTGCAAAGTTCGGTATAAACTTTCTGTAAAAACCTACTAGACCTAGAAATGATCTTACCTGCGTTTTATTGGTTGGCTTTGGTGCGTCTCTAATTGCTTCAACTTGCTTGGGGTGAGGTTTTAACTGACCCATACCGCTGACCCTATGACCCAAACAATCTAAATCTGTATAACCAATACTGCATTTAGTGGGTCTCACTGTGAGGTTCGCTCTGCGGAGTCTATTGAAGAGCTCGCTCAGGACGGACACGTGCTCACTCCAAGTATTCGTGTACACGAATATGTCGTCTACAAAGCTATCAACGTTTGCTAAACCTTTCAGCAACTTTCGCAGCAAACGACAACAGGTGGCGCTGGCTCCAACTAACCCGAAAGGCATCACTTTGAATTGATACAATCCTTTCTGGGTCGCAAATGCCGTCAAAGCTCGGGACTCAGGGACAATGGGAACCTGCCAATATCCCTTGGACAGATCCAATTTGGAAATCCATCGGTTTCCCGACAACTTCGCAAATAGACCCTCCATATCTGGCATTGGTTCTGCATCGAACACAGTGATTTTATTTAACTGCCGAAAATCAATGCAGAATCGGTTCGTCCCGTTCTTTTTCCTTACTAGCACTCGTGGAGACGAATATGGTGAGTTGGAGGGTTCAATCACCCCCAGATCCAACATTTTACCCACCTCTTCGTCCACAGCTTCACGTGCGTTGTATGGCACCGGATATCCCTTGATTCGAATAGGGTCAGACGTATTCAGCTTAATTTTGAGGTCCAATAAAGTTGTACAACCTGGTCTATCTGTGAATACATAAGAGTGTTTTGCCAAGAGCGCATTAATCTGTTGACGTTGGTCTTTCGTCAACTCCGCACTCACATCGACTTTGTCTATCCCCTCCCCCGCAACTCCCAAGGGACATTCAAGGGAACTTTCGATATTCGAATCTGCTTCATCATCGTCTACGACTGCTGTACAAACGACATTTAAGACCCCCTTTTCAACATTGTCGCTCTGTCTCTTGATATACAACTTGAGCACGTTTGCATGGAATGTCATTACATTACCGTCCATGTCAATTTTATAGTCCATGTCACCTTTTACCTCTTTAACTTCATAGGGACCTTTCCACTGGACTAATAACTTATTTGAACTCGTTGGAAGAAGCAATAGCACCTGATCTCCTACAAGAAATTTCCTATTTCGCGCTCTGCGGTTGTAATACTTGGCATATCTGCGCCCCGATGGCATGTACTCTCAAGTTTATTTCTTAGATCTAACACGTACTGGTAAGTTTTAATTTCCTCGTTCGCGACATCACCAGTCCATAGTTCGCGTAGTATCCGCATCGGGCCTCGAACTGTCCTACCGTACAACAGTTCGAAGGGTGAAAACCCTAAACTTTCCTGCGGTACTTCATGGTACGCGAACAGAACAGCGTTTAAATAACGGTCCCAGTCTTGCGGACGTTCCGCGCACATCTTTCTCAGCATGCTTTTCAGGGTACCATTAAACTTCTCTACCAGTCCATTGCACATCGAATGGAATGGGGTAGTGTTTAGCTGTTTGATGGATAACAGCCTACTTATTTCACCCATGAGGTCAGAGGTGAATTGGGCACCACAATCAGTGAGGATTTCCTCTGGCACCCATACCCTACTGAAGATATCAACAAATGCTTCAGCTACCCTTTCCGTTTCAATAGTTGGTAACGCTACGGCTTCGGAGTATCTGGTTGCGTAATCAACCAGAGTAAGTATATACCGATTCTTTCTTTCGGTAACCGGGTGTATTGGTCCTACAATATCTACTGCCACTCTTTTAAACGGTGTATCTATTAATGGCATTTGTCCTAAGGGCACCCTTGTGACCCTTCCCTTACAGACGGTTTTCTGACATACGTCGCACGACCTACAGAACCGTGTGACATCGCCATTAACACCGGGCCAGTAGAATTCAGCGACTACCCTGCTAGTGGTCTTAGCCTTACCTAGGTGTCCTGCCATGCTTGACTCATGCGCCACCCTAAGTACTTGAGATCTATATCTCTGGGGTACGACCACTTGCCAATACTTCTTACCCTCCCGAGCGCTAAACTCCCTATGAATTAATCCGTTCTTGCGTACGAATCTCGAGCTACCCCAACGCTTGCAGTGTTTAATCGCGCCGGACGTGATTTTCTCAACAATTGTTCTGATGGATTCATCATGTTCTTGCTCTTGTTTGAAATCATCACGCGAAATTCCGGAGATCGATTCAGGGACTATTAATTTATGAAACGCGGTTTTCTCTCGCCGTGTTTGCGCTCGCGTTTCGACTGCCTGAGCCAAAGGTATTTTAAAATCGGCCATGGTTGGAAGACGGGAACCTTCAACATTACCGATCGTCAGATCGTAAATAGGGTTCTCCATACAAAGGGCATCAACAGTTCCCGTTAGGAAAGGTGTTTTTACTGTGATCCTTGCTACGGGAATGCGACCGATCGTCTGATCAAGTAGCATACATGGGGACTCCCACCCGAGCATTTGGTTATCCTGCACGAGACTACGTTTGATCACTACGCCCGTGCAACCAGTGTCACGTAATACTACGACTTCTCGACCGTTGACAGACCCTCTCGCGGTTGGTACACGCGCTTCGGGAAATAGACACGTGCCAAGCGAATGAATACAAGGTTCTACATGTACGTTGTTATCAGATATACCTTTACTTTGTATAGCCACTGCTACCTTATGTACCAGTCCCTTTCTTTTAGGACAGTCTTTTTGAACATGACCCCATGCATTACACAAGAAACATTGCACACGCTGAATAACTGGATTCCTAACTGACCTATTTACCACAGCTGATTTTACAAGCTCCCTAGGCATAGGTCTCGCAGACTGGTTTCCAGCCTTAAAATCTTTTAAAACCACGTTCTGGGTTCCCCCATGAGCTTCGGCAAAGAAATCGGCTTGCTTAGCCATATCTTTTACATTTGTGAAGACTTTCTCCTTCAGAAATTGATCTAATTCTCGCCCAACTGTATTAAATAATTGATCTCTGAGCAAGAAATCAGTCAACCCTTCAAACGTCTTCACCGCTTTGCCGCATACAATCCACTGCTTAAAATAGTTCGCAATTCTGACGGTGAACTGACCAAAGGTTTCTCCCTTATCGGGCTTGCTATACCTGAACTTTTTACGAAAACCCTGTTCAGTAAGCTCGTACCTTTTTAGAAGTGCTTCCTTTAGGACGTCGTACTTAAACACATCGTCCCTAGGAAGTCGCGAGTATACATCCAGCGCTTTACCTTTTAATAAAGCACTAAGATGCAATGCCCAGTCATTTTGACTCCACTTCTGGTTTTCGGCATACCGCTCAAAGCGATGAAGATAACTATCCATGTTATCTTTTTCATCGTCAAAGGGAGGTAATTTGGGGCCCCTTAATTTGCTAAAGGCAGAATCGTGTTCTCTTCCAGATGTCGCTAATTCTACCTTACGCTCATGATCTCGTTGCTTTGCTTTTTCTTCTAACCCTAACATTTCGACTTTCGCTAGTTTCTCTAACTCTACTCGCCTTTGCTCCGCTTCCATTTCCCATCCTATCCTGTCCTTTTCGGCCTGCTTCTCTAATTCTATCTTTTCCCTTTCGGCCTGCTTCTCTAATTCTATCTTTTCCCTTTCGGCCTGCTTCTCTAATTCTATCTTTTCATTCTCAATTGCCCATTTCCTATCTTCGGATTCCCTTTCTAATTCCCGTTTCCTTTCATCGGATTCCCTTTCTAATTCCCGTTTCCTTTCATCGGATTCCCTTTCTAATTCCCTTGCCCTAACCCTTTCGTCCCTTTCCCGGGCTTGTTCTTCTTGAATAAATTTTCTTAAGCTTTCGCCTTCATAACCAAATTCTCTGCCTAAGGCAACCAAGTCCTTAAGGGATGACATGACAATGACAATTGTAATATACAAATATAAATATATATATACCACAGGCTGACCTTATCTTCCTGATGAAGGTAACCAAACCAATACTTTAAATATGTTTATACTTCACACAAATGATTGACAGTTCACTTAATCCAGCGATCCCACTTCTGACACCAATGTAACAGAATTGTTACCGAGTGGATGGTGGATTAAATGAACAACACAAACACAAGTGTGAAAGATAATGTAAATTTATGAAATAAATTATTAATGAAAAATAATAATGTATCAACACAATAACTCATGCGATCAATCCACAATTACACTCACAACCATTCACAATACATGAATAAATGAAATATTAATACAAACTAAAACACAGATATAAAGGAATCTCTTGGACTATACACAGATCCAAAGAACCTTTACGAAAGTTTTATTAACGCAAGTATAAATTACGATAATAAACACAAACGACAAACTATACTATCGCACGTATGGATTGCGACAACTAGCACGAACATGAACTTGTATTCAATCAAGTTGCTAGCTTTTATTGATATTCATGCAATCCCTTGAAATACTAATGTGATTTGAAATAACTTATGTAAATACAACAATGTATTCAATTGTACTACAATTGCAACACACATGTGTCTCGACCCTGTATAACCGTACGATTCACCAACAGTTGAATCGCCTCCCAGTTTCCCCGAAGACCTAGGGTTGACCAATACTTTTATCGGCCGTTTGCCCTTCACGGATCCACCACAGTTATACGTACAGACAGCATACAACATCTACTAGAACCAACGGTTCCTCAATACCCTAGATGTCGCCCCGGACGTTTACAACTTGAGATAGCTCCGACACTCGGACTTCTAGCTTTCCGGATATTTACACGTCACGACAGATGTAGACGAACAGACAGTTCGACAGACAGACAGTCAGATACTTCAATTCCGTTTGCGCAATTAAACGGCACAATCAATCACATTCAGCTATTATACAAGGATGTTCCGCAACAAATCATAGATGTTCCACAACAAATCAGATGATATCAAAGACGTTATCAAAGATGTTCTCAGAGATGCTATCAGCCAACGTTGTCAGCTACGTTATCAGATGTTATCAACGATGTTATCAGATGTTATCAGCTACGTTATCAGATTTTATCAACGATGTTATCAGATGTTATCAGCTACGTTATCAGCTACGTTATCAGCTACGTTATCAGATGCATTAACAGCTACGGTATCAGCTACAATAAACAAAACCAGACTAATAATAGTTGTCTCAAAAAAAAATCTAAACCGTAGATTACGCTATTGCATTTAAAGCCTAATAGTGACTAGTAATTCCAAATATTCCACGTTTAAAATCTGTATTGCAATAAAGGCATCATTATACGAAATGATAAACTGAATAAAATTCACAATAAAACGAAATGTAAATTTAACACTCACTCCTTTGGCTGGAGATTGAAAAGACGAGCTTATCTATCCTGTGATTAGATACTTTAGGTCCCGTAAAATTTATCATAAATATTCTGCCTTATATACTCTAAAATAAGAGAGCAGAAATCACGGCAAGATTACCGTGCACCCCGTGAAACTAATGTTCCGGATTTCATGTAAATAAACATTAGGCACATGCAAATCGTTACACGCCGCTTACCTTGGAGAAAACAACTTATTCACCCCAGGTAATGCATGTACGACGAAACAAAGAAAATTGTGAAATTCGCTTGCAATTAAGAAGAAAATAAATTTAATTTTCGCCTAATTCTGTGACATAATGAGTCACCCTCTATAAATAAAGCATTATTATTATTAGCATGGTCTTTTATTAGAACCTGTCATGGGGGGAATATGAGGTAATTTTGTAACTTATCATTTCCTTCAGATTGTTACTTTTGTCAACACCAAGCTCACACTGAGTACCTCTGCATCATATATGGTACAGTTTACATGCAATTAAAGAACTGTCAGATTTCAAATGTAAATGTGTTAATTCAGTGTAATCCAGCTTTGAAATATACAGCAGTAAATGCTATGGAATGAATTTGTGAATTACAGTTGAGGAACGCTTTTTGTATTTCTTATTGAATGCCTATATCTCAAGTCATTTATATCAGAAAAACTGATTTTATTGGTGCTGACTCCAGGATTGTATCACAGAGCATTATTCTTTTGTACATTAAGTTTTGCCATAGTTTACAAATGAGTTCTTCTGTTTGACATTTAGGTTGATAACGGGAAGTCAAGTGCTGAGACAGAAATGCCTCCATCTGGACCAAGCCCTGAGGACTCTGAAGATGAGAAACAAGGTAAGAGGGATGACACAGAGTTGTTATATGTATAGAATTCGACGTGTTAAGCAAATTAAGAATTGTAGTGTTGTGTCTAAATTATGTACATTTATGTGATACTGCAATTTACTATAAATAAGTGCAAAGTGCAAATAGAGAGGTGTATGAATGCTTTACTAGACAGACGTAATTTAATGATGCATCTTTGCATATTTGGTATTCTAGTTTATATTTCAAAGTACATAATGTGCATTTCTTGATCAGCTATAACAGTGGGCGAAAAATGATATAACCACAATGGTGATTCCACTTGTGCCCCAGTGGTTCTATCACGTTTGGAACTGTGTGTTGTTTATTTTTTCATTAAGAAAAAATATCTTCCCTTGCACACGTTCTTCAGACTTGCGGTGCATTACTTCTATATTTCATTAATTCTTCTAATATCCCTCTACCCTTTACTCTCTCTCCCCATCAGAATAAATGGAACTTAAAAAATGTGTCAGGATTGTTGACATTCTAGGACATACAATTATATAATCAATATAATGGTGCCACCAATAACGCAATTTGAGATAATACAAAGCAGTTCTCACTTTTATAATAATTAGTTTTTCACACCACTCATTACGATTTTCAGTGATTCATCTTACATGAACTGTTGCTTTTTTGATATTTATTCCCTGTCAGACATATAATATAACTTTTAAACTATATGACAGATGGTATACTTTTCAAAAAAAACTCTTTTTTTGCATTTAGAATTGCAGTTTTTAAAGTAATGTTTTTTCTGTCTTCATATTGATTGTCACATCTGAAATTAATAGAGAAATCTGCCATTGATTAGTGTAGATTGATAACCAAAAATTAATTGAGAAATCAAAATCAGAGTTCAGCATATCGTATTCAAATTAAAAGCAAGTCTGCCAACACAATTTACCACTCAAAACAGATATGTAGCAACACGTAGGAAATCATACGCCTGTATCATAGGCCTACTACAGGCGTATTCTGCACCTAAAATATGGGTGCTCTTTGGTTGTAGAGAATAGGAGAAAAGTGCAATACTAGCGTAGTTTCAGGCAAAATACTAGCGTACTACAGGCGTACACAGAGGCGAATTATATTTAAATTAGTACGCCTGTATTCAGATACATAATAGGGTGTATTTCAGGCATAAAACATATTCAAGTACAGGTGTAAATCACAGGCGTAAACCATATCAATTACACGCATAAATCACAGGCGTAAACCATTTATAGTACAGGCTTAAATCACAGACGTAAAACATATTCAAGTAGAGGCGTAAATCACATCAAGTACAGGCATTTATTACAGACATAAACCATACCAAAATACAGGCGTAAAGCAAACCTAAAAGTACAGGCGTACTAAATTGTCATAAACCAAACCTTGTGCATACTTTACACATTTCAAGCAAAGCGAATTATGCAAGAAGCGTATTATTTAAAATATATACAACCACCTAATTTATTCATGAAGCAATGAACAGACAAATTAGATGAACAGTGTAGTTGATTTTAATAACCTCATAACACAAATACAATTGTTGGCAGAATCATTCATGGCAATACAACCATGTTCTTTGTCAGCTGAACACGGATGTTTTATTGTGATTATTCACTCCTCAAATTTTGTCTACATTATTCTCCTTGAATAACTAATTATTTCAGTGACAGCATCATTCAAATCTGTCTTCGATGGGTTTGTTTTTCCACATTTTCTACACCATGCATTCACATATTCTGAAATAAAGATAGATGTGGTAAGGAAATGAATTTATTTCATTTAATGAAGGAAGTAGAAATATTAGTTTTTAATTTATGTATTTGATATCAATTTGCTGGGAATACGTTATGATGGTTGATTTTTGTTTTGTTTAACGGCACATTACAAATGATGTTGGCTATATTATATCAAGGAAATGGGAGCTAAGTACTTTTTCCCAAGGATACACCAAGATAGCTGACCTAGTTGAGTAATGAACATGTGACTCTTGGACTACAAGGACGACACTCAACCACAAAGCTACAGTGGCTCACTTTTCAAAACTAAATCATATTTTAGCATATCAATTATGACAAATGTTTAATTAAAAGTTTTGGGGTTTGGTTGTTTTACAGCACAGCAACATGTTTAATGCTATATTGTCCTGAGGGAAAGGAAAGTTGTAAGGACACATACATGTGAATCAAAACTCCCACCCAGATGTTACGAGTTCAGCTGCCTAACCAATAAGCCAGCATGGTTCAAAATGAAGGAATATAATCAGTTAAATCAATTATTATTTTGAATATTATTAACATATACAGAGAAAGCATATATTATTGAACTATTAGTTGCATGCATAATTATATAATTATAATTATATTTGCTGCCAAGTATCATTCACAGAATATGATATTTTTCTAATTCCAACAAAATAGAACTTGAAAAAGAAACTTTTATAAATTGTGGATAAAAACACTTATCAGTTATGCATCTCACCTTTACATATATTACTGATATGCATGTTTTGTCTAAGGGACACCATAGATCTTCTTCCTTAGGTTTTAGCAATCCTTGACCTCAGGAAAGGGCCATTTCCTTGTCAGTAAACACAAATGGTATCAACATTCTTACGAGGGCATATCCTGGACGGCCTGCTTTCTTGGCATGTTTCAAGGCATGCCTCAGTTTGATACTGTCCACCATGACATCATGAGAATTAAAGAGTTTTGTTTTCTAAAAAATCCAAAGAATTGTATGAATATATTTTTAATAAACTGTTAGATGTAACTGATCAAACTTAAAAAGTATGTTATATTGTTTTAACAAGGATTGTTCATGAACTGTTCAAGAACTAATATTCTAGAACAATTCATGAAATTAAGTACTTGAAAAGTTGGCCATTTAATGTTCATGAACTGTTCAGGTATATTTTATTAATATTTCATGAACACGTGTTCTAAGAGAGTTCGTGAATAATTCCAGAATTGTTCATGTATGTTACAGTGAATCAATCCAGATATCAGATTACATGAACACCTCAGTTATTGATCATAATCAACAG
The DNA here is from genome assembly GCA_030141615.1 of Unio pictorum. Classification (NCBI taxonomy): domain Eukaryota; kingdom Metazoa; phylum Mollusca; class Bivalvia; order Unionida; family Unionidae; genus Unio; species Unio pictorum. Next base: position 2,897,649 of record JARLTB010000206.1, read on the forward strand.
TTCTGATAAAATCTTTTAAACTTTTCATCAATACACCTAAATTAGATACTTAAACATAGTTATGCGGTTAATGATTGAATCAACATAAAACAAACGTAGACACACTCAGACAACTTTATTGTCCTGTTTTGTAACATTTTCTGATTGTGCACTGACCGCTTTACGTCTTACATCCTTTTGGATGTTTTCAAATTTGTTTATGAAAACATTCTGTGTTATTGTTCACCTGCTCAAGGATTTTAAATTTGACATCAAAATTGTCCAGTCTTTTCCAAGAAAAGATTGATAATCTGGCCTAAAAATTCGTACTTTTTACCTTTTTAAAAAAATATACTTTCTGAATGGGGAGGGGGTGGTGTAAGGATTCCAGTCCCCTTGTAGCCCTAAGTGTTCAAGAGACCATTTCAGGATTAATGCGATCGTATTACTGAATTATACCTTTTCGCGTGGAAAACATTTTTACAAAAATCAATCATTACTTACTTAGCATTATGACATTTTCATTTTGACCTTAAATCTTGTTATGTTACTATACAAACTCTAGGTAATCGTGAAAGATCAGATGGTCATGAATATTTTACGAGAAATGGTTTAAAAGTGTTTTAACTTTAATTCCAATGACGGCTGCATAGTAACTCAATGTTTCCTTTGAAATTTTGCCAGAACCAAATCTCATCTTCTGTACTCATCACGGCGTGGCTTCAGTATTGTATTAACGCTTTGTATTGACCAATTCTTTTCATTGTAATACAAAAACAACAAACAGTATTTTCGACCTTCTATCAATTTCAATGAATCCATTTTGTTTAATATTCAGCAAATGCGCACATTGTCCTTTGGCGGAATATTTCGATTTCGAATCAACCAACCGCATCAGCAACCGTTATTCGGATTTATCTCGGCTATTTTTGCGATGTAACATATAACCCATACGATTGACCTCGATGTTGCAGATGCTTCAACTCTAAGATAGCCGATTTTGCATCATTACAGTACCTTCATTCAAAGACTCAAAATCTATTTTTTTTTAGAAAAATGTAAGAATAAATATCTTCGAAGAAAAATAAAACAAATAAACTTGTTTAAATATCGGTCGCAAAGCTATATTTTTTAAAAAAAAACCTAGACGTTTGTTGAGAACAAATGTAACTCATTTTAACCGTGAGATTAAGGCGTCATTTTAATCTAGATCGTAAACAAGTGTATGGCAGACTAAATTGTAAAGGGCTGCTCCAGCAGCAAAACAAATAAATTTCAAATAACAGAAAAAAGGAAACATAAATGTTTGATTTTCAAGAGATGTTTGGCATCAAAATAAAATGTTCTGCTTCATTTGCATAAAGTACACAACGTCAGTAGGTGTTGGTTTCCCGATATGAAGCGTTCGGTAATTGTTAAAATTTTCAATCCAATAAAATGGGATCTGTTCGGACATTGTCCTTTACTCGGGTCTGATAACTACAAATAATAATATTAAGTCCGTGGTTGAAATACAAATACAATTAACGCTGGATGCCAACATTATATTATCGAATTTATTTCTAAAACATCACTACATTCATATTTTAATCTAAAATGGTCAAAAACAATTTCTGAGGGCATCCGTTTAAATCGTGTCACAAATTTTGTACTATTATTTTTCATTCTATCACATTGTAATTATGGAATCCCCCAATTGATGCTTAATGAAAAGCAGTTTGCAAATCAGAAGTTGAGGTAATACTGAGGACACTTCATTTCAAGCAAATTCAAATGCTCAGGCTTGTGATTTTTATTTTAAAGATATTTTTCATATAATAGAAAATAGAAAGCAGAAACGTGAAGTTAAATATGTTTAATTTATTTGCTAACTCTAAGGCCATACAGAATTACATATTAGATTCTTGTCCATGTTGTCATCTTTTTCAGACATCCTCTTTTATATAATTGCCTAGAACATTGCATTCTAGCAATATTGAAAACAGGGAGTGAGCTTGCAGTTTAAAAGGTTAAGTTTATGGCAAAAAAAGTCTCTTTCATTGAATGGTGCTGTATTCAAAATCAAATGAACATAAATTTATAAATAGTTTTCAGTTATTTCAGCTTCAACTTTTGTGTAATTAAACTATTCAAGATTTGTTTCCAAATATTATCATAAACCTTTCAGCTATTTTTGCATGAATTTAATAACCATTCTTTTGTTTTTTTTTCAACTTCTTGACATGATCAAGAATTCTGTCAAGAACTATTCATGATTTTTTGAAAACTATTTAATTCATTTTAGTTCATTAACCATTCTGACATGTTCCAGAATTCTGTCAAGAACTATTCATGAACTTTTATGAACTATTTAAATTCATTTTAATACATTTACTGTTCTTGATCTGTTCAAGAACTCATTCAAGAACAGTCCTTAAACTCTGGTGGTGCAGTATTTTTCTTGAATAAAGTTATTCATGAACTGTTCAAGAACTGTAGTTCATGAACAGCCAAAACTTTCAAGAACACTTCTTGTTCAGTTCAAGAATAGTTCATAAAGTTGATCTACTGTTCATTATATCAAGAACTCCATTTCGCAGGGGAAAACTGAAATAAAACAAAGTGCCGAAATACACCTCATGTCTTTTGTCAAAATCCTGTTTACGCTTCATCCAAAGTATGCAGGTTTACAAGGTTCAGACTTACATCTCATCAACTATAATGCTATTTTCTAAGTTTCAAAATACGCATTTTCTTGCCAATACGCCAGTAGTATTTTTGGAATACGCCTGTACATTTCAAAACTCTTAGACAAAAGACGCCTGTATTTCATACCAGTATTATGCTTCTTGGTCTTGTACGCCGGTGAAATTTGCCTTACGCCTTTAAATTGAGCGTATTATGCCTCCTATACTGTTCCTGTACAGGCGCAATATGCTTCGTTTGGGAGTAAACAAATATTGCAGACCAAATACTTAACATGTCAACTAACAATCATTAAACTCTGAAGTTTAATGCTTTTACACTCTGATGCCTGTTGGAGCATTATGTCGTGTTACCACAGAGCCCCTACCTTAGAAAACTGACCTACTAGTTAAAGCATATAAACGATCAATCATACAGAAATTCACAATTTGAACCATTATAATGTACAATAAAATTTGAATCATTATAATGTACAATAAAATTTGAATCATTATAATGTACAATAAAATTTTGAATCATTATAATGTACAATCAAATTTGAATCTTTATAATGTACAATAAAATTTGAATCAATATAATGTACAATAAAATTTGAATCTTTATAACGTACAATAAAATTTGAATCATTATAATGTACAATAAAATTTGAATCATTATAATGTACAATAAAATTTGAATCAATATAATGTACAATAAAATTTGAATCATTATAATGTACAATAAAATTTGAATCATTATAATGTACAATAAAATTTGAATCATTATAATGTACAATAAAATTTGAATCATTATAATGTACAATAAAATTTGAATCATTATAATGTACAATAAAATTTGAATCATTATAACGTACAATAAAATTTGAATCATTATAATTTACAATAAAATTTGAATCATTATAACGTACAATAAAATTTGAATCATTATAATGTACAATAAAATTTGAATCATTATAATGTACAATAAAATTTGAATCATTATAATGTACAATAAAATTTGAATCATTATAATGTACAATAAAATTTGAATCAATATAATGTACAATAAAATTTGAATCATTATAATGTACAATAAAATTTGAATCATTATAATGTACAATAAAATTTGAATCTTTATAATGTACAATACAATTTGAATCATTATAATGTACAATAAAATTTGAATCAATATAATGTACAATAAAATTAAAATCTTTATAATGTACAATAAAATTTGAATCTTTATAATGTACAATAAAATTTGAATCATTATATTGTACAATAAAATTTGAATCATTATAATGTACAATAAAATTTGAATCATTATAATGTACAATAAAATTTGAATCATTATAATGTACAATAAAATTTTGAATCATTATAATGTACAATCAAATTTGAATCTTTATAATGTACAATAAAATTTGAATCAATATAATGTACAATAAAATTTGAATCTTTATAACGTACAATAAAATTTGAATCTTTATAATGTACAATAAAATTTGAATCATTATAATGTACAATAAAATTTGAATCAATATAATGTACAATAAAATTTGAATCATTATAATGTACAATCAAATTTGAATCTTTATAATGTACAATAAAATTTGAATCATTATAATGTACAATAAAATTTGAATCATTATAATGTACAATAAAATTTGAATCATTATAACGTACAATAAAATTTGAATCAATATAATGTACAATAAAATTTGAATCATTATAATGTACAATCAAATTTGAATCTTTATAATGTACAATAAAATTTGAATCAATATATATATATCATTATAATGTACAATAAAATTTTGAATCATTGTAATGTACAATAAAATTTGAATCATTATAATGTACAATAAAATTTGAATCTTTATAACGTACAATAAAATTTGAATCATTATAATGTACAATACAATTTGAATCTTTATAATGTACAATAAAATTTGAATCAATATATATATATCATTATAATGTACAATAAAATTTTGAATCATTGTAATGTACAATAAAATTTGAATCATTATAATGTACAATAAAATTTGAATCTTTATAACGTACAATAAAATTTGAATCATTATAATGTACAATACAATTTGAATCATTGTAATGTACAATAAAATTTGAATCTTTATAACGTACAATAAAATTTGAATCATTGTAATGTACAATACAATTTGAATCTTTATAATGTACAATAAAATTTGAATCATTATAATGTACAATAAAATTTGAATCTTTATAATGTACAATAAAATTTGGTGAAAGTCACAGTCCCATGTGCCTTCTAGCATTTTGGAACTTCTTTTTATTGATGTAGTAATGCAGTCATTATCAGCATACCTAGGTGAGAAAAAGGTCCCTACAGTTTTAAGATTGTGAAGATATTCTCTCTCTCTCTCTCTCTCTCTCTCTCTCTCTCTCTCTCTCTCTCTCTCTCTCTCTCTCTCTCTCTCCTTGCCTTCCTCCTCCTCTCTATCTCAATTTTGCTCTCTCCCTATATCTCTCGCTTGCTCTCTACTTCTCTCTAATTTCCTTTATATTTCCCTTACTGTCTCTCTCTATGTCTTTGCTCTCTCCCTCTGTCTCATTTGCTCTCTACTTCCCTCTCTCTCTCTCTTGTTTTCTCTCTCCCTCCTTCCCTCTATCTGTCTCTGTCTCTCTCTCTTTGTCTTTCTCTCTCTCTCACTCTCTCTCCTTCTCTGGTCACAGGTTTTGCCAGGGTTTGTGATTTCATGAACTGTGCAAAACTGTTATGCATTTACGCACTTGGAGAGCATTGATGTGCAAGAACTCCCTCAGAGTTGTTTTCAGTCTTGTATTAGAAAATGTTCTCCTTATAGTGTAACATTTTTTTCCATTGATTCACTTTTTAAGAGCTTGTAGTGACATTATACCTGAGACTAGTAGAATTATATTATTGCTTGTGTTGACGAAAGTTTGCTTCGCATATTTAGGCAACTGTTTAAACATTTGTGGTCTTGAATTGATATGACCAGGGCCTAAAATATCGGTGGTCCAAGATCTGGGACCTTTAGTGTTCCAAGTAGTCGGACCAAAGAGATATCCGTAGCAGACATTTTTCTTACCTTTGACTTTTCCAAAGAATTGGAAATTAAAATCAGTCCTCTGCAGCATCAGGATTGTTTCCTAAAGAAAGTGTAAAATGTCAATAAACACCAAATTCAGTACAAAAACAGTTATATATGTTTATATATGTATGTAAAACATAAACATATAAATATATATATATATATATGTAAAACATAAACATATAAAAAAACACAAAATATCATTCTGCATTCAGCTTTGAAAATGATGCAAAATTACAGACAAGCAGGCAGTATTTTTTTTATACTAGCACTGTTCAATTTTCTAAAGATTTCATCCATTTAAGACATTGATTATGAAAAGAAGAAATGCTAGGAGCCTGCCTTATGTCGCTGGGAATGTTGTTCCATACTACTGGACCAGTATATTGAAAACATTCCTTTTTTTGCCTTGTATAATATAATTTTTTCTTCTTATGGACCTTAAATTTGGAGTACCATCAGCATCTCTTTGGTGAAAGATATTGCATAGATAGACAGAAATGGATTTTCTAGATACTTTATACATCAAATTGGATTTTCTAAGAAATATTTTTTCATGTATTGTTAAAACCTTTATATTTTTCATTGCATACTGAAAATTGTCTATACATTGATCTTGAATTCAATGGCAAGCCCTCTTTTGAAGCCGTATAAGTGTTGCTATGTTTGAATTAGAGGTATTACCCTAAATTACATTACAGTAGTCCAGATATGAATATAACCTTTATAAAAGATGACCCTATACTGAAAAGGAATGTATGTTTTGACTTTCCTCAGTAGCTAAAGATCAGAATTAACCTTTTTTCAAATGTGTTTAATGTGAATAGACCAGGTAAGATTGTTATCTACGAATACACCAAGAATTCTACCTTAAGACGTCATATGAAGGCTCACATTGTCAAATAAAACCCATAAACTTTGTTGCTATCTAGTCTTGCTCGATTTTGTTGTGTTGTAACTAGTAGGGCTTTCGTATTTTTCTGTATTTCTGATCATACTGTTTTCCTCGCACCATACTTGAAGTCTGTTGAGAGCATCTTCACTGATATTGTCCCCTCCAATATAGAGTACTATTTTAGTAAACTTGGAGAGATCATATATTTGTATATCTTCCAGTATTTTCTGTATTTTGGCACCTGAAATGGCATGCTTTCTAACACAGTGTCTCAGTCCTCTGTTGTTAATTCCATGTAAAATGGAACTACCAATAAGGAGGATGTTATCTTGGCTGATAGATGGCAAAGTTGTATGTTTACTTTTTATTGATATTGGTTTGTATGGTTCTTTATTAATTCTGGATGAATCATTGACAGAGTTGTAAAACTTCCTTGGGTCTTCTTTTGGCAATACTTCAGGTGTCTGTACACTTTTACTAAGAGACATATGTTCAGGACCAATGGATTGTAAATGTCTGCTGACAGTCAAAATTATCTCTCTCTGGGTAGCTAATTTAACCTTTTCATTTATTAGCTTGTCAATCTGTTTTTGCATCTTGCCAACTTGCGTCTGAAGTGTTTGTATATATGCATGTATTTATGTGTGTGTGTGTGTGTGTTGGATTTTGAACATAAACTTTAACAATCCTTCAGTCATATCACTACATTGTATTAAGTGTGGCAGTTTATTCTGATGTGTAGCACTGGGGCATGGGCATAGTGCAGACATATAGGATCGTGTTCCACCCAGTCACATTTCCCTGAAACCAGGTCGACTAGTCCTAGCAATAACCTGTTAATGCTGAGTGACAAGTGAGGCACCTGTTAGTAACATTTGTTAAGGACTTTGGAAATATTCTGCCAGGCTTCGAAACTAAGACCTTTCATATCCGTATCCAGTCAGGTCAAAGGAGCGGTCTATTTGTGAGGTAGTTGTAGATCTCCAAAATGTATTATAATTGGGTATGTATTATTGTATAATAATGTTTCTTGCTTGTTTGAATTCATAGAAAATACCACATTGAAAATCGATGTTGTGGTGGTTTTGCTAAAGTTGGGATGATACTGTTTTGTTGCAGAAAACCATACAGATTCAGAAGTCCCATTTAGCAACGAAGCAAAAGAACTGGCCATTGAGGGTACATCAACACAGATAGGACAGGAAATTGTAAGTACTCCATATTTGATTCTTGCATCATATCACATTTAACACATTGTGTATCATTGAGTCAATTTCAGTGTGATATTTTTTACAGCACACAATTTGCAACATGTGATATGGATTGACGATACTCATGTTATTCAGTCAGTTTTATCACTAAATCATGATCAGTTGTACAGTAGAAGTGAAATGTTATGGTAGGATTGAAATAATTGTTCTCACTTTACAGGAGATACATTTTCTAAATTAAACCAAAATTTAAATAACATAAAGGTTGAGCATGATTGTAAATCACTTTGCTGAATTTCTACAAATCAGTTTGCTGAATTTGTTTGATGGTTTGAATTTTATGCTGGTTTTATGTCATTGTTTCATAGTTTGAAATATATGCTGGTTTTCTGTCATTTGTTTATAGTTTAAAATATACTCTGGTTTTGAACAATCTTTTGATGGTTAGAATTTATACTGGTTTTTTATCATTATTTTACAGTTTGAAATGTATGTTTGTTATTTACAATTGTTTGATGGTTTGAATTTTATTCTGGTTTTCTATCATTGTTTTATAGTTTGAAATGTATGCTGCTTTTTAACTTTATTTTATGGCTTTAATTTTATGCAGGTTTTCTATCATTGTATTATTATTTGTATCATTGTATGATGGCTTGAAATTTATGCTGGTTGCCTCATTCTTTTCGATGGTTTGATATTTATTTTGGTGTTATGTGCTGATTTTCTCATTGTTTGATGTTTTCAAATTTTGCTGGTTTCTGTTTATGCTGATTTGAGTATTGCTAAATTTCAGGATAAAATTAATGTAGGAATTTGTTTAACGCTGATGTATATTTGACATAATTGTGCTATAATGACCATATGTAGTCTACCACTTAACATTATTATTTTAACCAAGACAATAGGTAAACAAGCATGGTTTAGTAATTACATTAAGTCTAAAGTGACTGAAATTGCGTAGTTAAGAAACTGGAGTCACGTGTTAGGGAATAATAATAATAATAATAAGAATAATAATAATAATAATAATAATAATAATTAATAAAGATAATAATAATAATAATAATGATAATAATAATAATAATAATAATAATAATAATAATAATAATAATAATAATAATAATAATAATGATAATATAAATGATAAATAATAGTAATAATTATAATAATAATAATGCTTTGTTATAGAGGGTGACTAATAACCATTTTTGTTTTATAGTGAAAATGAATTTTTTCAGTCCTAAACAGTCATTTCTGGTTTGATATTTCTGACATAATCAACTTATTATTAACAAGATAATGATACAATAATTGTACATTTTATGTAATAATAATAATGACGTAATTTGCAGTCAGAAACGTTATGATGATACACTTTATGAACAGGATGGGATTTTTTCATATCTTATGCTGTCACGTGTTATATACAACCATGTTGTACAATTATGTATTCTAACACAACTCTTAACTTAGTTTTATATACTTTATCAATTATTTGTTCTTAATACTAGCTTGGTTTCCTTCAAATGAGTTCAAGAAAAAATGTAAGACTTTCATCTAATAGTTTTGCATATGTAGATGTCCACTAGTCACATTAAGACTATTTCATATATATAATGTTACAGTGTGTTATGATTGTGGGGTGTGAAAATAAGTTACAAAAGAGAGCTGAAACAAATTTTGTTTAAAACGTCAACATATAATATAGATGTTTTTTCCTTTGCACAAATAATTAATCCCAAATGGTCATAAAAATTATATCACACGTCTTGATGTATAAAGTACCAAATAAATCCCAGTGGTGTACTACTAAATTTCAATTGAATGTGTTTACATCTCAAATACTTGGAATTTGGTACACTTATAATTCTTCATGTAATACAGTGATATAAATTAAAAAGGTCATTGAAGGAATTTAGAATAATTTCCACAAAAAAAAAATTATTCCAAGAAGTATTAATGACCAGTATTGCTGTGATGTCGATGACGTTGTTATTGTTATTAACAAAACAAGATTTCAATTAAGTTATTTACTCAAATCGGCTACGAGTTATACGTATCATGTTACAGACACTCTAAACAGATTTCTTTCTAGGGTGGTATTTATGAATCATTTAGTTTCATCCTTGCCGATGGTCGTTGATAATGTATCGTTGTTGACACTTGATGAAAACGCTGATGAAATATTAAACTGAACCGGAGAAAAAAATGTTAATTTGTAAATCCCCTTAACGGTCGCGGTGATACCTAATATGTTATTCTCCGGTATCCAAGTAAATAATCCGTGTCGGATTGCATATACGAAGTTTACAATATTTGCTCGCTCATGAGGAACTTTTGTTTTTCAAGCGTGGTTATCATCCTCGGAAAATCATCTTTGATGGCTTCGTGAGTTTCTTTATCTCACCGATGGATGCTTTTATATCAGGGAGTTTTACATCGATGCTATCTATGGGACTACCATAGAATTTATTAATGATGTTTCTACGAAATTTATAAATTGTTTTACGTGATCCTCGTACACGGATTGTAACGTTGCTAGTTCATCAATGGCGTTTTTTATTTATTCGAGTTTCGGTGCTGTTACCGGTTTTACCCCAAAGAAATCAGCAATAGGGAGTTGGATATCCGTGACGGATTTTTGTAACCCTGAAAATTGATTCACGTGGATGTTTAATTCATCGTTGAGCGTTTTTAATGAATCCGCCGATGATATAAAATTACAACCGAGTGCTGATAATCTATCTGTGATCGCCTTCGAAATAAGATTATTTACCTGTTCCAGAGAAACACCCCTCCGTGATATTTGTATTTTTGTAAGCTATCCAATGTGTTCCAGGTCCAGTATTATCATCGAGATTAATTATACCTGTTTCTGGGATACGTGGACGATTTGGTAATTGATCTCTCATAAAAACACCTCTGAAAAGTTTCTCAGGGGAGTTTTTTACCGTGACGATTAAATCAAAATTTGACATTGGAATCAGATTCCCTTGTTAATATCGGATGGGTATGTATCTGGTGAATCGGCTGTCCGGTACCCGAAAGCCTTTTCCCTTTGTTTTATATCCTTGTTTTCATACGAGTAATCGCTTTTATAGTAGCCGGAGCCATCTACGGTAGGAGTATTCCTCCTGTTCTTTGTCTTCTATGTTGTTCATATATATATTTTGGTGTCATCGACGATATAGTTTTATTTGCAACAACAGCAGCAAGAGCCGCAACAGCTCCTAGCGCAGCAGCCTTATCAGCAGCGCGGGCTGCAAGGGCGATTAATCTAGGAATCGCGGCGAGAAAGGTAAATATTCCAAGGGATTTGATCATGTTGGAAATCGCCGAGGATAAAACTCCAACTAGAATCAAGTGTTTGCCGTTTTAGATTTATTGAAATATTTAAGTTTACTTTTCGTCAACGATAACATTTTTGGTCTTCCTGATATATGTTCACGTTTCAAAGTTATCTTTACTCCACACGTAGCAGATTGTTTCGATTGTATTTTCTTTATCTGACCAGGTGTCAAGGTAACATTAACATGACTATACGACAACTTTATTTAGATAACATATCATCTAATTGCGTTATGTTTAAATTGCATTACAGGCTTGAACAACACTACCAACTTTCTACTGGTGCATCAATTACTCTCATTTTTCCACCATCACTTTCGAGTGTCATTGTTTTATCGTTAAGAATTACAGGGATTGCCCTATATGACCTATCACCAACAGGAAGTCGTTCTATACGTTCCTGTTGATTGTTAACTGGTAATGATACTTCACTGACATCTAGTTTATCAAATATCATATGACTACGTCGTTGTTTATTAGGTCTATCTATTCTGTCTATATTTTGTAGTGCTATAAAGATAATTCTTGGCACGGAGATATTTTTTGTTAACGCTACCTCCCAAGTTAATGTTCCAGTAGTAGTACTAGTATGAATAGCTGTTGTAACCATGACAACAGTGATTTTCCCTCGTGATCCATAAAAGATAAGAAACGGGTTTATAAGGACAACAATGGAGTCATTACTGGCATCATACCGCTAACTTTGATAATTTTACTATACCATCGGCAACAGCATCACTGTGCAACATAGGCACCATCACCGTGCCAAATAGACATCATCACCGTGCCAAATAGGCACCATCACCGTGCCAAATAGGCATCATTTTGATTTTCTCATAAGCACTAGAGTATGACTAGTTTCTACAAAACCCAAATAAATGAGAAAGAGGAATCGCGCATGAAAATCTACCCTCATCGTTTAACATTAATTTTCGATTTGCAAATCCTAGATTAAAATTTGTATTAGTACCCACGACTATATAAAAATCAGCAGCGGGCTAGCTGGCATTAACTCCGTAAACGAATCTTTTATCGGTTTCCGTTTTCCTCGAAATAACGACATATGTTTTTCCTTGACAGTATTAAACGCGCTACCAGCTAGATCACCAACTGTGCCAACTACCTTACTACCGATAGCACCAATAGCCTTGGAAGCTAGTTTTTTCCCAACGTGAATAATCTTCGGAGCAATTCTTGTAAACAAACCTGAAACGGTATCACCTAATCCATTTCCGTAGTATACTTTGTATACGGGTAATCTCGAGTTCATGACGTGAACACTAGTTGGTTTGTTATGGTTACGATAGTTGATCATTTTATTTAGATGTTATTTATCTAATCGGTGATTAATCACTGTGAAAAGGTCATCAGTGATATTAGTCACTATGATAATCATCAATTAATTTATCAATGAAACCACGATATAGACAATCCATGTAAGCACATTGAAATAACCTCTGACATATATCATCAGCTTCATTAATTATCTCCAGAGAATTATTTTCAGTTCGTTTCCCCCGATGAGAACTTCTAGCCGAGACACATAATCAAGGGTACTTCGTGAACAAAGATCATCACCGAGAACTTTTTGTTGAGAATATCCATCACCGGTTGCACCTTGTGCATCATCATCAGGAGGTGGTTGACGTTCTCGAGTTGGTGTTTGACGTTTCCTCTGCGCGAGTTGTTCTTGGTTTTCTACTTGCTGGTCTTCTTTCTGTTGTTTATAATAATTGGAAATAAGTTTTTTTTTATTTTATCTCATCTTTATTTAAACGACCTATCCCTATTTTCATCTTATACAATCCATCAAACCATTCATCACGACTCATTCTTTTTTCTTTGTATTCATCTTTAAAAAGATATTTTCTGGAAGGAAAACTATTAGCGTCAAAATCTCCAAACTTTTCAAAATCATCCGGTTTCAATAATTCTATATCTTGAATTATTTTTTTAGCCCCATCGGTAAGTTTATTCGCAAAAAAAGAAACCACTTGGGGTTTACCAACAGCACCTTTTTAACAACTGGAGGTTCAGTGATCTGTTTCAACAATGTATAAACTCCTTTTTGTTTTTCCTCAGCAGAAGTAGTATATCCAAATATAGCCTTTTGAATACCCGAAATTGTAAGCGTAGAAGCCTTTTCAGTAGCTGTAGTTACCGGCTTAAATAATTGTTTAGTATCAGCGGTAAAATCAAATCGTTGTTGTCTCGCTTGGAGATTATCTCTAAAAGAATCCCTCACCGGAAGAAATTTCGCGGCTAACCTCTATCTGGTTAATATAGTAATCTGTGCTTTTCCGATATTTGCCATATATTATCAGGTATAACATTAATTCGGAAAACCCATAGAAACCTAAAATTGTATCATCGCTGAAATGCTATTATTTTACCCAACAAGGGGATACATTGTGAAATTACAAAAAAAAACTATTGTTGGGTAAAAATAACAAATACACAGCGGATGCACTTCCTGATAGAAGTTATTGCCATTATTTTATCGGGTTTGTAGGAAGTCCCTGTTGACCAAAATAATGAGATGAGTAGACGCTCTTTCTGAAAAAAAATTGTTATTATTATTACTGACATTATTTGTATCGTTTTCATAGAAAGCCTCTGTTGACCGAAAAAATAAGGTGGGTTTACCCTCCTTACTACAACATGTGACTTTTTACACATTTTATTTTACAAGGAACATGATAGACCTACAATAATTTATTAAAATTAAATAGTTGTTGTGTACATCATTTCAATACTTGTATACATTTTATTTCAGAAACAACCCGATGTCTCTACAATAATTTATGGAATCAAATAATAGTTGTGAACATTATATAGATATGACTATAATGTTGCCGTCTATATGTTTCAGCTTATTCCACGTAATGCATTGATAACTCAATTGGAGTCAATAACCGTTAATGCTCATCACACCGAAGCCATGGCGACAGGAGGACAGGACGAGGCTGGATGGAATCTGGTCCAAGTAATGAAGTTGGAACTAGAAGATCGTAAGTGATGTATAGGTTACATATACAAATACATTTGCACTTTATTACCAATCTCTGGCCTTAAAATACGTACATGCAATAGAAAGAATAAGGAGCAACACACCTTGTAAACGTCAACTTATAATGTATTTCCTTAGAATACAATGAAACTTTAACAAAGGAACGTCAGGTATTGCGAATTGAACTCTATAGTGGTGATGCCCTTTGTTGGCTCACAATAACAGAATTACAAGACTATAATATTATTCCATATTTCAATATATACTCAATTCACTATTTCCAAGAATTTTATTTTTGTAGGGACTTTATATTTCCAAAACATTGATTTGTATCCACAGGCTTGAAAACAGTAGTCTTACTTTCCAGTTTTGACACTCCAGTTAGCGAAACCTTCAAATCTCTATGTCTGCGAAATTTATCATTTGGAATACCGTAATTCCCGGAAGCAACATTCACAATGAATTGCTTCAAGAGCCGCATTTATAGCTGGTGTCTCATAATTCACCCGGACAGTTTTCTGTCTGTAAGTTCGCACGAACTGCAAAGAAAAGTATAGAATAATTTCAGGCATACGAACGGTTAAATGTTGTATACTTTTTAACGCAACGAGTATCTTCAAGTACGATCATGTATCAGATGGAAAATAAAAGTTGATATTTATAGTGAATTGATCAGAGATAGCATAAGGCTATACATGTAGTGAAGTGATCAGAGATATCATAAGGCTATACATGTAATGAAGTGAATAGAGATAATCATAAGGCTATATTTGTAGTGAAGTGATCAGAGATAATCAGAAGGCTATACATGTAAGAATATACATATATACGAATTTAACGAATGTTGTAATGCATACAAAATCGATAGGAGATTACAAACAAACGATGTACCATTTATATCGCACATGTAAGATCAAGAATATGAGTTTATTAGGATATCCATGTGATAATTAATTCCAAAGTGTTTTCTAAATAATAACATGTCGTATATTACAATAAAAGAGAAAACCTAAACCACTAACATATTTTTATCTGCACTTTTGCCCTTAAACTTTGAAATGTGTGATTTTATTGATTTAAAATTATTTGCCTAATAGAAAATACCCTGTATAAAGACCCATTTTTATTGATTTAACATTATTTGCCTAATAGATATACCCTGTATAAAGACCCATTTTTATTGATTTAGCATTATTTGCCTAATAGATATAACCTGTATAAAGACCCATTTGTATTGATTTAACATTATTTGCCTAATTGATATACCCTGTACAAAGACCCATTTTTATTGATTTAACATTATTTGCCTAATTGATATACCCTGTATAAAGACCCATTTTTATTGATTTAACATTATTTGCATAATAGATATACCCTGTATAAAGACCCATTTTTATTGATTTAATATTATTTGCCTAATATATATACCCTGTATAAAGACCCATTTTTATTGATTTAACAGTATTTGCCTAATAGATATACCCTGTATAAAAACCTATTTTTATTGATTTAACATTATTTGCCTAATAGATATACCCTGTATAAAGACCCATTTTTATTCACCTGCTTTGTCGACATAAGGTTTAAGATGAATTCTTCTATTACGAAATCTTGTTAGCACATACATAATATAATAACTTTTTTAAATAATGTATTTATTATATGTAATAATGAGAGAGAGAGAGAGAGAGAGAGAGAGAGAGAGAGAGAGAGAGAGAGAGAGAGAGAGAGAGAGAGAAAGAGAGAGATTATGCACAATATGCTTTGAGCCACGTCACCATTAGCTTGCGTAGAAATGGGCATTGATAACTGAAGAGTATTTGTTTTTACATTAATCTTCAATTTGGAATTCATCTACTGACAAAATTTTGAAATAAAAATGTTTCTTCTCTTTATTCTAATAATTAATAAGGTTATGTGCAGTATATAGTTCGTGTCGTATAAAGCAGGAATTCATACAATGCGTTATTAACTTTATAATAGTATGGTTTTTGTTCTTTTCTTATTATCTATTATCTGTCTGCGTTGTGGTCATGTGTGAGATAGCAGCCGGTAGTGTCTCGTGGATTGTTGGTTCTTTCCAGGCCCTGGTTCTTTCTCCACCATTTATACTGGTGCCATGTATAGCCTATCTATTGCTAAAAAATGGGGTTCAACCCTATAACAACATTAACAAGAATAACAAAAACTGGGGCAATACAAGTATATCCGCCCACCATACGCCACAACATGGTCAACCCACGATGACCATGAAGTGTGTGTGTGTGTGTGTGTGTGTGTGTGTGTGTGTGTGTGTGTGTGTGTGTGTGTGTGTGTGTGTAGGTAGGTAGGTAGATATGATATAAGGTAGGTAGGCAACGATATAACTCATTATCAAGATGGGAAGCGTGATAACAGCGGTTTTGTTATACGCTCAAATGCATAAGGCGGTAATCGGTATTTGCGCGGTAAAAATACGTTCTATTATCAAACGTATCACCTTTCAGCACTAACTGTAATTTCTGAATTATGTTATGGGCGTTAAAACATTGCGTTAAGCTGACGACGCAAAATAGAAAATGGGTTTGCTTGGCAGTACATATCCTGCGCTGTTTCGAGTGTTTATAACAGGCTTCTGCCAAATTGGTACTTTTTAGTTTAATTTTCAATTCAAATTTTTAAGTTGTAGTTTCGTATCCTGTTTTGCGCAATATACATCGGCATTTCAAATATATACCAGGACCAATTTTAATTTGCTGTAATATTATTGTTCTACTTGATAAGACATAGCTAGATGGAACATTTTCACTATAAAGTTTGTTAATGCCGGTGTTGGTAGTCTTTTAGAATTATTCTAAATATTTTAACTTGAATGTGATGAGTATAATATCTTCTCAATTGAATCAATGTTTTAAAAAAATATATTGTGCAATATCAAAGTGGAATTTTAGTAATTTTAAATCATTGTGAAAATTCACAGCGGAAAGTATACGATATACGACATATGCATAATTGATTCTGTAATATTCCTGAACATGATGAAATGGTGCACGACTTTCTTTTTATAGCAATAAATTCAATCTTTAAAACATTTTTATTTTCCAATTTTACGGCCAGGATGAACACGTATTAATTGAAACAAAGATAAAAACTTTTTTCGCGAGAAAAGTTATTGACATTTGCTTAGTTTATTATTTACTATTCACTGACACCGCTCCGGTGGCCTAGTGGCTAGAACAACCGGCTCGGGTGCGGGAGGTCGTGTGTTCGTTTCCCGACTGAGTCATACCAATGACTTATACAAATAGTATTAACAGTTGTCTCGCTTGGCGCTCAGCATTAAGAGGTTAATGTTATGAGTGGTAGGCCTGGCGTCAGGATAATGTGACTGAGTGAGACATCATGCCACATGTCTAAACATCGCTATACACTGCCACACTGCAGACATCGTAGCGATATGAATGAAATTTTTTAAAGCTACGTTAAAAATCTAAATCACACACACTTTGTTCACACACTCTGTTCACTGACATGATACAATGGTGCAAAACTTTCCTTTATAAAGAAATAAAACTTGACACATATCGTTAATTATACAGTATTGTCTGGAGTTCGGATCTTCAGACTTGCGAAATAGGTCTCATAGAAAGGGATTTAAATTAACACAAGAACCACTACACAAAAAATGATAACCCCATATACATTCGAGCTGACAAGGTGAAAATTCTCTTTACAAATTATTACTTCGATCGTTTCAAGTGTTTATCAAGAGTTTGCACATAACAGCATTAACAACAATGATACAATCTGGACAAAAGCTGACGAGGTATTTTTGTTTTATATTATAAATTAATATAAATTAATTAGATTAATCTAATTTACTAACAAATGAAATCTTTAAAGCAAAGATCTGTGTGTCATCTGTTTTCCATTATGTTTGTCTAACATTTTCATTATTCCCAGAGAGTGATATAGTTAGCGGAGTTTGTGTGACACAGTTGAAGACACGCGCTACTTCAATCGTCGATATTCAAATCCTGTCAGAATAAATCGCTACCGCTATTGTGACCTCTATGTTACGTTAACTTTAGTATTTCGAGTTTCGCTGATTTGTAAATAAGCACGTGTCTCCATGTTGCCTGTTTCCGCCAGCGTTCTTGTCATTGCAGACGTCATAATCCGTTGCAGGCAGTCCAATGTGAGAAAATGCAGAAGACAAAAGTAAATGAATGAAGACATTTACTAACACGGATTTTTATTGAAATACTCAGGGTAGCACATACATATAGGGTAACGAATAAATGTTAAATATGACAGGAAATGTTAGATGAATGATTTATTATTATTATTATTATTATTATTATTATTATTATTATTATTATTATTATTATAATTATTATTATTATTAGTAGTATTAGAAGTAGTAGTAGTAGTAGTAGTAACTTTAGTAGCAGTAATAGTAGTATTTTGTGAATTTCATTCACCAGCCCCTCCTGTGCTTTTCCCCGTTTGCATGGCTAACGCTAATAGTAATAATATGGTTAAACAGCTTTTAATATAATGCAATAAATGGCATTCATCAGGTTAAATATTTGATATTTCAAGATTATTTTCGGTTTTTATTGCATTTTAAAACAATTTAAAACAAAATTTAAATATTTAAGTGATACTGTTGTAACTTGTAGTTGTAAACTAGCTGTAAGTGTTTCTAATTTTGTTTTGGTTTTCTAAACAATAGGAACTGAAGTTGACTGACTTAGTGTGCGATTAATTCTTTGTTTATAGTTGTAATAGTTAAAATCGACAGCCATTATTCCAATGGGGCTCTTTACAATGCAAATTAGAAGTAACCGTCCATAAATCGGGGTCTAACCTGTAACAATATAAATATTATTATTGTTACAGATTAGACCCTGATTTGCTTTGTAACGAGCCCCTGTGATTATTCTGGTAGTCATTTTGGTGCATGTCCCTGTTTTGTGTAAAGTTAACTAAATGCACGAATTTGTCTTGTCCGTTTCGCTGCTAGCACATGTAGAATTTTAATAAAAACTCTAAAAGTGTCAAACTATTTAACATCCAAATCGATTTGTAAAAAATATCCAAGTTATATTTCTGCTCAAGGATATTACAGACATATTACCGTGTGTATTTATTACAACATCTTGTACATTTTTGGAGGAGTATACGAGTAATACACACGCACGAATGCACATAGATAACCTGATTAAATGGCGGTTTCCACACAGGACCTGTGAACACATTATTTTTGTAATCTTCAATTTACTAAAATATTGTACAGAACTATAATAGTGTGATTACTGGGTCTGTGTGATGTCTGCTATAAATATCTCTTGTAATAAGAATCAAATAATGACGCCATTACGACGGTTGTAATGGTCATTTATTTAGTATTTAAACTATACATGTATATTATTTTTATGTCAACGATATTTATATTATGCCTATATTAATGTTTATATCACGTAACTGTACAAGTTATTTAGGTAGTTTAATATAAATTACACAGTTCAATTTTGGTAATATACACGACGACAACCATTACGACCATTTCCAATTTTTGGACACTTAAATTGACAATAATAGAAGAAGTACAATAAATATAACAGCATAGAAATTTAAAGTCATACATTTAATTAATTGAATTAATAATAATGTATTAATTCTTACAAACTGCAAATGTACAAGTTATTTCATATTTTGATATAATTAAATAAGTTTAATATTTTTGTGTAGATGTGTATTAATGTTTATATCACTTTATTTCCACAGTCAATAAGAGACCTGGCTACTACTGCTCTATACATGAGTACAACTCTATTGTCATCTGCCAAAATAAGATAATCGTATTAGACATCGATGATAAAAATAAAGTTAGAATCCATCGACACGATGATGGGAAATTCCTAGAGAAGTTAGACAGTGACTCCTCACCACGTGACATCTGTCTAATGGACGCCACGACAATTTGTGTCCTTCATGATGACGGTCTGATAAAAATGGCGTCCATTAAATCTGAAGACATGTCGCCTGTTTTTACAAGAATGAAGAGTTTTCGTCTGCATGGTGTATTTGACTTTTATACAAGTGTTGTCAGAGTCAAAAACAATATTGTTGTCGTTGGTGAAAAACAGGGCATTTCGTACTGGTGTATTGTGTCGCTTGATCACGGACATGTTGACACGATTCACCAGATTTGTAAAGGGTCAAGATCTAGTGATGTGACAACAAAGGACAACATCATTTATATTTCGTGTTGTGCTGTTGCTGATGATGATGAAGGTGTTCATTATAATGATTCTGGTGTATATGCATTCGACATTTTGAATCCCAGTCAATGTAAATATAAATATAAACATCATCGTCTAGACATGCCGAAATCAATCGTATTAAAAGAAGACGGGAATATTTTCGTAGGTAATGGAGGATTCCATTCCTGTATTTATCAACTTACAGCTTCTTGTCAACTTGTCGCCATTTTCGCTCTGGGAATTCCACGGAATCTTCTCAATGCCATGTTCTGGGACAATGGACGATTGTATGTCACATGCGAGTTTAGTCGTGACATTACTGTATTCATTCATGTGTATCAAGGTAATTCATATTTCTTATATTTTATCGACATAAAAAACTTTTAATGACGTCATTAATAAAATTTAAAACTATTGAAATTTATCAAAGATTTCATTTTAAATTTAGGAAAAAAAATGTAAACATGACCTATTCGTCAAGCATAGTTGTCATGTCGACATTAAGTCATATGTAAATAACATTGTATTTGTTGTTATAAAATTTAAATTATGTTCACCTCTATATTGTTAAGTGATCTACATTTATTTAAAATATTTATTTCTAATATATTCATTAATATATAAATAAACATGACAGAATTTTGATAGACACAAATTATCAATGACTTGAGGACGACGGCATTTTGTACCGACTTTATCCCCCAGGTTTCATTCCTAGCGCGTGCCGAGTTCATCTGTATTCCAAGCCCGTGCCGATGAGTTTATCCACCAGGTGTCGCTTGCATTCCTAGCGCGTGCCGTTGAATCCGATTTAATCTGGATTACAAAGATGGCCGCTTGATGTCTACGCTTTTTTTGTGGAAAGCGTGCTTGACACAGTTATATAATCATTTATTATTATCCAAAAAGAGGTATTGTTTAACCATATCTACAAATGTTTCATAGCTTTAGCGATGAATTTATATTTATACATTTTTAAAAAAAAATAATTTATAAAATTAAACCACGACATAACCGTCAGTAATTTAAAATTAAAAATAGACATGAACAATTGAGCCAGATTGGAAAAAATCCATATTTTTTATTTAAAAATATTAATCTCATATCTAAAGTAAGTAGTTTTTGTTTGTGTCGGAAATTGTAAAACATTTGAACAGTACATTGGTTAGGGTTAAATTGGTATGATTGCACATTTCAAGAAAATTGTAAGCTTTTAATTTTAAAAAAAATTGAATGCATTATTTGTTTCTGAGGCAATTTAGTTTTATGACGAAAGATTGGCATTAATTGAAGTAAAAAAAATCTCAAGAATATTTGTTTTCTCAAGTACGAATATTTTTTTTATTATTATTACCCCCACCCCCCGCTAGAGAAATATATAATTTTGCATTGAGGAAAAATTTAAACAGATACGTTTTTATTGCGTTCCATTTAATAGTCGTCCGATAATACCCCGAGTGACGTTATGTCTGTTATTATGAACATCATGTATATTTTCAAATTCACACAGAAGAACAGTGATTGAGCCCATTGATGTCAGCCATGTTAAAAATTTTAAATTAGCGAATTAAATTAGTAATTTTTCAACTTGTTCTGTTTAAAAAATATGTTTACAAAAATGAAATATGTAGTGATGTATATAGAGATTTATATTGAAATCTTACATTTTAAATTGCATCAATCAAAATGCATGTGTTTTTTTCTAAAATCTCACCCTTCCCTTAACCAGAGAACTAATTGTGCAGTGAGGTGGCAAAACAAGTTGAGTAGGAGAAGGAAGGAAGAATATAATCCACCCCATCCACTAAAAGATTTTATTTACTGATTTATTCAATTTGAAACTGAAGAATAATTGTATAAAAAAACATAATGAAATGAAATATTGTAAATGTAAATCTGACTGCTGTTAAGTTGATTTGTATTGCATGTAACTGGAGTAGCCTCAAATGTTGTCGAACAATACCTTCATGTTATAGCAAGACACCTCCAACCGCTCCGGTGGCCTAGAGATTAGAGTATCCGCCTCGGAAGCGGGGGTTTGTAGGTCTGGTCAGCAGTCGAGTCATACCAATGACATACAAAAATGGTACTAACAACTACTCCACTTGATGTTCAGTATTAAGAGGTTAGTTGTAGGATTGGTTCGCCTGGTATCAGGATGATGTGACTGAGTGGGACATCATTATACATGTCTGCAACATGATGCCCCAGTGCTAGACATCACTATAAACTGCCACACTGCAGACATCGTATTGATATGACTGAAAATTCTTAAAGCTATGTTACAAATCCCAATCACACACACGCAAGACATTTCCACCCCACCCACCCCCACTCCTACCCCCCATGGTCATTCTGAGCTCTCGGTACTTGCCAGTTGAACAAGAAAGAAGCCTTATCTGGAGTTTCTCAAAATACATTTTGCCAGTAGAGCCCATGGTGCTCTTATGAAAATTGTATTGTTGTCAAATACATTTTAATGTAGTTTTTAGCTTTACATATTTTATACCTTATTCAAATTCAACGTTTTAGTTCTATTACTAACTGTAATAATTATCTGTTTTCCTTTTCCTGTAGGAAGTCATAAAGCATCAGATGTCCTGGCGAGCCATGAAAAAAAAAAGCCTGGCATTGAGGAGTTGGCCATACAGATAACTCTGGGAAATGTAAGTACTTCATATATGCTTTTCATATAGTTTACTACATTGTGTACAGGTAGTTCACTACTCAGTATTATACATATCACAATACATGTACATAACTTCTGAAGTGTGATATGGATTAATGATACACTTTTAATACTATTGAAATAATTTTATTTTGTAGTTATTGTCTTTTCGACAGTAAAATTGAAATGTTGTGTAAGAGGTAAATTCGCTCCTATTTGAATGTTGGGGAGACCTTTTATAAATAGGACAGGTTGTATATGCAGATAAAAGTGTGAGCAGCAGAGGGGGTGAATCAGACAACATTTTTAGACAAGTTTTCACTGAAATCACGCTTAAAAACAATGAAACCAATGACATCAGGCAAAAAAATCAATGAAATCAGGCAAAAAATAATAATGAAATCAGGCAAAAAATAATAATGAAAAATCAATAAAATCAATGAAATCAAAAACTTTTCAAGAGATTACAACGTCGTTGTCACTCACCCTCTCAACCGAATATTTGATCCAGTCCGATACGATATCGTGTTCGAGGGTCATGTAAATTTATTGTTACAAATCCGTGTGGGGTAGACAGAGCATGACTAAAGAAATTTCTAAATTGATTGAAATCCATATCGGAGCACCATGTCTGCCAAATATTTCGTAGCGTATGTGTATCAACGCCGTTGAATACACACAACACATTACAATTATCTCTGATCACTTTTGGAATCTGAGTGTAGCGTTGAGTGACATAGATCACATCCGTGTTTTTGTGCCTGCCTCGGGAAAATATTCTAGCAGGATTTTTTTGTTTATCTAACATTACATCGTCGTATACAACTAAATTGTTGATACTTCCATCGAGGTCATCCACGGATGGTGCCTCGTCAATATCGGTTATAAATTCAATAACATCCTCGCCGGCAATCTCTGAAGCGTTTTCATTAAAATCTTTTAGCACTTCATAGCATCGTTGGTCATCTACGCTAGGGGCAATTAAATACAACTTATCCCACTTCATCCATCTCATTATTAAATTGAGCAACAATTGCGTTTTACCGGATCCAGATGGTCCGATTATAATTGCGCGGATATAGTTTGGTAGCGCTGCATGATGCTTCACTGGTTCTCTTGTTTTAGTTGCTGAAAAATCAATTATATTCATATCTCTATACATAAATTATGGATCTATATTGTGTGAAGTGTAAGGCGCGTACTGGCACAGATGACTTGACGACGATTACAACTAAAAATAACCGATCAGCGCTTTCTGGTAAATGCGTACAATGTAGTATAAAGAAATTTAGATTTGTTTCTAAACCCAAGGAACCTTTAAAAAAAAACGAGGAGGTGATATCGCTGCCAAATTAGCAAAACTCCCTGGAACCCCATGGGCAAAATATCCCGGAGAAAAACACCTTCCAGGGTATAGTTATTGTGGACCGGGAACAAGACTTGATATCAGACTCAATGATCAAAATCAGCCCCGACCCGGTGAGGAACCAATAAACGCTATTGATAAGGCCTGTCACCTTCATGATGTTGCTTATAAAAGCAGCAATTTGCAACACAGGCATCTAGCAGATGTGAAATTAATTCATGCGTTAAATGCTATTCCTGACAAATCTTTCAAAGAAAAATTGGCTTCATTTTTGATAAAATCGGCAATGAAAAGCAAATTGATGTTAGGTGCTGGTAATTAATAGCAACATGGAATCTATTTATTATTCCCCAAGAGGATACTGGAAGGGTAACGCTGCAATCAGTAAACTCGCTAGCGCCGCAAAAGTGAAAAAAACCACTGCGGCTCATTGGTTATCCAAACAGGCACTATGGCAAATTTATCTACCACCGCCTAAACAAATTCAATTCTCGCATTTTGATGTGACCTTTCCTAATGAAGTTCATCAGGCTGATCTATTATTTCTGCCACATGATCGTGGTTACAAATATGCGTTAACTGTAGTTGATATTGCAAGTCGATACAAAGAAGCAGAACCGTTAAAAACAAAATCAGCCACTTCAGTGGCTTCTGCATTTGAAAGGATTTATCGAAGGGGTCCTCTGCACTGGCCAAATCTGTTACAAGTTGATCCTGGCAAGGAATTTCAGGGTGCAGTGTTATCTACAATGAAATATCACAATGTCGCTATCAGACGAGGGCATACTGCACTGCATCGTGATCAGGCCATTGTAGAACGATTTAATCGGATTCTTGCTGAACGGTTATTTGGATATCAATACGCAAAAGAATTCATCCAAGAAAAAAGATCCCGTGAATGGGTTAAGAGATTACCAGGTGTAGTTACCGCACTGAATAACGAGATTACTAGAACCATCAACATGAAACCTATCAACGCGATTAAAAAGAAGTCGATACCTGAAAAACTACAAAAGGATTTCAGCGTTTCCCAACCAATTCTTGGTAGTAATGTCACTGTGAGGTACTTATACGAACCAGGAGAGCTTGAGGGTGGCACAAAAAGAGCTACTGATCCTATTTGGAGTATTACTGCACATAAGATATCTAGTATAACACGATCTACGGGTAGACTTCCAGTCTATAAACTGGATTCAACTGCCCCTCAACGGGGTTTTACTAGACAACAATTACAAGTGATACCTGAGGATACTCAATTACCACCGCATGGTCTTAACTAGCACCCTTGCGTCTATTGCACTCAAGACAAGTCAACATCACATTATTTCTGACATGACCGAGATTGTTATTTTTTCTGTCTACGGTGAATTGGCGAGGATCCTTATCCGAATACTGCCAACGCATTATACAATTGCAACTCGCGCAGTGATTATTCTGTTGTTGCTTCAGAGTAATTATTAATTCAGCATCAATATCAAATTCTCGTTGTTTTTTTTTTGTCCTGTTGTTTGTAACCGGAGAGTTTTTTATCAATAATATCATCTATTGTGGTGTCATTATCATCGCCAATGATTTCATCATCGCCACCAATGATTTCATCATCGAAGACAATTCTTCGAAGTTGATTTATTTTTCGTACTCTGGATACTGAAAGATAGACTAAATTCGACCATTCTATGCGATTATCTACCATCCAAACAATTGTATCCGATATAGTCAATCCCTGTGAAGAATGTATCGTCGCTGCGTATCCTAGCGTCCATGGGGATTTATTAGCACGCAATGCATCTTCAACGACATTGATATCAACCAGCACAATATCATTTAATACGAGAATCTGCTTTTCACTCTGTCCTGGAATATCAACTTCAATGTTCTGTTTTCGTGTATCCGAGGGCCTATAACAAAGAGGCACTGGAAGTGTTGCAAATTTTTGTTTATGCAATTCAAATAATTTCATCTGAAGTGTGTCTCTGACTATTTTTCTACTTGCAATGATCAAATCATTTGGTCTCCACGCTTCCCAAAACTCATTCATGGGAGTTTCCGAAATTATTTCACGGGCTATTTCACACTGGATTCTATCCGGTTGTAATCTAATTAGTTTCTTCAATTCTTTTAATTCATTATCAAGTGATCTATGATCGGTATCAATTTCTTCATAATAGTCTACAAAACCCTTTAGCCATTCATGGGGAGATGCACCGACAAATGGTGGTGGTTGCCCGTGATCACCGCACATGACGATTTTTGTATTCTTCAATAACAACCACTCAAGAAATATTTTTAAGACATCTTCGGACACTGTGTCTATTTCATCCCAAATGATAATTTCAGGAATAAATTTCTCTCCCATGCGCTCAGGAGTCCATTTATCTCCCTTCCATCTAAAGAAACTATGATAAGTGCAGGCATTTACCCCTCTCTGTATCATTTCTCTTGCAAGCCTGTGAGTCGGTGTTAGCACAATCATGTTTGGATTGGAAACACGAAATAACTCAATTGCCCGAGTTGTTTTTCCTGACCCACCGCAGCCGTTTAAATAAACTGTTTTATGCAGGCATATTGGATCAGAAATCGGTGGTGCACTAGAAAATTCTGAACACTGATTGCTTTCTAAGTAATTATTTTCAATGGTAACATCTGCTGATGGAATATAATCATGAAGCATTTCTTTCTTAATTCTCCATGTCCCCCATTTCTCGTTGCCAGTAGCCTTAAAATCAGTCATTTTGCTATTTATGTAAAATGAATCAGTAGCAACTCTAACTGCGGTGGTAGGAAATCTATTGATCATTGAAAACAGATTAATAGAAGCATAACCGAGCATAGAAGCTCTCAAGTGTGTGTACTGCGGATTGTATCCATCAGTGTAAGTAACAATTGTACCCAATTTGGTTCCATCGGACATAAATGCGTCCTTACGATTGACATATAGGCCTTTATTCGTTACATCCGCCATTACAAAATCGTATTCAGCGTTGTCTATAATCAATCGTGAAGAATATCTCGTATTGTCATCTTTGCCACCTTGGGTAAATTTACCGATTATTCTTCGTCCAAGATTTTTTGCTTCATTGTTTCTGATTTCAAATAACTGTCTGGACCAATCCATGATTTGTTGTTCATTAAAATCAGGAAACAGTTTTCGCTCTTCGCTAATTATTTTTTCTAGATCAGGTTGTGGTAACCAGACTGATTTCTGTGCTCGATAGGATATAATTGCTTCACTGACAATTAATGATTTTAACATCTTACAATCAAGCATATACCGTAATAACACTATTGGCATCCAATGTTTTTCAGACATGTGTTTACCAATCCAAAGATAACTACACGGATGAAGTCCTTCAGCCATTTCAAATGATACTACACAAGCGAATCCGGTTAAATCGAAATGTGGCAGTGGTCCATTAATAGCAACACGGGTCATTTCGTGTGTGGGGTGTCCAAATCGTTTGAAATATTTCTCGCATTCTCCATACCCAAGAAAACTTCCTGGATAACACGCAATCATATCAACTGAAATAACGGTATCAGCGGTGTATTTTGTATTCCATAATCCTCCATGGCTGTATTCAAGACAGGACAATTTGACATCTGATAAGAACTCACTTCGTGTTGGTTTCCACGCGTTTTTCTTTCTTGCAAAATGTGCTGCAATGGATGGTACTGTGAAACAGTTTGCTAATAATTGATCGTTGTCTTCTCCGTCCCCAGAAAACTCACTAGCTAGTTGTTTCATTTGATTCTGCAGCTCTTCAGTACGGTATAATTCTCCGTTAGTCCTTACAAACTGATCAAATCTACATTCTTCGTCTGAATTACTATGAAATAGCCACACTGACACAGGATCGTTTTTACTCAAATGGTAAATAGCATCAAATAATTTCTGCTCTGAAAAAAACTCTTCGGTTCCAAACAGAGTTTGGGATAGATATTTTACGGTTCTATCCCGTGGGAATATTGTTACTGCAGATGACCATGCGTGTTCGTTATAATCAATAATTTCAATGGGGGCTCCCTGTGATTTATATTTCGATTCGTATAATACTTCACCGGTGATTGTTCTTACCGATATTGGAAATCTTAATGATTTTTCTAATTTGGTTATATCCTGAATTGTTGCCCCATGCTGTTTCACTGTCAGTTCCCATTCGGTTATTTTTTTTCGTCTTAGATCAGTGAGTTTATTTCCCCGGGACGCATTTGTAAAGTGTTCTATTATTCGTTCTGCTACACAATTGAGCCCTGTCGAATATTTCATGGGTGCTAGTTTTGAAATATCAGGTTTTTCGTTGAGCGGATAGATCCCGTAAACAACTGCTGTGACAGGATAAGATCTTTCGTAGTAGGGTTTATCAATTCCAGTCAAAATTCCCGGTTTTGAATCCTGATTCACGGTGACAGTTTTTTTGCCCCTGAGAATGGGTTCAAATTTATCCCTAATAATCCATTTTCCATCCTCACGGATAATGTATTTGATTCGGAAAAAATGACTTTTTTCCCCAATACGTGAAATTATGACTGCTGCTTTTTCATCATTCATGGTAGCGTCAACAACACCATCAATTCGAAATGTTGACCAGCAATAAGATGCTCCATCACGCTTGAATTCCTTAAAACAGTCTCTGATGGGTTTATCAAGAATTTTATTCTTGGGTGTATTAGAAACTATATCAAGATTGAATTGAGCATCCTTCCATGGTGATCTCATGTTTCCGTCTCTTGGACGTTTGTTACGTTTTTTGGGTCTATCGCGATTAAATCTAGGACTGATTTTCAATAATCTCTTAAACTCTTTCATGTTTCCGTCTCTTTGACGTTTTGGATGTTTTTTGGGTTTATCGATATTAAATCTAGGACTGATTTTCAATAGTCTCTTAAACTCCTTCATGTTTCCGTCTCTTGGACGTTTGTTACGTTTGTTTCCGTCTATTGGACGTTTTTTTGGTCTATCGCGATTAAATCTAGGATTGATTTTTAATAATCTCTTAAACTCTTTCATGTTTCCGTCTCTTGGACGTTTGTTACGTTTGTTTCCGTCTATTGGACGTTTTTTTGGTCTATCGAGATTAAATCTAGGATTGATTTTCAATAATCTCTTGAACTCTCTATCGGTATTGAATTTAGCATTTTTCGAAGTCAATCTCTTGAACTCCTTCATGCTATACATAAAACAAGTATTTAAATGAAAGTTTTATGTATAATGAACCAGTGCAAATGGCTCATGATGGGAAATGTAACCCCGTGTAACAAATCATGCAGAAAAAATGAATACTGTAGGTATCATATGCAAAGTTTTCGACGTGGAAGTCTTGGTCCGTTACCCTGTATTCGATGTGGGGTTGGTGTCAAGGGAAGATCACAATTGTGTATTGATTGTGGTGGTAAGCGATATAGGGAATTGAAGCGTTATTATGATAAAAGAATAAAAAATGGACAATCCATCAGAAATTATGACCCTGAAAAAGTCTTTGACCCTGATAACGTCACTGACAAAATCATAAGAACTCCGCAAGACTACATCGAAAGGTTCTCCAGTGATGTAATTATTGAACCAAACACTGAATTAGACAAACAATAGAATATGAACCAAGAATTCAGACCACACCCAGTGATTACAAATTATGAAGCATCCAGTGATGGTGTTGTAAGACACTGTAGAATGAAGAAACCGGTCGGTGTTGTGACTAATCAAGGGTATTTGAGGTTTACTGTTGGAAAGAAAACTTATCTCAATCATCGTTTCATATTTGAATGTCATTATGGATTGATCGAGAATGGTTTTGTTATTGATCACAAGGATTCTAATCCAAAGAATAATTCTGTATCAAATCTGCAGGCTATCACACTGAGTGAGAATTCCAAACGAGGAGAGACTGGAAAATGCAAAACGGTTGTGAAGAGACCTGTGAAATCTTTGAATACGATAACTAACGAAGAGAAAATATTTTCATCTATGAATGAAGCCGGTAGGCACTTCGATATTTGTCCAACTTCTGTTCAAAAAGTTGCAGAGAGGATTTATCGATCGGCTATTTCAAAAAAGAGTGGACAAAAAGTTCAATTTAGTTATGTCTAATGCGTCATATTTTTCAATTAGAGATATGTCATTGCTATAGAATAATGAATTCTGAAAACATGAATAGCATCATAGTTGAAATAGCAAAATTGAAAAATCAGGATATCAAACTATCAGATGGATTAAATCCTGATCAAATTGTGTCTGATTTTCAGGATATAGAATACGGAGTAAACAACAATAAATATATGCTACCCAAGAAATATGCACTCATCAAAAAAATTCAGAATTCTATTAGAGACTCTCTTTCATTTTCCAGTGAGATCAGTGTGTTCGTCCCGTTGTATACTATCGTAGAACGAATACGAAAAGAATTAGGTAACGAATACGAATTGAAAAAAAAAGTCAACTCTAAAATTAGAAACCTACGGGCATTAATTCAAGAAAATGAACAATTTTGATTGCCCGACCATTGATTGCCCGACATTATCATTTTTTGATTGCCCGATCATTTATCATTTTTTTTTTAGCCGACCCTCAAGAGTGATGTCAAAAATCGATGGACGATATGTCAGATTGATCAAAATAGAAATGTTGAAAGTGTCAGTATTATTTATTTTATATACAATTTGGACACTTTCAACATCAATGATAGAAGCTGTTATAGGATGAAATAACGCTTCCATGACTGTGTTAAAAATCATCCGACATGTCAAAAAAGTGGGGAAACTGTCAGTATTATTTATTTTATATACAATTATGACACTTTCCCCATCAAAGATAGAGCCATTAAAACAATCAAATAACACTTCCATGACTGTGTTAAAAATCATCCGACATGTCAAGTGTTTTACAATTGAAAAATGGTTTCTGATTTCAAATAATGGTCAATGAAGCATTAACAACCCGATTGGCTCGTGAACGACTGGATGCAATCAGGAGATTTGTACCAATTCGTGACTCTGTAAGAAATAAACTGCAACAACGACAGAGTTTACAAACTGATTTTGCTCTGGGGTCTGAAGAGTTGTTAAAACCAGTAACCACAGCAACGAAAGGGGTAGAGCGTGCTTTACTGGGAGATGGTCCCGAGACGGGAAAATCTGTTATTGGTGAACTTGAAAAACTAGCAGCGAAAACTGAACAAACTGAAAAAACTGATCCGAAAAAAACGACTGTTTCTCTGTTGAATAAATTTACTGATCATGCTAAAATATTAATAAAAAAACCTGAGTTATCGAAATCAAAGGATTATCAAGCCTTTGGTAATTTTGCTGCTCAAAGCTATAATTCAAAAAAAGATTTTTTAAAGGACGAGTATAAAAATTATAGAATATCAAGTAATGATTGGTCCGATAATTTGTATAAACTAAATAAAGGGATTGGTCGTTTGAATAAGGATGAGTTGGGGTACAAGGAATTTCAAAGGGGAATTAGTAATTATAAAAGAGAACAAATAGAAGAGCGACAACGAGAATTAGAAGAACGACGTCAAACACCAACACGTAGACAAACAAGAAGACAAAAAAAAACAACAACTACCACCTGATGATGATGATGATTTAGAAGAACGACGTCAAACACCAACACGAAGACAAAAAAAAACAAGAAGAACCTAATGATGATTATTTACAAAAAACGGATTTAGAAAAACTAGATGAAGCTGCTGGTTATAGCGGAAGTGGATTGCAAAATCCAAGGATTGGAAACACTTGTCCTGATAGTGTTATCAATGATATATCACGATTAGATGTTCTTGTAGGAGGATTCCGAGCTGGAAATAATTCACCGGAAATAATTAATGAAGCAGCTGATATCTGTAGACGGTTATTTGCGGCGGTATCATGGATATCAAAACATATCGAGATTTCATTGACGAGTTAGCAAATGGGTATCATAGTGATTAAATAACAATTGAAAACACTATTGTTTTTATAATAATGATCATCCATTACAATCATGATAAACCAGCCCCAGTCTATGTAGTTAATTCTCGGTTTCCAGTTTATAAAGCATACTATGGAGATGGCCTCGGCAATACCATTTTAGGATTCTTTTCAAGAATGGCCCCAAAAGTGATGCCGTTAGCTAAACAATTATCATGGTGCTGTTGGAGATCTTGCTGGAAAAGCGTTTTCAACTGCGAAGGATAAAATAACATCATTAGTGAGACGAAAAAAGAAACCGTTACCGTCTACAGAAGAAATGCCTGCAAGTGTTAGTAAAATAATAAATAACGCAGTAGATGAAAAACTAGCGTCGATGGTGACTCCAAGTGACCAAAGCAATATTGCAAATATGATAGCGGGAAGTGGCTTTAAAAAACCACGTAGATGAAATCCTATGGATTTTCACGCTAGCGTTTTTCACGATGAAAATCTTTTCACGATGAAAATCGTTTACGATTTTACGATTTAGACTCTGATAAATAGAATAAAATGTTCAAAAGGTCACCTGATCCAGCATTTGATATGGATGCCCCAGTTGGCAAGAATGATTCTGTACGCGATTTTCAATTTTATTCTTATCACGCAGTACAACCAGATCTCCGATCGCGAATTGAACTTCAAGTTCATGATACCAGTAAATATTTTCTACCGTGTGAGGCATTTATTGAAGTAGAAGGAGAACTTGTAACAAATGTTGCAGCTGATACCCCATATGCAGATAACGCAAATGTCCGAGTTGGTTTTGTTAATAACGGCATAATGGCGTTATTTGAAAGCGCTAGATATCTCATTGATGGAAAAGAAATTGAATCCATTGACCGTGAAGTTGATGTGGCCACAACAATCATAGGGTTAGCGAGATATTCTGATGATTATACAAGATCGGCTGGTCCGTCTATGATGTTTGCAAAGGATACTACTGATAACGCTGATCACCTTCAATTCATTAAAGTGTTAACAGCAAGAGATAATGCAGAAGCCGATCAACAAGAAGCAGCTAATCCAGAACGTCGAACTAGACCCGGAGCTGTTGTGTGGCCACAACAATCATAGGGTTAGCGAGATATTCTGATGATTATACAAGATCGGCTGGTCCGTCTATGATGTTTGCAAAGGATACTACTGATAACGCTGATCACCTTCAATTCATTAAAGTGTTAACAGCAAGAGATAATGCAGAAGCCGATCAACAAGAAGCAGCTAATCCAGAACGTCGAACTAGACCCGGAGCTGCGTTTGATATTCTCGGAGGCGTTAATGGTAATCTCAATTTAGGATTTGCAACACGCGTAGCAACGTTGCATGGACAGCGTCGACGATTTTCATGTGCGATT
Source organism: Unio pictorum (assembly GCA_030141615.1). NCBI lineage: Eukaryota > Metazoa > Mollusca > Bivalvia > Unionida > Unionidae > Unio > Unio pictorum. The sequence goes on from JARLTB010000206.1 coordinate 2,931,446, forward strand.
CCACTGCATCATATATTTGGATTCTGTAGAAACGTCCGAAAAGTTATTTATGGAGCGAAGCATACAGTAGCACTTGTACGAAAGGGTACTGATGATGATGCAATCTGGCGTAATGCTGGGGTTGCTGCCGGTAAAGTTAATTTAACAAAACTATCATTATGGATGCCAGTGTTAACTCCATCAATCACAGAAGAACAGCGACTACTATCATTTATGGATCAAGGAGGAAAGTCGTTGTTGAGTTGGTTATCAGTGACCACGGATATTAAACAAGACAGTGTTGATGGTACATTCACATGGCACCTGGCATCAAAACAAGGGGTTTCAGCACCACGTCATATATTTGTAGCGTTACAGAATAATGCGCGAGTTGGTAATCAAGAACGAAGTCATATGATATTTGATCAGTTAGGTGTTAATGAAGTCTCGCTCAGAATAAACGGACAGCAGGAACCATCCGAGGATATACAACTTGATTACGGTCAGAATCATATTGCACGTGTCTATCATAACCTGTTGTCATTTATGGCACGTGATCAAAATGTGGATACCGGTTTGCAAATATCACAATTGGATTTTAAAAGCCTCTATCCGATCTATTACTTCTCACTGGAACATCTTGATTTGATGAGACAATCTGTCGTTGATATACACTTTAGAGCCCGTGTAACCCGTCCGACTGGTCCACCAGTTGGTGGGGTACCTCCTATCCTTATCCCGAATTATAGAGCGGTTGCTGTCATTCTCAGTGATAAATCAATGCTACTTGAAGGTGTTGGAGGAAGAATGAGAGTGGTAGATGCCCCAGTAGAAAATCTTTGAACGATTTTCTCGATTTTTCATTGAATTAGAATCAATCTATTATGTATAATGTCATATAGTGTTATTAGTGTTGCGTTAACTCCTGGTCAAATCAAAAAATTGCAATCAGAATCGGCTAAAAAATGTGGAACCACAATCACGTTGAAACCTAATCAAATGACTGGTGGTGCAAATAAATTATCGCTGACAACTCGTCAAATAAAACATTTCAATGATGCACTTGCAGCCAAAAAAGGTGTTCAGATTACTCTTTCTGCGGCTGCTATCAAAAATATGATAAAATCAGGTGGTATATTCCCGTTGTTAGCTGCAATACCAGCATTGATTGCAGCAGCAGCCCCAGCAGTGGCGAAAGCAGCAGCGTTAGGAGCCGTTGGTACTGCAGCAGGAATGGCGTTGAAAAAAGCAACTGGACAGGGTTATAAAAAAAGGGGAAAGGGTCTAAGACTACCAGGAACCCCGTATTCATGGTACAGCGGAAAAGGTCTGAGACTACCAGGAACCCCGTATTCATGGTACAGCGGGAGAGGTCTAAGACTACCAGGAACGGTTTATTAATTGAGGAATCTTCGATGGTTCCCAAATCTTCGATGGTTCCCATGTCCAATTTTGATTTAATGGATGCTGCTAAAAACCTAGCGATTAAAAATTTCAGAGGTGTCTTTATGAAAGATCAATTACCACATCAACCAAACAAAACTGAAACAGGTATTATTAATCTCGATAACAGCACCGGACCTGGAACTCACTGGGTTGCATACGCTATTGATCCACGTGGGATTGTCTATTTTGATTCATATGGATTAGCCCCGCCAAAAGAATTTATGCGTTACATAAAACAATTTCCAATGAAGACTTGGTATTCTACGCTACCAACACAACAAATCAATGATCCACCAATATGCGGCAGTGAAGTATTAAATGTCCTTGACGCTATTTCAGCATCTAGAAAACCACCACACATTGTCGTAAATGACTACACTAGTAATCGCTTTTTAGAGAGAGAAAGAGTTTTACAATAACATGATTGATATTTGGGGGAGATCTTTGAAACCCAAACCCGATGACACTGCAACGGGTGATATTAAAAAAAAAAATCAAAGATGAAATAGCTGAGACGTTGAATTTAACAAGTGTTGACCCCGGGGAAATAGTTGTATTTCAGAACAAACAGGGTAAATTGAAATCTAGTAATATTTCTCTGGATGATATTTTAGTTAAACAACAAAACGCAATCGAGGATACTATCGCGTTATTTTCCGATCAGGGTAAACTCAAACCAGGCGTACTTTTTTCGACGATTACAGATCGATTCACTGAATACAATAAAGAATTTGACGATCATTTGAAAAACTACAATGGTTTCCGTAGAAATGTCGTTCAAAAGTTCTTTGGATCCCCGATTGTAGTTACACCATCTATCGCTGAAATTAAAACGTTTGTTGATGATCAAAAGGTTATCAACGAAGCAACAAAAACAACAACCGACGCCATTGATAAATTTATTGGAACTACATTCGATAAAATTGAACTAAAACTCCCTGATATTAAAAAATCCATCGATGAGACGAAAACTTCCATCGAAGCCATCAAAGGTGATCTTTCGAGGATGATAACAGCCATTGAAAAAACAAAAATTCCTCATGAGAAAACCAACAACGTAGTATACACAATCCAACACGGATCATTTGAGTGGACACCTACAAACAACAAATTAGATATCACTGCAACCGTTAAGGGTATTTATCGATTAACACTAGTAACACCATTGTCTCAATTTAATATTTCATCGTCCAGTTCATCCGGGGTCAATAATACGATTTCAACGATCATCGACAAGAATACAACTGAAAAGTTCACGATCACATCTACTGATAAAAATTTGGTTAGGGTTTCAACAACGTGGTATGTGGAATTCGTAGCGGATTTAAGTAAATCGTAATTGAAAACGCTAGCGTATTTAAAATAAAAATGATTTCATCATCGCAATATCGTTATGATCAAGTCAGAGAATTTCAAACTAGACTCAAAACCCTGTCTGAGGAGTATGCAATGAAAATTAAAAAATATCGCAGGAGAATTACCGCAATTGATGTTACTGTGTACGCTGTGAGTGGTGTAATCACCGGAGCCGGTATTATACTGTATTCAGTGACAATGATGGCTCCGATAGCTGTTCCAATTTGCATTTCTGCGGCAACAACAATCGCTGGAATTATTTCAATAATCACAAAAAAAATATCCTCATGCAGCCAACGGAAACTACAAGACTACATAATTCAATTTCATGTTGTGTCCACTGCATACTCGCAATTATCCTCATTGATATCGTCATCTCTCGATGATACAATTATATCAGAGAGTGAGTTTTCAGCGATGGTAGATATATATGATTCTGCGATGTCAAAATTAGAAATACAACATGAGTATAATAACAATGACAACACAGATGGAATTACTTCAACAAATAGTGGAGAACACAAACCCAGTACAAACCAGCATGATCTCAATAACCTCAACGAATCCAGAATTCAGTGTGAATTTCCCCTCTCCGGTCCCAGTGAAGGAGATAGCGCTAGCAAAATTACGAGTATACCATAGCTGGCCTAATATCAGGTCAAAATCATTTGGTGGTCAACAACCCAATAATTCCCTGGTATTTGCAAATAAGAATAAACCAGACGGCACCCCAGACTGGAATGTTGTTTCCATACCAACCGGATCATACCAAATTGAACAAATCAATAATGAATTCGCGCGTAGAATAAAATCGATTACTGGAGTAGAATCAAAAATAGCTATAACAGTTCATGAACCAACACTATCATCTGCCATTGAAATAAGCACAGAAGGATACGTGGTAGATATCTATCAGAGTTCTATAAGAACCGTACTAGGATGGCCTGAAATCCCACCCGGGGGAAAAACCGTTGATTTACCAGAACCAAAAAAAAACTGATTATGTCACTGACAGGATAAAATCTGATAATCCAATAAAAAGCTATAGATATTATGATAAGTCATATTTTTTCATTAGAGTAGAATATGATGAAAAAATACGACTTATTCATCAAATTGCTAACCGGGGTAAAATCACTGAAAATTTCACAGCTTTCAATAACGATATTTCACTGTTGTTAATATCTCTTAAATCCGGTACTCTCACCCGAGATGAATTTATCAATGTCGTAGAAACATGTAACAAAATCATCAATGACATGGAAACATTTCATTCACAAATTATTCAAGAGGTATTAGGTGACAGTAGTCCTAAAACAAGAGATTTATTTGCAATAGACTATAAGATCCGCATAGGAGATATTCCAACATTCAAACTTCCAGGATATAATATCTCAGAACTACAAAAATCTCTCGATGATGCCATCGATGTTGGTTTTAAAATAATTCATGATGCATGGAAAAAAACATCATCACCGGAAATAAAAATCCTCAAACACAATAATGACCCAGATGGTGGTGGCAGGCATATCGCTCCGTTCAACGTGAATATTTCATCGGTGATTGCGCTCAATTTAGTATGTGATGTTATCGAAGGAAGCTATCAAATAAATTTAGAACGATCAAATCAAGCTCAGCAAGGATATATTTTGTATTCATTTGCACCAATAGCTCCTCCAGGATTTTTAATAATTGAGTCCCCGGTGAATCCAGTCTATATGCGATGTCATAATAATTCATTAACCAGAATTAATTTCAAACTCACTGACCAGTCTAATAATCTGATTGATTTACAAGAGGAGGTTTTACAAATTAGTCTGTTTGTAAAGTCGTAAAGACTTTCATCCTAAGGATTTACATGACCCTCGAACACGATATCGTATCGGACTGGATCAAATATTCGGTTGAGAGGGCGAGTGACAACGCCGTTGTAATCTCTTGAAAAGTTTTTGATTTCATTGATTTCATTGATTTTTCATTATTATTTTTTGCCTGATTTCATTATTATTTTTTGCCTGATTTCATTGATTTTTTTGCCTGATGTCATTGGTTTCATTGTTTTTAAGCGTGATTTCAGTGAAAACTTGTCTAAAAATGTTGTCTGATTCACCCCCTCTGCTGCTGTGTGGGGCTGGTAAAAATGTTCTAGATTGCATTTCATTTGGCCAATCTTTTGATGTAATTAGTTGCCAGTTGGATATCAACGTTGGCACCAGAATGGATGATCATATTAGCATGGGATTTTCACTAAAACTCTTGCAATGTCAATTTGGTTGGAAATCAAAATAGCTTCAAATATACACATTGCCATCTTTGCAGTCATTGTCTAACTCATTGGCAGTCATTATTTTGGTACTCCTTCTATACAGAAAGTAATAATCAACTAGTCAGTTTCCTCTGATCTATCCCACCAAATTTAGATTTGTGTTGTACATGTTTGATTATGGGTCAGGATGCATTGTCCATAGAAAAGTTGGAATTCACATAAACCCCATTCGGACCGGTGGTAGCTAATAAATATGCCTGGCAAATTAAAAAGCCTTACATTTATCCCTGTTTGTAAGAATCAATTAAAAGATAATTCATCTTGTCAAAAATATTAAATTCATTATTTATGTCTATAATGTGTTGACAGAATAGATGAAACTGGTGTTGACTGAAGCTGACTTCGTACTCTAGTCTTCATTACTGGTTAAACGAGTATAGTAGCTGAAACAGTCATGACGTTAGAGGTCCAATTTTCATGTGATAACCACCAGAAGCATCTTTCTTAATGGTGTAGTACAAAATATAAAAAAATATTTTAAATAAAAGTCAAATTTGTGAAGAAAAAAGGATGACACATAAGTTTCAATTTTTTTTCTAAGAACAACCAGAAATCTGCTGCTATCACATCAAGGTATAAAAGCCAGATTCATCACATAGAACATTTCAATATATAATAATGCGATACTAACTAGAACAGATATGAAGCATGGCCATCTTGGTAGAATCTTGACAATCTTCTTGTTACTTATTCCAGGTGATAACTGACATATACATGGGGTTTTATATCAAAAGACCCGTGTTGATCTCATGATGGTCCTAACTAATATTGGATGTGGAATTTATACTCAAAGACTTGTTGTGATCTGTAGTTGGTCCTACATAAATTTGGATGTGGTTTTGTACCATGATGCTAGTAATGATCTGTAGTTAGTTCAAAATAAAATTGGGCTTATCTAACTCTTGACATGTTGGCCAACTACTGTGAAATATTGTCCTTGCTGTTGATGTCACATAGAAAGTTGAATTGATGAAGTGTTTTCAAGACAAGAGTAAATGTGTGGTTGTTCAATCATAAAGCTTGTGCTCTTCTGTTATTCAGTATGGTTCCAATGAAGCAATTGTGAAATCTTATTCTAGCTACTCATCCTAACATACAATTGTATTGATATAAGGTTTTCAAGAGAAGATTTCTGATAATATGTAAGCAACATAAAAACTATGTCAATATGACATCCTATATAGCTGACATTTTAAATATCTTGCAACTGAGTTTTTTACATTTCTGGTATGTCCTATATGAATTGAGAATATTTTGGCAAAATCTGTTGAATTATTCAATGTTTAAAGCTGTAAAAACACATCATTCAACAGATAATAGAATGTGGTTTTATTGCATTTCTTTATTTCTGTATTGGTCATAAAAACTGAAGTACTCTATATTGAATTTGGTTTGAGAAAAAATGAAGTATATTGACGTTGAGAAATCCTGAAGTGTGTTTAGGTGTTAATTTTCTTTAGAATTACTAATAATAATGTAGTATTCGAAGAAAATCATATTTAGCTATATATCCCAGCTAAATATGTTTTGGGAATTTTAGCATCTGTGCTGGCATAGAAATTTTGTCACAGACAGGCCTAGGTTTCACGAAACTTTTTAACTGTGAGTTTGTATTTTACTCAAGTTTAAGAAAGATAAACTTCATACAAAGTGCTAAGAAAGTTGACGAAACACATAGCATGATTGGGACAAACTTTTTGGAAAGAATCTTTCTGTATACACTTTTCTAAAGCAGCCAATATTGAATATGATTCACTTGTTGGTATATAAAATGTGTATTGATTTTGCTTTATAAAAATAAGTGTTTTTTGTTGAACGTATCATTGTTATTACTTTGTAAACTGCACAATGTATACTATTAATTGGATTTTGTTTCCATCAAATTCATTTTTGAAACCACTTAAAGCATAAAAAATAAACACCGTGCTAATTATATGCAGTTTACAGCATTCTTGCTTTTTCCTTTCTTATGCACCCTTTGGCTTTTAATCACCCTCTGTTCCCATGCTAACCTGCTTTGTAACATAGCTGCACGGTGAGTGGTATCTGTTCCATGTTGCACATAAGCCATTAGCCAGGAAATCTAATACAGGACCTGGGGGTTCGGGTTAGAGGAAGACATGATTGGTTTGGTTTGTGGGGTTTAGCATCGTTTTTAAGTAATGCTAGTATATACATCCTGGTCATTAGGAATAACTTGGTCAGCTACCAAAAAGAATTTTCACGTACTTAAATTGGCCTTGCTGAGACCATTTCATGCAGTGGTGAAAAGTGTGAGTTATCTGTAATGGTGAGAGCATTAGATCTCTCAGCCACCCATGACTCCATTAAAGGGGTAAATTGTGGAGGAGATTACATTGCTATACAGCAAATGAAATAAGAAATATGAGAACTACAGTTGGTTAATTACTAGTCACAGTTACACTATATCAGATCACTTAACTTTTCATACATGTAGTTAATCTTTGCTATATCAAAATTAAAGCCATATGCTTCTAAATCATTTATATGACCCTTTAATCTAAAAAAGACTATAATCAAACAACTTTTATTTAATACAAGTTGAGATGCTAGTAAATTTAATGTGTGTACCTTAAGCTTCTGGTTTAAATACCCTCAAATTATTCCGTTTCAAGGGTGTGTTCCTCAGAGTAAGTTGCCCCCTACCCTAGTTATAACTTTGCGGTCGGCTAGAAAATTTTCTTTAAAGTGGAACTTTCGACCCGTAATGCCATAATGATTTAATTTAGCTACAAGACTTTTGGTCCATACTAAGTCGAATGCTTTTTGCCAGTTAAATTCAATTCAATTTTATGAATTAAGGTCGCTTTGCGCAACTATGTGCTTTCGCGACCAGTTAATGTCCGAGGGTCAAGCTATTTAATTGGTTGGGACAAAAATATAACTTTGACTACACTAGGCTGTGTTGTCACAGTCTCCCTAGCACCCGCGTTAAATGGCAGTCTTGCCTTAGAGTAAGATGTTGGGTCACGGCAAGGCAGGATTACACCCGGTTTAGGAAAGCTAGTTTATCATTGTATCACTCTAGTTAAAGACAGAAGCCAATCAATTTGATATCTTGTTACTTCTAAAATGAAGTATTAAGTAGCTGTGTAATTAGTGAATTGCCAAATAGTTCCGTTGTACTTTACATCAGTGTGAGAATAGGCTGAGCTTGAAATCAAGATTTCAAACATGTAATCAGAATCCGTGTTACGTAAAAGTAGATAAAGTCCAATGGATCAGCCGTGTTTTCGTCGACAATCAGGTTAGCCTAGTTCTCTTTCTCCACACTCCTGGATGTTGCCATTTTTTATGCTTGAAACGCCTGGATCATACTTATTTCTAATCTAGTCCAGTTTTAGTATGGACAGAAAAATGCCAATAATGTGTAAGCCACCTGTGCAGTTATATAACATCTATATATTCATAGAATTTTTCATCTTTCCTATCAATAAATATTTCTAGCACATAGTGTACATGTTGTTCGTCCCTAACACATTTAATTGCTAAAATGTCTTAGCGACATAAATGAGTGTAGTCCTTGTTAGGTATTTTAGCTTGTTAATTTTGAGCGGTGGTCAAAATTGATCACGTTAGATTTGGAGAAAGAGATTGTTCTAAAAGGGTTCTCGTACCAAGTGAGAACCCTGGCAAGGGAAAAAAATAGTGTTGGAATGGGGTGCGTTTGGTGTTATTTCTTTTCTTCCTTCTTCTTTTTCTCTTCTTTTCCCATTTCTCTTTCTCACTTTCTTCCTACTCTCTTCCTCCCCCTTTCTTCTTTTTTCCTTCTTCCCCCATTTCTTCCCTTTCTTTTTCCTTTTTCTGCTCGGTTGGTTAATGTTATGTTTATTTGAGCTATTACTATTTGATAATGGTGTTCTCATCACACTTATGTTTATCTTGCCACTTGTCGGTTGACTGGTTTTACTGTACCTACATTGTGCGACTACTTAGAGTAATGTTCTCTCTTTTTTTCTTTCTCTCTTTCTTTCTTTTCTCCCCTTTCTTCCTCACATTACAATGTTTATATTTTTGTCCCCCTTTCCCTTCCTTTCCCCTTTTCTCTTTTATTTTATATATTTATTTTAGGGCAATGTTACGTGGTTCTGCTTTTTTAAGCTAGCGGTATTACTATCCACTCTGGCCCCCTTAACCAATACGGCTTCGTTAATTATTTATTTATTTGGTAGTTATAATATTTTTTTTGGTCTATTTATTTAAGGTATTGTGAGGTGGGTTTGCTTTTGAGCTTGCGGTGTTATTACCCACTCTGGCCCCTGGATTCATAAATATTGACTATATGGCTATGTTTATATTTATTTATTTACTTATTTATTTATTTGATGGCTTTGATAGTTATATTTTGTGTTTTTTGTCTATTGATTTTCGGTAATTAAGTATATTTATATAGCCTGGGTAGTGTTTACATTTTTTGTTATGCCTTGGGGGAATGATGTCAAGTTTTTTTTTTTGCAGTTGGAGGACGGTACGTTGTCGATGGTATTTGTGATATATGTTGAATACGTGGACATTTATCCGGCGTGGGTCCTGTACTTATGTTTCATAAAGCTGCCATTTAATAGTGTTTTACCTGTTCTGATTCTGTTGATGATTTTGATATCAATGGCTGCCAGGCGTTTTGGTAAACGTTGGGTTCTATTGAGCTCTTTTTGTAGTCGGTATAGATGTCTTCTAGTTGTGGAGTTGTATCATTCTTGTTGCCATTTATTATTAATTCTGTCCCTGACTTGACTATATAGTTCCTGAGTGTTGTACTCAAAGGGTTCAATTTATTCTTTCATTTGACTGCTTTTTGCTGCTTGGTCTGCTTTTTCATTTCGAGACAAATTGATGTGAGATGGTACCCACAAGAAGTATATGGTTTGGTGTGTTTTATCTGCTTCCCTGCTGGTCAGCATAGTGTCCTCTAGCAGGTTTTGTCTACTTTTGGTATTACCTGTCTCAATACTTTCAAGTACACTAAGTGAGTTTGTTATGACGACGTACTGTTTTTGATTTTGTGTTACTATCCATATTAGGGCTCGTTTGATGGCACAGAATTCTGTGGTATATATAGATCAGTCATCCGGTAGTCTTGTCTTAAATGTGGCATGATGTTCTCGGATCACTATCGCTACAGCCGTTCTATGTAGTTCTTTAGATATTGAGCCGTCAGTATAGATTTTTACATATCCATCATAGTTGTTGTTGACTAGGCTTTGTACTTGTGTTAATGTGATGTTGGATTTGTCGCGCTTATGTACCAGTTGGAGTGCTGTTAGGTTGGTTATTTCTCAAAGACCTTGATAAGTAGTTGTTCTGCTTGGGGGTCTATTTGATTGAGCTCTTTGCAGAGTGTGTGTATTTTGCTAGCTGCTGGAGGATGTGGTACCAGTCTTGGGCTGATGGTGATCTGACATTTACTTATTATTTTTATGGTGGGATTTATCTCCTTATGTATTGTGATTCTACAGGCATATCTAAGTATGTGTTTTTTCTCTTCTCAGTTGTAATGGTGGTTCACATACGAGGATTTGTAGTTCTTCCAGGAAGGTGTTCGGTAATGCACCAGTGCAGAGTCTAAGTGCTCCATATTGGATGCTGTCAAGTTGTCCAAGTGTGTCCTTGTTGGCTGAGGAATAGATCAGGCAGTCATAGTCTATCTTAGCTCGAATTAATGATTTGTAGATCATTAGCATAATTTGCTGATCAGCTCCCCATGTAGTGCCTTTGATATTTTTAAGTATGTTTAGATCATTTTGAATAGTTTGTTGTATGTCTGGTTTCCAGTTGATTGTTTCATTTAGTAGCATTCCTAGGAAGTAGGTCTTTTTTTGGAATTGATGGGATGATTCTGTATATATTGTTTAGGGTATTTAGGTCGTTTGTTAGTTGGGGAGAAGAGCATGGCAACTGTTTTTATTTGGGATATTTTGAAACCCCAGTTGTTGCCTCATGTGCCGATGATGTCTAGTCCTTTCTTAATTTGAGTGATGTTCTTTTGACTATTGGGGTTTCCTGCTTTCCAGATACAACTGTCATTGTCAAATTTTGACAGATCAACACGTCAGTTTTTGAGATAGTTGGTTAGATTGTTGACCATTAGATTGAATAGGGTTGGGATAATCACACTTCCTTGGGCGGGTAGTCTATCAAGTGTATATGTTTGGGACAGGGCCTCTCTTACTCTGGTTTTGAAGGTTCTTTCCGTAAGGAAGTTTGCTATCCAGCGGTGCATTATTCCCGTTATACCAAATTGGTTAAATTGAAAGATAACGCCATTGGTCTAGACTAGGTCGAAGGCTTTCTCTAGGTCTAGAAATATTGCTATTAGGTGTCCATCTCTTTTCCTTTTGGTATTAAATGCTAAATTGATGTTTGGTTCAAGACAGATTAATTGATCAAGTGTAGATCGTTTATTCCTAAATCCACTTTGGGTTTCAGCCAGTAGTTGATTTTGTTCTAGGTGGTGTTTTAATCTATTGTTGATCATTGTTTCCATTACCTTACAGATTGTATTTGTTAGTGAAATAGGTCTGTAGGAGGTTACATTAGTGGGGTCTTTGCCTGGTTTGGGGATGGCTATGATTATAGCCCGCTTCCATAGTGTGGGGATGCGACCTGTTCTCCATATCAGATTTATTAAGTATAAGGTAATGCCCTGCATATTGGGTGGTAATTGTTTGTACATTTCATAGCCTAGGTTATCCTCTCCTGGTGATGTACTTCTTTTTTAGCTTAGGGCTTGTCTCCATTCTTTTAGATTAAAAGGTTCATTCAGTGGCAAATCTTTGTTGTCTCTATCTTTGAAAATGTGGGGAAATTATTTTCTAATGTTGATTTTTGCTGTAAGAACTCGTGTTTGTGATTGTTATCGCTGCTGGAGTTAGCGATGTGTTGGGCTAACTTCTCTGCTACTTCCATCTTGTTTTTTGTTCCTTGGATTTTCGGCGCTGTTGTTGGTGTTTTGCCTTTAATGGCTTTTATTTTATTCCAGATTTCTTTAGTATTTGTTGTATGATTGAGAGTTGTGCAGTATCTTCTCCATGAGACCTTTTTTGCCTCATTTATTACCGTCCTAGTGCTGATTTCTGTTTGTTTGTATACAAGAAAGTCAGAGGCGGTTTTTTTGTGTTTAAAGCGATTTAAAGCTGTTTTTTTCTCCTGAATGGCAATTCTGCAATTTTCTGTCCACGGGGTATTGCAATCTGTTTATAATGGAAACCTGTCCTGGATCATATATGTTGTACAGATGTATTGTTTTTATTGCTACTGTGAAGAAAATTTTATGAAATTCAATTGGTGGTTCTGTTGAGTTCACATTAATAACTTCCTCTACTGCATCTGTGATGGTGTCATGTACATATATGGCATGGCCTCCTCCTTTTTTGCCGGTATTTCTGTGTTTTTAGAATGTAGTTTGATGGCCTGTTATTTTAGGAATGTTTGTACTGGTTTCCTTAAGTAGAGTTTCTTGAAGACAGATGATCTTGGGCTTGGTGATGGTTTCGTGAATTCCTGCGATTAGTTCTCCATGGTTTTTATTTCGACCTCTGCAATTCCATTGCCATATAAATAATTTATCTGGGGTCTTGTTTTTTGCTTGTTAGCCGAAGCATTATTTTTATCTCCAGTATCCATTGTTTATGCTGTTGTTAATATTTTTGTTGTTGATTTATTCGTGATGGGTTGAGCTCTTTCCCTGGGATGATGCTAGGTTGTCCTGTATTTGTTGCATATATATGCTAATAAATTCATCTTTTTGTAATTCGGTCGTTCCTCATTTGGTTGCTGATGAACTTTTGGAGTTGGTTGAAATAGATGTCAATGGTTATTCTATTGAAAAAATATCTCTGTGTTTGCGTTTGTATCTAGGTTTATCGTTCTGGCAGGTGTTAGTGTTTTTCCTGATTTGAAGCTTGCCTTGTTTCTTTATCATTATTTTGTTTAGTTGTTTTTGGTTTGGGTTGTGCTTCTGACTTTTTGCTTTAGGTATGATTTTCTTTTGCATATGTTGTTTCTTGGCTTAATTATAGATGTATTGCCGATCCATTAGTCGAATGAAAACTTTTTCTTGTAGTGCTATGTGGCATTGGGTAACATATGATTTGTGATCAGCCCGACAGTTAACACACTTTGGTATTTTTATAAGGCACGTTCCTGTGTGTTTACCGCCACATTTTCCACATCTTGGGTGTGAACGGCAGCGGGAAGAAAAGTGACCCCATTTACAGCAATTATTGCAGTATCGGAGTTTGTTGATATACTGCTGTAGTTTTGCTTTAGTTCCATGTGGTCCTATCCTGACGTGTACTGGTGGGGGTGGTTGGAATTCTAGTAGGATTGTTGACGTTTCCTTTCCTAGATGATTACGTAATTTGACAATCCTTCTCCAAGTTATTTTGTGAAATTTGAGGTCTTATTCAATATTTTCTTGCGTTGTATTTAGCTTGGTTTGCCAAATATGGTCTTTGGGTGGATTTATCCTTATCTCGAGTTGAGCTTGTTTTGTTGTCGTGATTTTTTAGTGTGGCTTTTTACATTGTGATTTGTACTGGGATCTCTGCTATGGTTGTGATTTTCATATATTTGCAGACTTGTTTCAATGTGTTGGACTGTATTATGATACAATCCTTGGGAGGTCTTACAATCCTAAACAATCCTAAACTCTCCACCATGTTGTTATATGAGTGCATTAGCTAGGCTCCTGATACTAATGTGTAGCAGTCTCGCAGTTGCACTGGCTATGAACATACTGTGTTCTGGTGCATGGTACTGGTATTGGTGATTGCCCATTTTCCTTTGTTGTTGATATTGCTGATACATCTTTTGCTTGTTGCTATCTCCTGTTTGTTGATTACAATTGTCGTTTTTGTTCTTAGAGGTATTTGCTTTGTACCTACATTTTTGGATGGTGTTGACAATATTATCGTTGGTGCTGTTTTGTTCATTTTGCACAATTGATTTTAGTTTGCTATTGTTGTCATTCTTCGTGCTAGCGTGTTTGGTACTTTAGATTTTTTGTGGGCCTTTCATTGGTTGTTTCCCGTTATCTTTATTTTCATTTCCATATGCCCTTTGCCTTGTTTTTGCTGCTGTTGTTTGCCATTGTTTGTATTCCTTTCCGTACCGTTCAACCCGATCAGCCTCACTAATTGCTTTGTATCTCTTCCGTCTCTCTATCCGACATGTGTTTAGATGGTCAAAACTCTTGACTGCTGCTTAAGGTGTAGCTGATTTTCTTTTCTGCTATGTTGATGTTGTCCCTGTTGTCATGGTTTATGTTGATTGGAGTTTGTTTCATTTGGTATATTTTGTCTCCTGTTATATTCTTCTCATGAGGGTCATCTTTTGTTATTATTGTTATTTTTTTCATTTCAGGTGTTATTATTGTTCTTGTCTTTTCTGTTTCCTGTGTTATTGTTGTTGTTCTGTTGTAAGTTCTCACTCCTTGTTTATTTTTTTTTTGTTGTTGATTGCTGCATCTTTGTTTCTCGCTTTATTCTTTTCCTGCGACTCAACTGTTCTTATTGTTATGGTTGTTTTAACCATTTCATGTGTTGTATTTGTTTTTTCTGTTCCTGAATTTAATGTTGCTGTTGAGTTACCAGTTTTCTCTCCTTCTTTCTCTATTTTGTTTGTTGTTGCATTTTTGCTTCGCGCTTTATTATTTTCATGTGGGTCATTTGTTTATATTTTTGATATTTTTGTTGTTGTGTTTACCATTTCAGGTGTTATTGTTGTTGTTATGTTTTCTGTTCTTGTTGTTATTGTTGTTACTATGTTGTCAGTTCTGACTCCTTTTTGATCTATTTCGTTTATTGTTGAATTTTTGGATATGATCTGTATGCTAATAGGCTTTTTAACCTTTTTATATTTGATGGCATAGTCCACATTGGTTATTTGGTTTGTTATTTTCCTGGCGGTAGCTCTGGTGACCCTAGTTGACCCCTGTTGTACATCTAAAGTCGTCTGGGTAATTTCTATTGCATTTATATTTGAGGAGAAGGATGCCGTTAATATTTTTGATGGTAGAAAGTCAACAGTTGGATCTGTTGTTAGTTGTTTGTTTAACATTTCCATTTTGTTATTAGTCTTCTATATTTGGATGCTGCAGTCCTCCTTTTGAAGGATAATGTAATTGTTTTACATGGTGTTTTGGCAGTTGGTCTTGTCATACTTAATTTGTGGTTTAACTGTTATGATTTACTTTTATTGTGGGTAGGGTTATTCTACTTACAGTGGGACCCCGCTATAACGCGCCCCGCTATAACACGAATTCAGACATAACGCGGTCGTGGCGTGGCTCCCGATAATTCTTATGTTCATTAGCACATTCAAAAATATTTATGGGTTTAAAGTTTATTATTATGGGAAGAGATCGCGGAGGAGATTGAATTTAATACGATCGTGGTGTGGTACCTGCAATTTTGATTATATGTATGTGTATTTTTCTTTTTTTTAATATGAGAAAAAGTGTGAAACGTTTATTATCATTTTGAAAAAGAGTTCTAGTATGAGTTCGAATATAATACGATCGTGTCGTAGCTTCCGAAATTTAACAATTTCACCAGTTTTGTGAAGTGTTATGCCAACATAAACATTATAGGAAATGTTACTAATTACTGATCCATGAGTAAAGCCAGTAAGTCGTCTTTGTGATTGTCTTCAATTAACTCTGTATACAATCGTTGCACAAACAATAACCGACATGTTTTTTTCTTTACTTCATTGCATACATATACACAACCAAGCAGAAAACATGAAAACTAAAGTGCGAAACGTATATACTAAGGATAGCGTAGGGCTTCGCAAATGTCGCAAACTATGATTGTGTTTTCTTATTGAGAGCAAAATATACCATCTGGTGACTTTTTTATTATCGACATTGTTGGCTGTTTAAAGTTGTATATACAACCATTGGTTTGGAGAAATTCAAGGGCCCCATGAAAAGTAACCGCAAAATTTATATATAATGCACTGAAATTTATCTATTGTTACATAAACAATTTTCTTTGTCTGTACTGACAAACCAATTATCAGTGTATTGTTACATCATAATCCGCTTATGCTGATATCAAACATCGAGCATGAGTACTGTATGTTTTGAGATATTTGTTGTTGTTGTTGACATTCCTGGTAGCAGAGATCAACCAGACTAAGCATTGTCTCATAATCTAACTTTGTCGGATTTTCGGCAGCTCGCTAGTAATTAATATATATTTACTTAGACTGATATTTGTATGTGGATGGTAGGTAAAATTCTCTTCTTTCCATTCAGAATTAAATCCTTCAGAACACCAACATTTTTAAAAATAATCCATGTTATCAGACCAGAGCACATGCTTTATTCAAAGGTACTCAGCAAACGGAAAAGAAATTCGTCTCAGTCATGCAATACAATTATTTGATGTTGCCACCACAACAAGAAATGGGCATTTGTTTGGTTCTCCATAGCTATCTTTTAGCGGTGACTTCAATAATGCACGAACCCGTCATCAAAGAAAGCCGACTACATTCTTTCAATAAAAACCAAGAGCTTTTATTCAAAATTAGTCAGTATCAAACTTAAATAAAAATGATGGAATCTGATGGGTTTTTGTATTTTTCAACGTGACAGGAACATGTTAACTGTGCCGTGAAACTTTCCTTTTTGTTTGGAAAACAATTTTGCTTACAAATGCTACCATCGGCTGCTTAAAACGCAAACTATTACCGACTTGGGAAATACTGAAAAGTATATGTGCTTCGTCATTCATTACATGAATGTGCTATGCTTTTTCCACTAAATTCAGACCAATATGACCTGTGACAAAATTACTGAATATTTTAAAGTTGTGATGTGTGTATATTTTCGATGGAATCACTTGTATTGAGGATTCAACGTTCAAATGTATCTGATGAGGTTTGACGGCGAGTACACGGTGTTGATACTCTTATTCACGTATATATATACCAATTCGTGGTTCTCTAAATAAAGTAAACTATTTATGTCTTCACTAAAGGTGAATTTTTCGTTTAATATGCATCTATTTAAGATGGTAACTGTGCCGATGAAGCACGTATTTTACCGCCCGCATTTATTACCTCCCACCCTCACACTCTGTTGGAGTACATGCATCATTTTCTTCAGCTAACTAACCTGGTTGCTTATAACACGGTTCGGTCTATATCACAGTCGATTTCTTTGGCTCCCGATTACAGCGTTATAGCGGGGTCCCACTGTATTTGGTTTTAATTCATTATTTAATACTGAGCTAGATTAAAGTTCAATGCATGGTTATCATCATAAGCCAAGTGATGATTATGACAATGGTTAGTAAAATTACTAGTGAAATAATAATTAATTACTTTTTTTTTTTATTTAGATTTATCTCAAATAAGTTTAAAATAAATTTATATAGTGGCACAATGAATTACCCGAAGGTTTAAATAAGGGATAGTTTTAATTTCTTACCAATTATTGTCGGCCGACAGTGGCATGACTCCGAAACTGATTGCTCCCTGCAGTGCATTTCCTTTCTTCTCCACGTGCTATTCCGTCAGCCTGCAGCGTGGTTCTTTTGTCTAAGTTAATTTTATTCAGTAAAGCTGAGATTTTCTTGATTTGGAGTAATTAAATTATATTTTCTAATGTTTCATGAGGGTTATTGTTGACTAATTGATTTACTTCCGGCTATATACTTGGTGCAGTATTGTCTAATTGTTTAGATCTAAATGTGTCCCTTTCCTTGTTGGTTTTGTTACAGTTATTGAAGATATGATGTAGGTCTTCAGGGATCTTACAGGTGAAATAATTAATATTATGTGGGAAAGGTCTTATATATTTCCCAAAGCTGTTTGCCAGTTTTGTTTTTCCCAGTATTATTCTGTTTATTTTACAATGTTCATAACCCTTGCATCTAGGTGGTGTGTTCTTTCTATTGACTTCTTTGATGATGTTATGTAAAATTCTCCCTTGTTTTTTTTGGTTCCAAACAGTCTGCCATTGCTGATTAGTCATAAAGTAGATTAATTTTTATATTTCAGTTGGACTATACTTGAGTGTCATATAATTAGGTTCAGTGAGTTTGTTTTTAGCGAGTTAATATGTTAAGTCATTTCCTTTTATGTGTATGTGGGATGGAATTCACATAAATTCAACGACTAGATTTTGAGAATGTAATTTTAATATGTGATTCATTTGCTTTAGGAAATTTTCGCTAGATTTAGTGGTGTTGTTTTGGATAAAAGAAAGGACGCTAAGCGAGTCGCTAATAATCAGTGTCTTATTTTGGTTTGTTTTCTTCAATTCATTTTAATGATTCCAGGATGGCCCATAATTCAGCTGTATAAATGGAGCAGTGATCAGGTAGACGCCTGCCCATATGTATGTTATATTCTGGTATAACCCAGGTTGCAGCTGTTTTAAAAGGATTAGTAATTTTCAAGCCATCAGTGTAAATTTTTGTGAAATTTTGATATTGATTATTTATTATTTCCAATGCTAATGTTTTCAAATAATTTTGTTGGTTTTCTTTATTTTCTTTTTCTGTAAGGGAGATATTTACTTTTGTTTGTACATTACTCCAAGGTTCTTTGTCGTATATTATGTTTGTTTCTACTTGGAATATATCTATTGGAAGGTTGTTTTTTTAACTCATGTACTATTTTTCCCATTGAGGTATTGTTTTTCAAGGATTTTCAGTAGGGAATGTTACATCTATTGATAGCCAATAGAGTGGGGTACGTTTAATAATGGGTCGCCAGTCGGGTTGCGTATTTTAAGATGAGTTCCTGCCTTCTGAGATGTAATGGCAGTTTCCCAGTTAAGACCTGCAGCTCGGCTGTAGAGGTTGATGGCAGTGCGACATTGCCAATAAGTAGGGCTTTTCTCTGTATTTTAATTAATTTGTTTAAATGACGTGTGGATGCCGTGGTGTATACTTGGTATCCATAATCTAGTTTGGATCTTATTAGTGCCCTATATAATGTTAGAATAGTTTCTTGATTAGCACCCCACTTCTTAATATATTTAGGTTCTGATTGCATCTTTTAACTAGGTCATCTATATGATAAGCCCATGTTAAGTATTCATCAAAGTACATAACCGGAAATGTGGCTACTTTTACAAATGTTGTGACTTTATTCTGAATTTTAAGTTTTGGGTAGGTTTTGAATTTTGTATAAGGGGTGAACATTACAGCTACAGTTTTTGGTGCGATAGTTTAAATAGTCATTTATCAGCCCATTTTCCTATGTTGTTTAAGCTTGTTTGAATTTCAGCCATGTGATAATGGTTGGAGGAGCTGCCTGCTCTCCATAGTCCACTATCATCAGCAAATTGTGATAATCCAATTTTAAGTGTTGCCAGATTTGTGTCAAGATCATTTATCATAAGGTTAAATAGGGTGGGGCTGAGAACACTCCCTTGTGGAGTTCCATTTTCAATGGAGTATTCTTCAGAGTAAATTGCCTCTACCCAGGTTATAACTTTGCGGTTGGTCAGAAAATTTTCTATGAAGTTGAACATTCGACCTGTAATGCCATAATGATCTAATTTGGTTATAAGGCATTTCATCCATACAATATCGAATGATTTTTCCAGATCAATAAATACCGCAATTAAGTTTACATCCACCTTTCTTTTGTTGTTAAATGTAAGTTTTATGACGGATTCTAATATTGTTAATTGATCCGTAGTGGATCTTTTATTTCTAAATTAAGTTGTCATAGTAAAGGTCAATGTCGTGTGATTCTCTATATGTTGATTCTATATCTGATGTATTAGTATTATTTAATATTTATTGAAAAGTATCCCAATCAGCTTTTGAATAATTCCATCTGGGGATTTTATTCTTTAATTCGTACTGTATTGACATTTGCAGCGTTTTGATTACTGGGAAGTGGTCACTCCCCATGGTGTCTGATTGGTCCACCTCTCATGTCGCCACCTGAGCCAATCTGGGTGTGCATAGGGTGAGGTCAATGGCGAACAAGGTGCCGTCAACTGGATTAAGTCTGATTTTAGCACCATCATTGAGGATAGTGAGGGCGGATTCTGTAAACCATGTCTCCACCCACTTACCCCTTCTATCCGTCACTACTCTCCTCCGCCCAAAGCTCATTGTGGGCATTGAAATCTCCGCAAATTATCGCAGGTCCAGATTTAATATATTTAGTTAACTCCTTAAATGCTAGTTGATGTTGAAGTCTAGTAACCCCTCCTGGCTCATAAACATTGAAGATTTGTAATTCATATTTTCCAGTTTTAACTAATAGAGTTTGAATTTCTATTAATGAATTGCTGATTTTCCTAGACGTTATGGGTATTATGGTAGCAGATTGTAAAGTGTTATTTATAAATGTGGCTAATCCACACCCCTGGCCTTCCTTTCGATTTTGGAAATAGCCCGGTGAGTAGCCTTGTATTGAAGGGAATGTTTTCGAGTTAGCAGAAAGTTTAGTTTCTTGAATGCATATGATATCAGGTTTGTTGGCAGTATTTATTAGTTTAATTTTAAGTTCATTGATATTTTCTGACATTCCTCATGCATTCCATTGCCATGAAGTAATGTTCCCTTGTGGTGTATTAGCCTTTTTATTAGGGTCGCTTCCTGTAATTTGATGCTCAAATTGGGTTTTGACATTCATGATTGACAGTTGTATATTATTCCGTGTATTTTGATCTATTAAATTTAACTCGTCAATCAATTTTTCCAGTCGAGCAATGACTTCACCCGGTTTTTTTATTATTGCAGCCTGTTGTGGTTGGTTGTTGTTGTTATTGTTGTTGTTGTTGTTTCTATTCTTGTCTTTGAGCTTATCGTGTTTTGGTTTAATTATAATTTGGAATCCTTAATTTTAATTAATTGGGTTGGTTGTTTAGTTAGAATGGAGTCTTCCAGTTCTTTGATTATTGCAGACTGTTTGAGTTGATTGTTCGTATTGTTGTTGTTGTTGTTAGTATTCCTGTTATTGAGCTTATTGAGTTTTTGGCTTATTTTGGTGTCCTTAATTTCTAATACTGGTGTTGATTGTTTAGTTTGGATCGAGTCGTTATCAGTTACTTTAGCCATTTTGTAATTTAAGTGTTTAATATTCATAATCTCTATTATAGCATGTTCCCTAATTGTAGAGGAGCAGTTAGGTGATTGAGGTACATGAGGGCCTCTACAGTTGGTGCATTTAGGATTTTGTCGGTTGCATTCCTCTTTGTGTCCCACATTTATTACATTTGGCCTGGAATTTACAGCTGACCTTAAAGTGCCCCCAGTGTTGACATTTGGGCAGAACCTAGGTTTATTTATGTATGGCTCTAATCTGTACCTGTTCCTGTAATTCCTAGCTTGATTAGAGTTGGTAGGGGGTGGGCGTGTCTAAAATAGTAATGTTTTTATTTTCATTTTTGTTTACTATTTGGTGTTTTTTGATGATTTAATTGCCTCCTTCTTTGAGTTTGATTGCTAACTATCAGTGTAAATAGAAAATTGCACAATGAATTCACACCCCATAACTGGAATCTTACAACTAGCCAGCCATTCAGCTTTCCAGAATGTTATGTAATCCCATTACGCAACCTCACTCACTGAGAGAATTTTAAATCCTATTACTAATATAGGGAAACACAAACAGAAAATTAAATTATAAAAAGTGAAATATTTTAAAAAGAATATTTTCAATTAAAACACTCATACAGTATATTAAGAGAAATACACAGTATAACTGGTGTCTTACCACTATCCATTAGGCTATCCAGGTTTTCTTATGTAAAGCTCACAAAAGATGAGGTTTCAACTCTCCGGAGTCCACTTTATTTTGTTACTTTTGGTTATTATTTCTGTTATAAAGTTAGTTATCTCATTATATATTTTCTTATCATCTATTTTATCACTATATAAAATGTTATTTATATCAAAATTGTTAAATTTAGCTTTAAGCATTGAAAGTTTTACATTGTAATTATCAAGTGAAATACTATCCTGGAATTTTTTACATAATATGCAAGTAGGAATTTTAGGTACGAGTTTTCTTTTAAAGGCCACTTCTCCTGTCCACAAGATATCATGCAAATAATTAAACATACAATTAAATTTATAATTTTTTTTTATTTGGGACTAATTTTTCCATATTTCTGGCCAACATAAGTGTGGCATTTTAATTTCAATTTTGCGTTTAGGTAAATTTTTTTGTTTTAGAATCTTATATATTTCCATTTGTTTTGTAGATTTCCAAATTAAATCTATTTTTTGTATCTTCTCAAAGTCATAATTTTTCTATACATTATGCGTGGTGGATTTAAAGTCTTAATGACTTTATTATTGTTATATATTGACTTTTTATATGATAGTGAAAAAACAAACCAATATTTATAAATACCTTGCCAAGGATATATGGAAGGAATTTCAAGAGATTTAAGTCGTTGCAAGTAATTTGTAGATTGTTTGAGTTTTAAATTAGGTAGATTGACACCACGTTTATCTTTGTCATGCTGTAATGTAGTTTTACATATTTTTTTTACTTTCTTCGATAAATAGCTTGTTCTATTTTTTTCCATATGACACATATCAAAATCAATTATATTGAATTCATGCCATATAGAGTTAAATAAGTAATTTTTTGCTATTTGCACTTTTTCCATAAAAGTGAATTCTCTAATATTCCAGATATCTTTATGATGTTGTATCTTATTTAATATTTGTTTTAATTTTCTTGTCTTGTTATTATTACCTAGAAAGACTCCAAGTACCTTAACATATTGTTTTACTTAATCTTTAGGGAGTGTTAGATATTTGTTATATTTTCTTTTCCAATGAGTAATATCTGTTTTCTCTTGATTTAGTTCTGAACCAGAAGCATTGCTAAAATTTGTATACTGTTTAATTTAATATTCATATGAGTTATTAAATGTAATAAAGTTAGATATATCATCAGCATGTAAGAAAGTCTTAGTTTGTTTAGTCATATTAAGTAAAGTGATCCCTTTGATGTTTTCATCCTTTTGGATAGAGATGTTAAGAGTCTCTAATCAAATTATATAGAGTAACATAGAAATTGGGCATCCTTGTCTAACTGATCTTGTGACAGGGAAAGGACCAGTATGTGCACCATTAATTTGAACTTTAGATTTAATTTGGTTATATAAGATCTTAATCCATTTAATAAAAATTGGACCAAATCCATTTTTCCTAAGTGTACTGATTATACAGTTTATTTAAATTTTGTCAAATGCTTTCTCTTGGTCAAATAGTATTAGAGCATCACTATTGTTGCTATTTTCCATGTAACCATAATAGTTTTTATTGATAGAATGTTTTCAGATATTTGTCTATCATTTGCTCCACATGATTGGTTGTTCATTGTCAAATCATATAAAGTTGTTTTGAGTCTATTAGCTAAAATGCTACTTAAAATCTTATAGTCAATATTTCAAAGGGAAATTGGTCTCAGTTTTTAGATCTGTGATTTCTCATTTTTTCTTTATATAATAGAGTGATTACCCCTGTTCTCATTGAGTTACTCATTATATTGTGATGAAGTATATGGCTGTATCAATGTTGCAATATAGGTAGCAAATTGGTTTTGATTTTTTTTATAAAACTCCACACTTAAACCATCTATTCAAGGAGCTTTATTTTTAGACAGATTATCAATAGCCTTATCTATTTCAAGAATGCCAATACCTCTATCACACATTTTCTTATCCACATCAGTGATATTATGTAGTGTTATTTTATTTAAGAATTTATTTATATTTTCTATGGGTATATTTTTACTTTGATATAGATTTTGTAAAAGTCTTTAACATTCTTTAATATATCTTTTTTCTCTTCAATAATAGTGTTGTTAATTTTAAGCTTGGTTAGTGATTTTTCACTACCTTTCTTAAGTTCCTCTCTTTTGTAAATCTTTTTTCCAATATTATATATATCATGGTAAAAGCCAGCTCTTTGCTTTTCCCCATCAGTTTTATATTTTTGTAAGTCTTCAATTTTTTTAGTTTTAGTTTTTTGATCTTCCGAAATTTGGTTATTTTCTAAAATTCTTTTACATTCCTTTTCTAAAATTTTATTATTAGAACATTGAAGCCTTGAGTATTTTTGACAAATGATTTTAAAGTTATCTTTCAGAGTATCCCTTGACTTTAAATCTTCCATATAGAGTTGTTCTATCAATTGTATCTTTGCACGCATTAAAATCTCCAAGGATTACTAAATCCTCTTGTGTATAAATTGATACATAATCGCTGATGTTCTCATAATAGTTTGGTTTATCTTGCAATTTGGATGGTGCGTATATATTAATTAAATTAGTTTTTTAATTAATTTCCAATTATTTTGGAATATTTTGTTGATTATTATAAAACCCACTCCTGAAATAGTTTCAAAAGGGTTTATTTGAGTCAAAAGTAAAGCGTCTAAATTGTCTTCTATGAAAGTGAAGTTTTTTTTCTGCATGTTGTGTAGCTCTTGTAGTGCTACTATGTCATATTCAGCTATATATTTTGTCATTTTGGGAGGGATAAATTAAATCAACCTCCATCAGTTGTGTTGATGGTCCTGGGGTTTGACTAGAGTGTACTACGGTATTTGTAGTTTTGCTAAGTTTATTGCCCTCAGGTGTGGCGTGAATTTCCAGTGGAGCCTTTGTAGTCTGCCTGAGCACATGGGTCACATTTGTGTTAGCAACCTGCGCCTATGTTGGCTTGTTGTTCATGGCGATGTTAATTCCTATCGGCTTCTTGATAGGGAATGCAGCCATGATGGTGAAATTGGGGGTTGGTGTATCTTTTACACTGGAGTCGCTCTGTACCAAAGAGGCATCCAGTGTTTCATCATTAATTATTTTGTCATATAGGTTAAATTCAATGGGAGATAGCAGGTTTAATTTATCGGCTTCTTTTTGAATGAGATTAAGCTCCGGCATAGAAATAAAATGGAGCTTTGTTTTACGTACCTCCATGTTTAATTGTTTTTTACTCACATCAATTTGCCCTATTTTTAAGCTTTGTAAGACTTCCTGATCTAATTTAATATTGAGCTGTCCTATTTTCTTCTTGAGTGCATTGCAATTTTCAGTTAAGGTAGCTTCTAGCTTTGAATGCTTTCTTGAAAGATTTCGTTCCGTTGCGCTGTTTGTTTTGAATTTAGAATGGGGGGGAGGGGTAAATTTAAGTGCTTTGGCCACGGTGGGTCATTTAACACTTTTTTGTCCAGCAAAGGCTGGTTATTTGATTGTTCCTGATGGTGGGAATGGTGCTGCCTCCCTCAGGCGTTTATATGTTCAGAGAACACTATTTGATTAGTCCATCAGATCGGAGTTACTATTTAGCAGCTATTGATGTGAATGGTAGTCCGTGGTGAGTGGGGATAGAGCCAGCACACACTCACTCTTATTCATGTCGATAACGCTGTGTTGAAAGAGGACGCGCTCCACACATGTTATTTTTGGTAGCGTCCGGTAGTGGAAAAGGTGGTAAGGTGGCTCGTCAAGGCTGGCGCGTAAGTCAGTCGGTGCTGCGCTTTTTTATCCAGGGCATATTTGTTTAAAGTTTTCCCTACTTTTTTTAATAGACTCTGTGCTGTTATGAATCTAAAATGTATACAGCCTCGTATGACAACCCAATTGCGCGGTTTGTTTGTTCCGCTGCCCTGATGGATCGATGTTCGATACAACCTTATATTTCTTAAGGTGAGTGGTTAAGTATAGTCTAATTGTATTGTTTGGTGCAACATTGTGCTCCTGTGTCTGATGACCTTGGGTTTTTTGGTCACCTTATATTCATTATTTTGGGCCCTAGGTTCTATACTTTAGTTTTAGATGCAGCCTTGTGCTGCTGTGTCTGATAGTCTTGGACTTTTGGACTACCTTATTTTATCTAGTTGGGGTATTGCGTAGCTGATGTATCTGAAGGTGAAGTTGCGTCCTTGTGTGGCAGGGCATGATAGTCTTTGGACTTTTGACTATCTTATATTTTCTACGTTGGGGCCTTAATATGTTTTTTTTTATAAATAAAATTTATTGTGTACTGGTCTCAGTGCACTTATTGTAATTTACTTTGTGGTATTTATCTCTAATTGTATTATATTGGTTAACTTTTGATGCTGTCAACGAGGCTGTTTATAGAGACAAAGTTTAGAGATATTTGTTGAGGTGTTAGTCCTGACTAATTCGACTCCTGCTGATTACGCCTCATTCTGATGATATCGTTAGCCACCCCTATTTATTCTCAATGAATGTTATTAGCTATTCAATATTTATCATTATCCTAGGTGTTAAAGACTATTGATGTTATTTTATTCTCCATTTGGATAGCCTGCTCTTTGTGTATTCGAGCTAGTTATCTTTTTTCCCATTTTTGGTTTCATGGGTTCCTGGTCCCCTTAATCTTTGGTTTGGTCGCTTAGGTCACAGTCATGTGATTGATAGGTCCAGCGTAGTGTAGGTGGGCTCGATAAATCATCACCACATTACTAACCGTTGCTAGGTGCTTCCATTCCTTAAGGTGGCTTTTGTTCCTAGTTTGGAGAATAATTCCCTTATTGTAACGGATATATGCTCGGTATCAAGCGCTATTAGTACAATATTGCAGGCATCCCTGGTCAGAGGTATTGCTCAACTTGGAAAACAACACTTGAAACCGCCTCCCGCTAATACTCGTTTATCTAAAGAATGACCTCTACGGTGTGATTTCCCCGGTTAGAATGGATATGGTAATCTGAGACGGTATCTTAAACAAACAACACTCAAGCCCCCGTAAAGATAAATTAAGAATTTAATTAAAATACAATCAAGAGAAGAATGACACAGTAAATTGCAATTTCTTTCCTTCTGAATATTGTTAGTTCAGAAGCACTTTAACCGAAGCTTTAAAATAATGGGTACATTAATTAAAATTCAAACACTAATAAAATAGATGAATTTAGCCGTTAATAGCTGATAGTAAATTTCATCACGAAATCGAGTGTTCATTAACATCGGACTGCTTGGGAAATGCACAATGACCTTGTTCGACGACTGGTTTTTCCTTCTGTGTGCGTTACGACTTTAGCTTGCCCTTTGGTTGAACGTGGGATTCCACAACTCTGACTTCTAGCTTCTTTTCCCTCCTTTTGAATTTCGACTTCCAGGCAATTTCTCACTCTTTCTTCAAATAAACTATTTTCCTTTGAAAAGAAAAGGGTAAAATGCCCTAAGTATCTTGTTACGCTTTAAGAGTTGAGATTGTCCGTCCGTCTTTCTGGTTAAAACAGTCAGATCTTACTTTCAGTGTTAACTTTTATACGGCTAACAAATACTACACAAGTCTTCATATCAATAGAGCTATACTGCTAATTATCGACATCAGAATTTGGGAAAGTCACATATACTCCCGTATATTATTACGTAAAGTGAGGCAATATATCATAGCACACAATCCATATTCACTAATATGATAAATTCAAAATTAATGTAGCACTTTCCACTCATAAAGGTACACAGCGGGTTTTCTACACCAACCATTAACCTATCTACGTATATAAATTTAAAATTCTAACTCATGATTTAGAAGCACATTATTAAATCAATGTAATA
The DNA here is from genome assembly GCA_030141615.1 of Unio pictorum. Classification (NCBI taxonomy): domain Eukaryota; kingdom Metazoa; phylum Mollusca; class Bivalvia; order Unionida; family Unionidae; genus Unio; species Unio pictorum. The sequence continues at coordinate 2,959,110 of JARLTB010000206.1, forward strand.
CCGAACTATTCGTACACAAATATGAACACATCATGCATCTGTAACGAAGAAACATCATATCAAAGTACATCATGATAAAGGTGAATTTGAGTTAAATACCTTTTGTTTTTCGCGTCTTACAATCGTTCCAAATTCAATTTACTCTGGAATCACAATTTTAACCAACGTCTTTTCCCTAAAGTCCGCTCGGAGACTTCTAGGTATTTTTACTTCCTCTCTTGCAGATTTCTTCCCAGACCGGTTCAAATTCATTTGGTCGGAGTATGTATTCCCTTCACTGTTAGAAATCGACCCACCCCTCTGATTTCAGATTTGACCAATCAATCGGAATAAATGCTATCCCTACAGACAGTTGGAAAACTGTTTAAAAATGTGTCAAAATGCCACCCTTCATTTGTCTCAATCATTTTTGACAGCTTTATGTGAGAATTTTCCCTTTTCTATCTCGTCATACTACTAATTTGTTTTTACTATAAACATAGGACCAACGTGACCTGAGGTAAGAAAACATTCCTTCATCCAAACTCTACCACAAGATAACAGTTAATTGTCGGCTAGACTAAGAATTTATTAATGGATTTCACTGACGAAAAATTTGGCACTTGACAGGGCCTTAGGATGTTTTTTTAAAAAAAAATATTATGTACTGGTCTCAGTGCACTTATTGTAATTTACTTTGTGGTATTTATCTCTAATTGTATTATGCTGGTTAACTTTTGATGCTGTCAGCGAGGCTGTATATAGAGACAAAGTTTAGAGATATTTGTAGAGGTGTTAGTCCTGACTAATTCGACTCCTGCTTATTAATCCTTATTCTGATGATATCGTTAGCCACCCCTATTTATTCTCAATGGATGTTATTAGCTATTCAATATTTATCATTATCCTAGGTGTTAAAGACTATTGATGTTATTTTATTCTCCATTTGGATAGCCTGTTCTTTGTGTATTCGAGCTAGTTATCTTTTTTCCCATATTTGGTTTCATGGGTTTCTGGCCCCCTTAATCTTTGGCTTGGTTGCTGTGGTCGCGGTCATGTGATTGATAGGCCCAGCATAGTGTAGGTGGGCTCGATAAATCATCACCACATTACTGACCGTTGCTAGGTGCTTCCATTCCTTAATGTGGCTTTTGTTCCTAGTTTGGAGAATAATTCCCTTATTGTTCTTATTTTGCTTATATCTGGTCCTGGGAGGGTTGATATCCTATTTTCCAATTTTGTATTCTGGGTCTATTTGAGGGGGCAGAGGGTATTTTATATTTTTTCCTATTAACCCTGTTATTTTGAGGTAGTATATGATGTTCCTGCCTCCGATATATATATATATATATATATATATATATATATATATATATATATATATATATATATATATATATATATATCAGCCTAGAGCGGACTTCAAAGGAGACATCCTGATATCATATGTAACTGGCTTGAATTGTTTCTGGTACATAGGTCTGTGTTTCCTACATTAAACTAAACATTTGACACTAATGAGTTGTCTAGAAGTTGATTTGAACAAATATAAATGATTATAATATCTCTGATCAGACTCGCACTTACTTTTAACCTCTTCCTCTAACTACAAATGTTAAATAAATGTGGTTTAACTGTAAAAGTTGGCAAAGATTGTCCGAGTTCAATTATAAAATAGTTATTTCTTTAAAATCTATATATGAGATACTCTTGCTAATTTGAGAAACATAATATAATACCTTGTCTCTTATATCATCAGCATTTTCAAAATCTAAAACTAATTGTAAGTCCTGTAGATAATCATTTAATTAATTTGCAAAAACACAACTGCCTGTTCTCACTAGACTTGTTAAACCAAATGGTCCTTAAGGTCATGGGGTGAGTGTACTGTAAAGATTCTGCTTGTATTGTTTTGGAAGATGTGGATTCTATTCAACATGACTATGTACCTGACTAGGAAACAGGAAAACAGTTAAATCATAAAAGTCCCTACTATAAATATCAACATGGAACATTTTGCTCAACTATGGAATATATTAAAGAATATAAGAATATTCTATGAAAACAATACAGTAACCTTATAAATATTCATTAAACAATAATTACACGACATGGTACCCATTTTCTATGTTGAGAAATATAAAAACAACATAATTTTTACAGTAACCTAATAAATATTCATTAAACAATAATTACATGACACGAAACACAGTTTCTTTGTAGAGAAATATAAAAACAACATAATGAGACTAAGAAGTAACATCTAGGAAAACAACTGCCAAGTGCAGGCTCAAAACATAAACAGTAAGAAGCTTTATAAACAGATGCAGGTATTTATAACATACAAGTTTTTTTTTAATTAACTGCCAATGAATTTCGTTGCTGTTTGTTCTGAAGAACATGCTCATCACATGTTGATGCCATCCCCATGTAACACTGTTGTAAGCATGCTAAAAGTCTTACAGTATGGTGTAATTATAATGTAAGATCTAGATATTGTAATTTCTGAATTACATGTCAATCACAAAAGCAATAATAAATGTCTTTTTTTTTAAAACTACAAACATATTCTAAAAATTGAGACAGAATATATATGTCTTATCTTAATTGCCAGGTGTTAGGCTATTAATATAGGAAATATCATAGAATAAACAAAAATGCTGTTTTTAGATAAGAACACTGTAAATGATTTTGACAGGAACCCCCACCCCACCCCAATTTAACACATGTGTAAGCATGCTAAATCCCCACAATGTGGTACAATAAAGGTGTAGATTTGTGTAATTGCTTAATTTCAAGTTCATTACAAAATAGCGAAAATAAATAAATGCATTTTTAAAATTTCAAACAAGTTATACAAATTGACACAAAATACAAAGTTATTTTATCTGCCCCATGTTAGGCTAATAATATAGGAATCAAAAGAAGCAATAAATCTAAGTTGAGACCCTTTTATGTAGACTATAACAATGCACACTATATGAAGATAGCAATAAAAGTAACACAAGTAATTGAACCTGTGTCTAATGTGTCGACACCTACCATAACCCAGCTGTGAATTCCACTAAATGCATGCTGATATATTCTTTTACTAACAGCTCAAAGCTATACATGTATACTTAAAATTACTGTTTTGGGCAGATTAAACTCTTCAAACAAGTCTAATATTGTTAAATATCGTGTTGAAAATATAGTTTATTTTAACAAAAATGTAGACATAATTTCATTGTACTCTTGTAGTCCACATGATGCTGTTGGAGTGTGAAGTAAGCATTGAATTGTTGGTAGGTATGAGAAGTTTGCATAATGTTTTAGCCAGTAATACATGTACAAAATTATATTTAGACCAGGTTTTATAATTTCATAATTTAGCAAAGTCTGTGTAAGGACTGAAATCTGACAGATCACTGCCGTCTCACCTCTGTCTGCGTGGGTTCGAGTCTATTAGATTCGGCTAATGTAGTTATATGAGAAGGCTTGCCAGTAGCTTCTTGTGGGTCGGTTGTTCTTTCCGGGGGTTTTTCCGTTTTCTTCCTCCACCAATAATACTGGCCGCCATGTATAGCCTATCAAGTGCTGAAAAATGGCGTTAAACCCTTAAACAAACAAATCAAAGCCATAAGAGTTCTAAGCATTGTAAATTCGGAAGGCGTTGGATCCATGTACACACTAGGGAAAACAAATGATGTAGACTGTTAGTCATTACCGAAGAATCAATATGGCTGGTGCCCATTTTGAAAAAAGTTATTTTTTTCTACTCGTCATGAATGGAAAGCTTGATTTGGGATTTCTACCTGAAGACTGCTTATATATTGCTTACTCGTTGACATGTTTACACCTAAAGTGTTCTTATAAATGTTTCTAAAATTAAACTGGTGCCATTCTTAAATCCAGTGCAACTTAAGGTATAAGTTGTGTTACGCGCTTAGGCTCCAATAAACAGTAACATAGAAAGAAGAGAAAATAACAAGCTTGTACAAATTTAACAAACAATTTATTGAGTACAAATATTTTTATAAAAGAAAATATTTAAACTTACGGTTTTAGAGAATCAAGTCCAAAAATTAATCCAAAAAGATTTCACAATATAATCCACTAATGGAATTGCAAGAGTCCTGATAATGAAATGTCCTAATAGTTCCCTGTTCGAATCTTGATGATGTAATCCAATATGGACAACGATGTCACGTTATGAAGTCAGTATTAGTTTATAATAATCGATTTGAAAACCTATGAGCATATATTTTTTTTCAGATCAATAATAAAATAATTCCTCTAGCTCAAAACGAATTGACACTCTTTCCAGTACACGGTAATTAAAAATATCAAAAAGAAGACACAACTTAATATTATAAAACCCCAACTTCTACTGAACTGTTCTCTCGCAAACAATAATGTAAATACCTGTTTTTACGTAAACAGGAAAGGGGCCACGACCTTCCAGAATCTCTCAGAACAATCTCACGTTCAAGAATTCACGCGAAAATCATATGACCCAACTAAATTAGAAAGATGTTTATACTTAACTCCATTTTTGTCCTTTGGATCAACCAATCATTTTAAAACCTTGTTTACAACTCTGAAGCAAGGTAAAAAATGAGGTTAACATCTGTTGTTTACTTGTAAAGTATATAGGTCATCCATTTCTAGAAAATCTCTCCCAACTAACGAATTTTAAACCTAACATGTCAAATTTGAATCTGACAAACAAAATTAAATGATTTAAATCAAATATACGTAACAGTTGTTTCGATATGTTTTATTAAAATGTATTATAACATTTCTGATAAGGAAACTGGGATTTTTAGACTTGACAGAACTTTAAGCTAGGAAAAGGCTTCGACTGACTGTTCAGATTGGCATCATCACATATTTATTTTGTCGTTTTGATGTTAAAAAAAGTTTCTGTTGAATTTGCAAGCTCAGTCACGGACATAAAAATATAATTCCAAACATATAATAATAATAATAATAATAATAATAATAATAATAATAATAATAATAATAATCATAATGATGATCACGATACTACTACTACTACTACTACTACTACTACTACTACTACTACTACTAATAATAATAATAATAATAATGAACATTTTATTTAGAAAAGGTAACTCAATTAGTTATGAAGTTATCTACTGTCATGCCTGTTGGCTGCTATGTATAATAACTTGCCAGATTTGAAAAGTTTAATGAATTCCTTTTTCATAAAATCTTCCCATTGTAAAATAATGTGAGATATTTAATTATTATAAATAGGTATGTTTAAAGTCCAAATATCTAAACTACAAATTCACAGGCAAAGTTTTGTGGTGAGAAATATTTAAGTTCTAAAATTTAAATGATTAACAAAGTTTTTCTATGAAATTTCGTTTTCAGATGTTTAACTCTGTAGCCTCATTATCCATGGACAGCACACATCTCCATCCAATCACACAGATTTTAGAGATACCCCCACATGCTTCTAAAATTAATGTTTTTTTATGTTTGTTTATATCCCAATCTGTTTAAATAATTTGTGAAATTGAATTTGTAACTGAGGTTTTTAAGTGTTTTATGTAATTTTCTCTATTATCGTTTGTTATTGGCTAATCCAATGAAGGTGTATAGGTCCATATTATAGTCCCTTCACATGTGTATGTGTTAGACTGTGTTCCTTTCTGTTTGCCTTGTTTAAATAATTAGCCGTCCTTCTACCCGATTGTCTGATAAGTTTCGTTACTTTGTTCACAATGATGTGGTGCAATATTAATACATATTTTATGGCCTATAAGTCGATACTTTTTTACTTAAAAGTCAGCTCCTCATCTTATACTCCGAATAGACTTATATATGGATCGTGTCATTGAAATTGCATCGACTGGTATATTGATTACGGTAACCGGTTTGCTGTTAAAAATTTCTCTAAATTCGGCATTAGTGAAAACAGGTCACATAGAAGTACAAATGTTTGTTAAATTACTATGTCAATGAATTGTCATAAACCAATATGACAATATGACCAATTTTTAACCATACCTCATTCTTCCTGATCACATTTGAGCAACTGGTACATTAATATTTCATTTTTCAGTATAGTGTTGGACATGCACGAGCGATTTCCGGCATACCTTTTTTATTGATCTAATTGATCCTACAAAGGGATGTAATCCATATTAACTCTAGCATTCGATGCAGAGATGCCAAATACACGATTTCGAAATTTGGTTGCATGTCAATTGTTAATATCAAGGGGATTAAGAACCACAGGAAATGATGCCCACGCCCTTCTCTGGATGTAAATAATGAATTTAGCCATGGGCATAATGTTTTCATTGCTATAGTACGGTCACATTTTAATGAGTTCGGTATATTTTGATCAATCTTTTCAGTTATAATCATTCATATGAATATCACTGTACAAATCATACAACTTATCTCACAATGCATCCCATCAAATCACACAGCGGCTTTTAAGCTGTAAAGTTCACTGAAGAGAAAGGTGTGAATATGGTGTAAGTGAAAAATGTGTCCGGGATGGGCGTAAAGCTAATGGTTGCATTATGCGCTGCAACAAAAACAAAGAAAGCTAATCGTGGCTACAAAGCAAGATGTATTAATATTGAGGATAAATTAGAAGAATATGGCTTGACACAACGTAGCACATGTCGTGGAATGAACTATGTTGATCTCAGACTCAAGGCAAAGAAAATCGCAACTGAATTAGGAATTGAAAGTTTTAGTGGAAGTGTGTCATGGTGTTAAAGGTTCATGCAAGGAAGGGAACTTAGTATTAGACCATGCACTACTATGGCACAGAAACTACCAGTACATATTCTGGAAAATTCAAACAATTTCTGTGAGTACGTCCAAGACACGATTAAGACTGACAATTTGGAAATGACTAACGTGATGGACGACGTGCCCTAACATTTGACATTCCAATAAACAGAACAATTCAGCTTAAAGGAACTAAAAGTGTTACTATTAGGATAACAGGTCAAGAGAAGTCAAACTTCACTGTAGTTCTCTTATGTTCTGCCGATGGCGGAAAGTTGCCACCAATGCATATTTTTAAGAGAAAAACTCTTATGCCAAAGGAGAAATTCCCCAGTGGAATAATAATTGAAGCAAATCCAAAAGGATGGATGGCTAATAACATGATGGGGAAGTGGTTAGATAAATGTTGTGTTCTCTTCCTTGTAGACGTCAGCTGGGATGGAGTCTAAACCAGGTGTTTTGCCACTTGAGAGCAGATTTATCGCTTTCTGTGTCTCCAGCAAGGATGGAGGGTCATCCGTTGCTTTGTCGGTGGGTAATTGGGGGAGAATAGTGATGTATTTATCATTGATAGATGTAGAGTGATTCAGGATGCTGTGAAAGTATTATGCCCATCATTGAAGAATCTTATCTTTGTCACTAATTAGGTTGTTCCCGTCTATGCTGAGAAGGTGGGGTGATCCAGAATATGTAGTTCCATACACTGCTTTACAGTTCTGTTTATGTTGTTGTATGCATCTTTCCTAGATGTAGACTTGGTGTTGTTCAGATATGTTTGAAGGAGGCTTTGTTTCTCATCCAGCAAATGTTTGATCTCGTCGCAGTTCTCAAGAAGCAAATCTTGATGATTTCTGTTTGAGGGTCCAAGGATTTTCGAAGCTGTGCTAAAGACCATGTATCGGAATGCCGCCAAGTCGATCTCCAAATTCTGTTTGTCGAGAGGGGTGGATTTCAGATGTTCAAGGGCATCTGCGATATATTATTTGGTACTGGTGCATTTTTAGCTTGGTGATGTTTAGCGATTTAGGTGCTTTTACCATCACATGCAACGTGATCACAGCATGAATAGAGCATACACTTGCATTGATATCGTTAGCTTACATGCCATTGGAACGATAGCAATGATGGAGTGAAGATCCTCATATAATTTAACCTTCACTTCATCTAGGTTTGTCATCTTAAAGTATAGCAAGGTAAGGTGCTTTATTCCAGAATAGAGGAGGAGTTTCATGGTCATGAGTCTGTCATGTACTCTCGTGGGAGGTCCAGCCAATTTGAAATCAGTGCCGTTTTCGCTGCAAATCTGACACCAGCCTCATAGCACTCTTTACTTCCTCAGCCGCTGACGAAAGTATTTACAGAGCCCCTGTCTCACTCGAGATGTCCACATTGTATATGGGGAGTTTCTTTCCTATTTGGGCGGTTGTCCTATAGGGTCTTTCTGCATAATCTCGGTACAGTAGGGTGCACACATTCCATAGGTCAAGAGCGAGAGGTACAATCCTCATTCCTTTCTGCATTTTGATAGCTGGAGTAGGGTCCCTGCCAGCTACTGTATGCAACCTAGGAACGTTTAGAGCAGGCAGTGTTTAAGGCACCTTTTCTACTCCTTCTTCATGCCAGGGTGATGAGCAGTGCATTCCTGAAAACAAAGGGCTGCTCGCTCGTTCTGGGGATTGCTAGGCCACTGCTGCTCCACGTCAGTGATGAATGACCCAAATGACCTGAGTCACTTGTGTGCAGATTTTCATCAATGGCTGCCAGTGTACCAACATTGCTGCTTCATTTTTGCCTGTTGCCACAGGAAATTTAGTGGGTGATGTAATGAAATGGGATGAGTGGATGACTTGAATGACTTCTGAGGTGCTTCAAGTGTGCAAGAGTAGGCATTTCATCGCCCTCACTCTCTCATCCAAAAACCATCTGATTATAGCAACATGACAATACTGAGATGGCTGGCAATGCATTAAAAGTAAAATATAGAACACGTATATTATTGCTTGGATTATAACATAGGTTTTTTAAAATTAACATTTCTTCATGAATATATTTTAAAAATTATTAATATGATAACACTTTGTGCTCTTATGAAATAGTTTTTCTATGGTTCCTGATTACATTATTCCTAAGTGCTGCTCTTTCAGTGATTGTATTAAAGGTTATGATAAGAGGAAACTTCTTTATGTATCATACCATTATTAACAGCCATTTTTCCTTTTGAAATGTTTATATTTAAAATGATTAATGTCATGAGAATTAAAAGCAATTGAAACTTTGTTATTGCTGCCCATACAAACGTAACACTAGATGTCCAAAGTGGAAGTTAAAAAAATACATCTTAGGAAGACAATTACAAACAATTTTGAGTTATGTCCCATTTTTAGTGTCAGTACAAACATGGTTTGGTTTATTACAATGGTAATTATGGGAACATGTGCTAGATCTGGCACATGAAGTGTTTGTGGTATTTTCAAACAGAAATCATTGGAAAATCAATCTCACTCTGAATCACATGAATGAATGTCTTTCAGATGGGGTACTTTAATAAAAGTATTACATGAACATCATTTTTTGTGTACACATGAATAATGGTCACTCATCTTGTTTTATTCATTCCAGCTCTGATTTGTCATTAAAATATATTTTTGCAGCTTTCAAAAGTTTATTTCCATGACTGTTCCTAACCTGGACAATTGATAACACTAGATACTACATTTTAACACTACCATCGATGATAATCTACCAATCAGATATCATAATCAGTGATGGAACTCGAGAGCAGATTTTATAGTCACGTAAATTGAGATTGAATATAATATGTTGGCCTTGAATCACATTTTCCTTCAGACTACAGAGGTTTCAGGTTATGAAAGTTTTCTATTACAGAAATGTAGTTCTATAGGTTGTCATTACTTACTGTGAAATAAAATTGCACAACATTTCTTTGACACTGAATTGAAAAGACAGGCGATTATTAGTTAGCCCAATATTCATTTTCTCAATGTATATCTCAAATAATAGTCAAAGAGCTGATGCCTAATAGCAAGATAAATAAGATAAATAACATACTAAATATAATTAAAAGAAATTAATAATATAATAACTACAATATAATAACAATAACAATATAAAAATAATACCGTAATATGACAGACATTAGAGGGCTTCAAGGGAGAATAGTCCTTGACTAATGAGTCGCCCTCTATAAATAAAGCATTATTATTATTATTATGGTCTTTTATTAGAACGTGTCATGGGGATAATATGAGGTAATTTTGTGACTTTTTTCTTCAGATTGTTACTTTTGTCAACACCAAGCTCACACTGAGTATAAGTCGTGTATCATATATGGTACAGTTTACATGCAATTAAAGAACTGTGTCAGATTTCAAATGTAAAGAGGTCAATTCAGTGTTATCCAGTTTTGAAATATGCGGAGGTAAATGCTATGGAATAAATTTGTGAATTACAGTTGCGTAATGCTTTTTGTATTTCTTATTGAATGCTTATGTCTCAAGTCAATTATATCAGAAAAACTGATTTTATTGGTGCTGACTCCAGGATTGTAGCACGGAGCATTGTTATTTAGTACATTAAGTTTTGCCATAGTTTACCAATGAGTTCTTCTGTTCGACATTTAGGATGATAATGGGCAGTCAAGTTTTGAGACAGAAACGCCTCCATCTGGAACAAGCCCTAAGGACTCTGAAGATGAGAAACAAGGTAAGAGCGATGACACAGAATTGTTACATGTATAGAATTCAACGTGTTGAGCAAATTAAGAATTGTAGTGTTTTGTCTAAATTAGGTACATTTATGTGATTCTGCAATTTACTGTCAATAAGTTTAAAGTGCAAATAAAGCAGTGTATAAATGATTTACTAGACAGCTGTCATTTTATGATGCATCTTTGCATATTTGGTATTCTAGTTTATATTTCAAAGTACATAATGTACATTTCCTGATCAGCTATAACAGTGGGCGAAAAATGATATAACCACAATGGTGATTCCACTTGTGCCCCAGTGGTTATATCATGCTTTGAACTGTATGTTTATTTTTTTATTAAGAACAAATATCTTCCCTTGCACATGTTCTTCAGACTTGCAGTGCAGTACTTCTATATTTCATTAATTCTTCTAATATCCCTCTACCCTTTACTCTCTCTCCCTATCATAATAAATGGAACAATTGTATAATCAATATAATGGTGCCACCAATAACGCAACTTAAGATAATACAAAGCAGTTTTCACATTTATAATAATTAGTTTTTGACACCAATCATTCCGATTTTCAGTGATTCAACTTACATCACCTGTTGCTTTTTGATATTTATTCCCTGTCAGACATATAATATAACTGTTAAACTATATGACAGATGGTATACTTTCTTTTGAAAAAAACCTCTTATTTTAACATTTGGAATTGCAATTTTTTAAGTAATGTTTTGTTCTGTCTTCACAGTGATGGTCATATCTGAATTAATAGAGAAATCTGCCATTGATTAGTGTAGAATGATAACCAAGAATTAATAGAGAAATTTGCCATTGATTAGTGTAGATTGATAACCAAGAATTAATTAAGAAATCTGCCATTGATTAGTGTAGATTGATAACCAAGAATTAATTAAGAATCAAAATTGGGGTTCAGCATATCTTACTCAAATTAAAAGCAAGACTGCCAACATAATTTACCACTCAAAACAGATATGTAGCAGTATACAAATACTGCAGACCAAATACTTAACATGTCCGCCAACAATCATTAAACTCTGAAGTTTAATGCTTTTACACTCTGATGCCTGTTGGAGCATTATGTCGTGTTACCACAGAGCCCCTACATCAGAAAACTCAGACCTACTATTTAAAGCATATAAACGATCAATCATACAGAAATGAACAATTTGAATCTTTATAATGTACAATAAAATTTGGTGAAAGTCACAGTCCCATACGCCTTCTAGCATTTTGGAACTTCTTGTTATTACTGTAGAAATGCAGTCATTATTAGCATACCTAGGTGAGAAACAAGTCCCTACAGTTTTAAGATTTGGAACATATTCTCTCTCTCTCTCTCTCTCTCTCTCTCTCTCTCTCTCTCTCTCTCTCTCTCTCTCCCCACTGGTTACAGGTTTTGCCAGGGTGTGTGATTTCATAAACAGTGCAAACACGGTTATGCATTTACGTACTTGGATAGCATTGATGTGCGAGAACTACCTCAGAGTTGCTTTAGTCTTGCATTCTAAAATGTTCTCTTTGAAGTATAACATTTGTTCCATTGATTCACTTTTTAAGAGCTTGTAGTGACATTATAGCTGAGACTAGTAGAATTATAGTATTGCTTGTGTTGACGAAAGTTTGCTTCACATATTTAGGCAACTGTTTAAACATTTGTGGTCTTGAATTGATATGACCAGGGCCTAAGATATGTGGTCCAAGAGCTGGGACCTGTAGTTTTCCATGGCAGACGTTTCTCTTACCTCTGACTTTTTCAAGAATCGGAAATTAAAATTAATCCTCTGCAGCAGCAGGATTGTTTCCTAAACAAAGTGTAAAATGTCAATAAACACCAAATTCAGTACAAAAACAGTTATATATATATATATATATATATATATATATATATATATATATATATATATATATATATATATATATTATAATAATAATAATAATAAAGACTTTATTTAGAGCAGGTATCTCAATTAGTTACAGAACTAATCTACCTTGAGGCCTTCTATCTGTTATGTACAATATATACAATACATACAACATGATGTGAAGAGTCTGGCATTTTAAATTTCAAAGTATCAAACCTGGAACACATGCACAGGCATCTGTAAAAACATAAACATATAAGAAACAAAATATCATTCTGCGTTGAAAGTTTGAAACATTCAGCTTTGAAAATGATGCAAAAAAGCAGGCAGTATTTTTTTTGGTACTAGCACTGTTCAATTTTCTAAAGATTTCATGCCTTTAAGACGTTGATTATGAAAAGAAGTAATGCTAGGAGCCTGCCTTATGTCGCTGGGAATGTTGTTCCATACTACTGGACCAGTATATTGAAAACTTTGTTTAAACAATTCCTTCTTTCGCCTTGGTATAATGTAATTTTTTCTTCTTATGGACCTTAAATTTGGAGTACCATCAGCATCTCTTTGGTGAAAGATATTGCTTAGATAGACAGGAATGGATTTTCTGGATACTTTATACATCAATTTGGCTTTTCTAAGAAATATTTCTTTCATGTATTGTTAAAACCTTTATATTATTCATTGCATCCTGAAAATTGTCTATACATTGATCTTGAATTAAATTGCAAGCCCTCTTTTGGGGCCATATATTTGTCGCTGTGTTTGAATTAGAGGTATTACCCCAAATTACATTACATTAGTCCAGATATTGATGAATATAACTTTTATAAAAGATGACCCTATACTGAAGAGGAATGTATGTTTGATTTTCCTCAGTAGCCAAAGATAAGAATTAACCTTTTTTGAAATGTGTTTAATGTGAATACACCAAGTACGATTGTTATCTACGAATGCACCAAGAATTCTACCTTGAGAATATGAAGGCTCACATTGTCAAAACAAAAAAAAACAAAAAGTTGGTCGCTATGTAATCTTGCTCGATTTTGTTTTATTGTAACTAGTAGGGCTTTCGTTTTTTCTGTATTTATGATCATACTATTTTCCTTGCACCATACTTGAAGTCTGTTGAGAGCATCTTGTAAGTTATTTTCAAGTACCGTTTTGGTTTTACCAATCTTAGACAGTGTAATATCATCTGCGTAGAGGTCAGTGGAAGAAATTGAAGTTCCAATCTTTAGAGGTAAATCGTTGATAAATAGAATGAATAACAGAGGTCCAAGGATAGAGCTTTGTGGTACTCCACAATTAATACTTTTACTTTCAGAAAGTTGACCATTTAAAGATACTTTTTGCACTCTATCGGTTAAGTAAGAAGTAAACCAGTTGAGGGAGTTTTCACTGCATTGATAAATCTTTAGTTTTTCAAGTAAATTTCATGGTCTACAAGATCAAAAGTTTTACGAAAATCAACCATAATAGTGCCTACCGTTTCTCCTTGATCGCTTTCAGCCATTAATCAATCAAAGATACAAGTGCAGTTTCACAGGAGTGATTTTGGCGATAGCCAGACTGATTATCATGAATAAGATCATAACTGTTGAAATAGTTGAGAAAAGAATCATGTACATGTTTTTCTAGTAATTTGAAGAGACAAGGAAGGAAAGAGATGGGTCTGCAGTTATTTATATCATCCTTTTTCTGCTTTATGCAATGGTATAACCTTGGCAGTTTTCCATCTTTGTGGAAATTTATTAGACCTTATACTTTCTTTACAAATGAAAGCTATACTCTCTACAATTGCAGGTGCAGACACTTTTAGTAGCCTTGGTCCAATCATATCAAGTCCTGTAGCTTTACAAACATCCATTGTTTAATGAATTTCAACACAAACTCTGGACTCAGTCAGGAATTTCAAATTTTATATAGTTTTGTAGTTTTTTAGCACAAAATTGTTTGAGTTCCTGCTGATCAGATGAAGTTCTGGCTTCTATAAGTTTTTCAGCTATTTGAACAAAAAAGGTGTTAAAAATATCTGAGGTGTCCTTTGGATTATCAGTATAAATACCCTCATGATTGAGGGATAAAATTTCAGCTTTACACTTACATTTGCCTGCACCAAAACCTGTAAACACTTTCCAGATAGCTTTCGAGTTATTTTGGTTTTCATCCAGCACTTTTTTTGTAACGCGCTTGTTTGGCTTGATATATCATTTTATGAACTTTATTCCTCCTAACTCTATATTCGGTTTGATTTCCTACTGATTGTAGTTGGTCTCTTTGCTTTATTGCTTCTAAGATTTCTGGGGAGATCCAGCCTGGCTGATGGTCTTTCTTTATCCTGTATGTTTTTAAAGGGGCATGCTTGTCCACTATAATGATGAACAGATCTGTCCAAGTATCTAAAACATCATCAATATCCTCAAAGATTTGGACTGTATTCCATGTAATCTGTTTTAGATCTTCTAGGAATTTAACAGTATCAACGTTTTTAAAGGACCTATAAGTAATGGATTTATGGATATTATTTTTTTTTGATTTGCCTTTGACTTTACGTGTTAGAAAAAATTGGAAAGTGATCCCTTATACCAATCTTTGGAACCATTACTTCCAAAACATTTTCTTTTGTATTGGTATAAATATGATCTATAAGTGTTTCATCAATGATATTAGATTCACTCAAGGAGATATTGGAAGTATTAAGGCTATGTTCACAGTGATCATCATTACAACTATCAGTACTGTATAAAAATAGCTTTTTTACAACTGCATTTTCTACTTTTATAATCATTGTATAAATCTGAACAATCGGTCCTGTTGGAATAATTATAAAAAGCTTGTAAGTTTCCACATTCAGAACATGATCAGAAAGGGGATCAGATCTGCTTCGACAAGGGACGCCCAGTGTATATGACAGTCTTTGATAGATAGATTGGTCCTCCTGCTGAATAGAATCTTCCAGATGAATTGAGATGGCTTCATTGCCCTTTTCCTATTCCATAAATCTGTTTAAGTCTGTGTCTGCATTCCTGTGCTGAATGTTTGATCTCACCACAGTAATCACATCCCATAGTGTACTGCCTGTAATAATAATAATAATATTAATACTAATAATAATAATATGCTTTTTTATAGAGGGTGACTCACTAGTCAAGGACTATTCTCCCTTGAGGCCCTCTTAATGAGAGTATAACAAATGCACATTGTGCGAAGAAGCAATAATTAGTACTTATATTAGCATTTTTCGTATTATAATACTAAATTCCATTATCTATTAGAAACACATGCATTCTAATATCTTTTCTTAAATACTCTAATATTTTCAGCCGATTTTACATGTAGTGGAAGCTTATTCCACAGAACTGTACCAGAGTATTGAAAACTCTTTTTGAATTGCTCTGTTCTTGGTTTTGGTACTAGGTTTCCATGTGAGATTGATCTCAACTGGTACTGTGCTGAAAAAGGCCTGAATAAGTCCTGAAGATACTCTGTTGCAGTTCCATTTAGACATTTATATAAAAGAATTGCCTTGTGAAAATTTATCCTGTCATATAACGTGATCCATTTGAGTTCTGTAAATAATGCTTTTGAGGGATGGTCAACAGATGTATCTAAAACTACACGTGCTGCTCGTTTCTGGAGTTTATAAATCCTGTCAAGCTCAGATTTAGCACAGTTTCCCGATACATTAGAACAGTAATCCATTGTTGGAAGAATATAAGACTTGTAGTATAGATTGCAAGTTTCCATAGGTAAATATTTCTTGATTCTGCTGAGAAGGGCAAATTTGGATGACATTGTTTTACAAAGCTTATCAATATGGTCATTCCATAATAAATTATTATCTATGGACACACCTACAAGCCTTTCATGATTGATATTTTCTAATGAATGATTATTTATTGCATGAGATAGTTTTGGGTTCCCTGACTTGTGTAGCTTTTGTGTTGTCCCCAGAATCATACATTTTGTTTTACCTTCATTAATTACCATCCTATTTTGGTGTGCCCGGTTTTTCGACTCTAATAAGGTCTAAGTTAAATCTTGTTTGGATAGCTTCAGTATCAGAATTAGATGTATACAAGGTTGCATCATCTGCAAACAATTCTGTATGAGTAGATTCATTATTTAATGGTAGATCATTGACATAGATAAGGAAGAGGAGAGGGCCCAAAACTGAGCCTTGAGGGACGTCTGAATGAATAGTGCGAGTTTGAGAATTAATATTGCCAATACTTACTTGTTGAGACCTTTGAGTTAGGTATGATCTAAACCAATGTAAGGAAGGATTGTCAAATCTGTAGCAGTTCAACTTTTGCAGCAGAATTTCATGATCAACAAGATCAAAAGATTTCTTGAAGTCAAGGAAAACAATCCCAGTCATATGCCCATTATCCATTTCCTTCAGCCAAAGATCAATTAATTTGGTAAGTTCTGCTTGGCACAAGTGGTACTTTCTAAATCCTGATTGTGCTTTATGAAATAGAGAGTTTGTTTCAAAAAATTTATAGACCTGAATGGCTACATGCTTTTCAAACAATTTTGACAATACAGGTAGAATTTATATTGGTCTGTAATTTCCTGGATCCTCCTTTTCTGCTTTCTTAAAGATAGGTATTGATATGGCTGACCATATTGTCTGATGCTGTTTTGACCTACATTGGGTTTATGGGGACAGATGAAGTTTGTATTGTGACTGTAAGACCAGACTACATGAATAACTGCATTTATATTTTTTGCCAGCTTTTCCACCCCTTTGGTAGACAGGTGGATCTTATCTCTTTTTCCAAATAGATGTTGCATCACTTGTCGCTCTTCATCCAGGAAACTCATGTAATTATAAACAATATCACACTTGCCAGCCTTCCGATGACCTCATTGATATCTAACACATCACAATCTCTCTGGGCATAGTGCAGACATATAGCATCACGTTCCATTCAGTCACATTTTCCTGAAACCAGGTCAACTAGTCCTAGCAATAACCTCTTAATGCTGAGTGACAAGTGAGGCACATGTTAGTCACATTTGTTAAGGACTTTGGAATTAATCTGCCAGGCTTCGAAACTAGGACCTTTCATATCTGTAACCAGTCAGGTCAAAGGAGCGGTCTATTTGTGAGGTAGTTGTAGATGTTCAAAATGTATTATAATTGGGTATGTATTATTGTAGAATAATTTGTTTCTTGCTTGTTTGAACTCATAGTAAATACCACATTGAAACTCGATGTTGTGGTGGTTTTGATAATGTTGGGATGATACTGTTTTGTTGCAGAAAACCATACAGGTTCAGAAGTCCCAATTAGCAACGAAGGAACAGTACTGGTCATTGAGGGTACATCCACACAGATAGGACAGGAAATTGTAAGTACTACATATTTGAATATTGCCTCACATTAAGTTTATCACATAGTGCATCATTAAGTCAATTTCAGTGTGATATGTGCCACAGCACATAATTCGCAACATGTGATATGGATTGATAATACACATGTTGATGTAATAAGTCAGTTTTAAATCATGATCAACTGTCTAGTAGAAGTGAAATGTAATGGTGGGGTGATTTAATGTCTCTGGTTTTGACGGAAAGACATTTTCTAAATTAAACCAAAATTTGAGTACCTGTTTATGATATATGGTACGGTTTACGTGATCGAGCAGACACCCTTTGAGACTGGGCAGGGTTTCAAGAAATAACTAATGAATAGGAAACACGAGAATAATAGACACAAAGGTACATAAAATGAATATTAAACACAGGTAATTGGATTTGACTACTATATCAATCTCATATAGTCAACTACTTGTTACAAATTACATATAGTCAGATTGAACTGTTACATAATGCACGTAGTTCAACACCGCAGTCAATATGAAATTCATGTAGTCAAACACTACTGTTATTACTGTTAAGCACTAACGTTGATATCACCACATACGTATCTCAGTGTGACTCGGCCTGCTGGCCGGCACGGTCACTCTACCCTCCAGACTTGTACCAACACGTGAACACTGAATTGGTGGATTAACATCGTAATGGTGTACCAGATATCCTCATATTCAC
The DNA here is from genome assembly GCA_030141615.1 of Unio pictorum. Classification (NCBI taxonomy): domain Eukaryota; kingdom Metazoa; phylum Mollusca; class Bivalvia; order Unionida; family Unionidae; genus Unio; species Unio pictorum. Next base: position 2,977,509 of record JARLTB010000206.1, read on the forward strand.
ATGCTCATCTAGCTATTTATACCCGGTGAGCTGAATATGGAAAAGAAACAACTTTCCGAACAGTCTGCTTTAATTGCAACTACTTGAAACAATACAACGGTTATGAATGGGTTGATATAACCTGCCTGGGATGTATTGTAGGGATGGTATGCAGTTACAAAAAAAATAAGAAATAGTAAGACATTAATACATACATAGTATGTTTTCAACATTAGTCATAGTAGCGACCAGATAAAATTATCATCTCGCTACCAAATTGCATAGGTCATTCCCTCTTCATAAATTGAATTACAAGTACGAAAAACAACGCAACCACATAATACACAGTTGAATGTGCTTTACGAAAAAATGAATATTAGCTGTAAACAATGAAAAGAGTTGATTTAAAAACATACAACTCACCCAATACTTTGGCTCAAACAAAGTTAAAATGACATATATATATATATATATATATATATATATATATATATATATATATATATATATATAGTCGTGCGCATTAATACATAATGCGCTCATGCTGCGCAAGCAATAAAGGCGTCACGCAATACAAAGAAAAATTATATTTATAAAAATATTATGCCACGTGAAACAAGACACCTTGATAATAGTAAAACGTATGGTGATCTAACTGGGCCATATCATTCATTTCGCTACAACATGCAATTAGAGACCTGTATCAGATTTCAAATGTAAATGAGTAAATTTAATTTAATCAGTTCTGATAAATACATGATATATTTCTGTGTCTCAGGCCACTTATATGAGGAAAACTGAAATTATTGGTGCTGACTCCAGGTTATTATCACAGAGCATTGTTATTTAGTACATTAAGTTTTGCCATAGTTTACCAATGAGTTCTTCTGTTTGACATTTAGGTTGATAATGGGCAGTCAAGTGTTGATACAAAGAGGCCTTCATCTGGACCAAGCCCTGAGAACTCTGAAAATGATACACAAGGTAAGAGCAATCGACACAGAATTGACCCATGTATTGGATTTAATTAATTTAGGTTGAGCACAATAATTGTATGGAACAAATTGTGAATTGTAGAGGTTTGTCTTAATTAGTTACATGTATGTGACAGTACAATTTACCAAAAATGAGTGCAAAGTGGAAATACATAGCTGTATAAATGATTTACTAGACAGCCGTCATTATGCATCGTTGCATATTTTATATTCTATTTTATTTTTGAAAGTACATAAGGTATATTTCTTGATGAGATATATCAGTGGGAGAAACATGATATAACCATAACGGTGGTGCTACTTATATTGCCCCAGTTGTGATATCATGTTTGGAACTATGTGTTGTTATGTTTCATTTAGAAACAATGTATTTCCTGCAAGCCTGCCAACCAACCCAATTTACCACCGAACAAAATATCTAGCAATAAACAAATATTGCAGCCAAAATACTTTACATGTCAACTTACAATCATGAAAACCTGCAGTTTAATGCTTTTACATTCTGAAGCTTGTTGGAATGTTCTTTCATGTTGTCACAGAAGCCCTACCCCAGAAAGCTCTGACCTATGATTTATTGCTTCCAAACGATCAATCATACAGAAATTCACAATTAGAACCATTATAATGTACAATCAAATTTGGTGCAAGTCACAGTCCCAAAATTCTTCTAGCATTTTTGAATTTCATTTTGAAGCAATCATTCTTAGCATTCACACATATTTAAGAAACTAGACCCATCAGTTTGAACATTTTGAAGTCTCTCTCTCTCTCTCTCTCTCTCTCTCTCTCTCTCTCTCTCTCTCTCTCTCTCAAGCAGTCCTGATAACATAATACCAAGAATATGGGATTTCATGAACTCTGCAAAATTCTTATGAATTTACGCCCTTGGAGAGCATTGATGTGCGAGAACTCTCACAAACTTGGGTTCAGTCATGCATTTGAAAATGGTCTATATGTAGTATAATACTTTTTCCCAACTATTCACCCTTTAAGCACTTGTAGTGACATAGGTCACACCAATAGAAGTATATTTCTTGTGTTGAGGAAAAGTCTTTTTCTTATATTTAAGTAAATGTTAAAACATTTGAGGTATATATATATATATATATATATATATATATATATATATATATATATATATATATATATATGTGTGTGTGTGTGTATGTTTGGAAGTTTTAACAGCTTTAACAGATTTTCAGTTGTATCACTAAGTTGTCAGTTGTTTTCAGTGAGGCAGTTTATATTGATGTCTAGCACCCGGGCATGGGCATAATGCAAACATGTAGCACCGGGTCCCACCCAGTCACATTATCCTGACACCATATCGACCATTCCTAACACTATCCTCTTTCTACTGAGTGACAAGTGAGGCACCTGTTAGTAACAGTTTTTAAAGTCTTTGGTACGACTCGACCAGGGATCCAAAGGGTGATCTTTCATATCCGTAACCATTTATGTCAAAGGAGCAGTCATCTTTGTGAGGTATTATTAGCTCAGTTAAAAGTGTTATAATTAGGTATGTATTATTGTAAAATAATGTGTTATAATTAGGTATGTATTATTGTAAAATAATGTGTTATAATTAGGTATGTATTATTGTAAAATAATGTGTTTCTTGCTTGTTTGTATTTATAGTAGAAGTCCCAATTAGTGATGAAGGAAAACAACCAGTCATTGAGGTGACATCCACACAGATAGGACAGGAAATTGTAAGTACTCCATACTTGAGTCTTGCATCATATCACAGTTAAAACATTGTGTATCACTAATTCAATTTCAGTGTGATGTTTATTACAGCACACAATTTGCAACATGTGATATGGAATGAAGATACACATGTTCATGTTATTCAGTCAGTTTTAGCATTAAATCATGATCATTTGTTCAGTAGAAGTGAAATGTTATGGTGGGGTGATTTAATTGTTCTCACTTTACAGGAGATACATTTTCTTAATTAAACCAAAATTTAAATATTATAAAGGTGGTACATGATTGTATATCACTTTGCTGAATTTCTACAAGTCAGTTTGCTGAATTTGTTTGATGGTTTGAATTTTATGCTGGTTTTATGTCATTGTTTCATAGTTTGAAATGTATGCTGCTGGTTTTCTACAATCTTTTGATGGTTTAAATTTATGCTGTTTTCTATCATTTTTTTACAGTTTGAAATGTATGTTTGTTTGGTGGTTTGAATTTTATTCTGGTTTATTATATTTGTTTTATAGTTTGAAATGTATGCTGCTTTTTATCTTTAATTTATGGCTTTAATTTTATGCTGGTTTTCTATTATTGTTTGATGGTTTGAATTTTTCCGCTGTTTTTCTGTCATTGCTTTATGGTTTCAAATAAATGCTGATTTTCTATCATTGTTTGATGGTTGAATTTATGCTAGTTTTCTATCATTATTTGATGGCCTAAAATTTATGCCACTTTTCTTTCATTGGCTGATTGTTAAAAATTTATTTTGGTTTTCTATCATTGATATTTTTTATTGTTTGAAATTGATGCTGATTTTCTATCATTCATTTTTTTCATTGCATTTGTATCATTGTATGATGGCTTGAAATGTATGCTGATTGTCTCATTCTTTTTGATTGTTTGATATTTATTTTGGTGTTACATGCTGATTTTCTCATTGTTTGATGTTTTCAAATTTTGCTGGTTTCTGTTTCTGATGATCTGAGTGTTGCTAAATTTCAGGATAAAAGTAATGTAGGAATTTGTTTAACGCTGATGTATATTTGACTTTATTGTGCTATTGTGACCATATGTAGTCTACCATTTAACATTATTATTTTAACCAAGACAATAGGTAAACAACCGTGGTTTAGTCTAAAATGACTGAAATTGCGTGGTCAGGAAACTGGAGTCACATTTTATCGAATAATAATAATAATAATAATAATAATAATAATAATAATAATAATAATAATAATAATAATAATTGATAACGATAATAATTAATACAACTACTAGTAATAATATTGATAATAATAATAATAATAATAATAATAATAATAATAATAATAATACTAATGCTTTGTTATAGAGGGTGACTCATAACCATTTTTGTTTTATAAAGAAAATGTTTTTTTTTTCAGTCCTAAACAATCATTTCTGGTTTGATATTTATAACATAATCAACGTATTATTAAGAAGATAATGTCACAATAATTGTACATTTTATGTAATAATAATAATGACGTCAATTGCAGTCACAAACATTATGGTGATACACGTGATGAACAGTATGGAATGTTTTCATATCTTCTGCTGTCACGTGTTTCTATACAATCATGCTGTACAATTATGTATTATAACACAACTCTTAATTTAGTTTTATATACTTTATCAATTATTTATTATCGATACCAGCTTGGTATCCTTTAAATGAGTTAAAGACAAAATGTAAGACTTTCATCTAATAGTTTTGCGTATGTAGATGTCCACTAGTCACATTAAGACTATTTTATATATATATACTGTTACAGTGTGTTATGATTGTGGGGTGTGAAAATAAGTTACAAAAGATAGCTGAAACAAATTGTGTTTAAAAACTTAAACAGATAATATACATGTATTTTCCTTTGCACAAATAATTAATCCCAAATAGTCATAAAAATTATATCAAACGTCTTAATGTATAAAGTACCAAATAAATCCCAGTGGTGTACTACTAAATTTCAATTGAATGTGTTTACATCTCAAATTTGATATTATGCCAATACTTGGAATTTGGTACACTGATAATTCTTCATGTAATGCAGTGATATAAATTAAAAAGGTAATTGAAGGAATTTAGAATAATTTCCACACAAAACAAATTATTCCAAGAAGAAAATGACCAGTTTGATATTGCTGTGAATAAGTTAGATGAATAAATAGACCAAAATTAAAAATTGAATATACAGCAATAAGCTGGATGCCATGATGCGACTTTAGATTTTAAGTTCGGAATTAGTAATTTGGAAGTAAACATCATAATATAATACTGACACACAATAATTGAGGAAATATTTTAGTCAGTTTCCTTTCTAAACCATTTCAAATTGTCAAGAAGTTTATGAATTTCTAAAAGCGAGAGAATAAACTAGACTCAGATTCAAATAAATGTTTACTTTCATTAAATATTTGGATATTAAATATATAGTTAAATAAAAAATATTAGCTATGTTTTACATTGTTTGCAAAATAAATGTCTCTACTTTGGAAACTCACCCTCCAAATTTAAATCTAATGAAAGGCTATGCAAGCTGAAATGGTGCCAGTCAGCAGTACATTTTAAATTTATGACTTTTGATACGAAGAGTCCTTTTTCCTGACAGTAAGTAGGGGCACGAGCTGGCCGAGTGGTCTAATGCACTCACTTTTACCAAACATTGCCATCTCACCTGTGTGCATAGGTTTTGGACTCAAGCACAGTGTTGTATGTGATAAATCTCTCAATAGATTTCTTTCCGTCGGTGGCTGATACCAGGATTGTTCTGGGTTCTTCCTCTGATAGTTATCATGGGCTGGAAAATGGTTTTAAACCCTACAGCTACAATTTGAAAAAATGCAAGCTTCTGGTTCTCATTTACACTATAAGTGTTAAATGTGACCACAAAATGAAAGTCTATATAATACGACGCATGTATGTAGATTTGTCACACAAAACTTTTACAGCAAGTCTTTTTTCAAATTAAACATAAGCAATGAATTTAGATGTGTAAGATAACACATTTACAGTAAGTCTTTTTCAAAATAAATATAAGCCATGTATGTAGATTAGTAAGAACTAAGATAACTCATTTACAGTAAGTCTTTGTCAAATTAAATATAAGTCATGCATGTAGATTTGTCAGATAACAAATTTACAGTAAGTCTTTGTCAAATTAAATATAAGTCATACATGTAGATTTGTAAGATAACAAATTTACAGTAAGTCTTTGTCAAATTAAATATAAGTCATACATGTAGATTTGTAAGATAACAAATTTACAGTAAGTCTTTGTCAAATTAAATATAAGTCATGCATGTAGATTTGTAAGATAACAAATTTACAGTAAATCTATGCTGAATTAAAAATAATGCATGTATGTACATTTGTAAGATAACACATTTATAGTAAGTCTTTGTCAAATTAAATACAAGGTATGTATGTACATTTCTTAAATTAAGAAGAGGAACATGTATAAATTGTAATATTATTACATATACTATTGAAGATCATGACATAACAAATTACAGAATTAAAAAAATATCAAACAAAACAAAGACTGATATAAGTCTGAATTATTTCTTCACCCTTGTCTACAGCCGATTGAGCAGAGTGTTGAGGAAGAATTAAACCAGGCAGGAATTAAGATGTCCACAACGGAGCGGGATTTATTTATTAAATTTCAGAATGAAATTGGCACAGATATTTACTTCAGGTAAAGAAATAGCATTATTTATTTACATTCAGTCCCTTATCAAAACAATTCTTTTTACTCAGTGTAACTAAAATCGGATCTTCACATTTGTATGTAAAAATCTGACAACGAGCACTTAGGGGTCATATTCTGGTGACCTGTTGTATTAGCACAATTGCTGAGTTTACAAGCCGATTAGATGAAGTCTTGTATCTTTGCATTTGGGAGACTAGACAGCATGGATGAAGATAATCAATGAATCACTATAAAATTTCTAAAAGCTGCATTTCCTTTGGCTGTTTAAAGGTAATCGGAACATGATCCCTAAGCATTCACTGTCAGATCTTTATGTAAGACAGTGGAGATGTAATTTTAATTAAAATGCTTTTCACTTTGGGTCCCAGATAATTTTTAAATTGGGAATAAAGATGATAATTAAAGGCATTTATTTACATGCATTACACATAATTAAATGCATTTATTTAGAGGTATTATATCTAAATTCATTTAGTTGCATACTGGACATGTATGGAAGAATATATATTTCCATTATGAGAAAAAGGATGATTTTTTCCTTATTTCATTGAAGACATCCTTTGTAAATGTATGCATTCTTTGAACCATTACTATTGCTAAAACAACATAAAATATTTTGAGTAGGAGTTTTACACATTGCTACGAGGGTAACCTGTAACCACCCTTTTGTCGAAACTGGAATATATTCAATTTTTTTCCAAGTGGCTTTATGTAACATCAACTGCAACAATCATAATGCTTGAATTTGAATTGATCGGAGAAAAAAAAATGAATATAATAGTAATTTATTTTTGTTAAGTGTTGTTAAGTTCCACCCTATTATTAATTTTGTTCCTGCCATTGAAACATTCTTATCCTGCATGACTGCCTCAGTGGCTTTAGTGGATATAGCGCCCATGTCTGAGGCGAGTGGTTGCAGGTTTGAACCCATGACCTTTAATCCTAAAGAATTACAAAACATAGTACTATTATCTCCCTTGCATGGCACTCAGCATTACATTACAAGGTTAATGTTGAAACTGGTTATCCTGGTGTCAAGATAATATCAATGGGTGGACATAATGCTACATGTCTGCTGCCTGATGTACCAGTGATAGACATCACTTTAAACTGCTGCATGATACCCCAATGACAGACATCACTATAAACTGCTGCATGATGTTCCAATGATAGGCATTACTTTAAACTGCTGCATGATGGCCCAGTGATATACATCACTTCAAACTGCTGCCTGATGTCCCAGTGATAGACATCACCATAAAGTGCTGCTGAATGTCCCATTGATAGACATCACTATAAACTGCTTCCTGATGTCTCATTGAGAGACATAACTATAAACTGCTGCCTGATGTCCCATTTATAAACATCACTATACACTGCTGCCTGATGTCCAAGTGATAGGCATCACTTTAAACTACTGTCTGATGTCCCAGTGATATACATCAATATAAACAGCTTCCGGATGTCCTATTGATAGACATCATTTTAAACAGCTGTCTGATGTCCCAGTGATATACATGACTATAAACTGCTGCCTGATGTCCCAGCAATAGGCATCATTTGAAACTGCTGCATGATGTCTCAATGATAGGCATCTATTTAAACTGCTGCCTGACGTCCCAGTGATATACATCACTATAAACTGCTGCCTGATGTCCCAGAGATAGACATAACTTTAAACTGATGTCTGATGTCCCAGTGATAGGCATGACTTTGAACTGATGCCTGATGTCCCAGCGATAGGCATTATTTGAAACCTCTGCCTTATGTACCAGTGATAGACATCACTATAAACTGCTACCGGATGTCCCATTGATAGACATCACTATAAACTGCTGCCTGATGTCCCATTGATAGACATCACTATAAACTGCTGCCTGATATCCCATTGATAGACATCACTATAAACTGTTGCCTGATGTCTCAGTGATATACATCATTTTAAACTGCTGCCTGATGCCCAGTTATAAACATGACTTTAAACTGCTGCCTGATGTTAAAGTGACAGATATAACTTTAAACTGCTGCCTGATGTTCCAGTAATAGACATGACTATAAACTGCTGCCTGATGTCCCAGTGATAGACATCATTTTAAACTGCTGCATCATGTCCCTGTGATAGACATGACTATAAACTGCTGCCTGATGTCCCAGTGATCGACATCACTTTAAACTGCTGCCTGATGTCCCAGTGATTTAAATCACAACTGCTGCAATGAAGACAATACCTCTGTGACTAAACATGTTAAAGCTTTGTGAAAAGTAAACCCCAAAAATCAAAGGAGGCATTTATCCTGCACATAAGCACAATGAAGGATTCCTTCTTTCCATATTTCTAAATGACAAGCAAGTACTGATGGCAAAGTGTTACATTGTGAACATTGATGTGTACTGATATCTTATTCTTTTTCTTTTTTCAGTACTAGAAAACGTGAACATGCCCATATAGGAATATTGTAAAGTTTTTGGATTCTTATCATATGTGTCTAATATCTCTAAAAAGCAGTGAGTGAAAGTAAAATTACAGAAAACCCAGTTCTTTAAAGTGATCAGAATCACCATGAAAACATTGCTGATCAAATGTAAGATTTGCTGTAGTTAACATTGAGTTTCAGTCAGCAGAAATTCAAAAATAATACTGAAATGCCTCTGGGGACAGATGGAGTAATGTGCGTAGAGAAATCAAAATAATAACTGATTTTGTAGTTGCGGAATTTACTATCTTCCCTTTGTGTTCCAACAAATTAGCATTGATTCCCACTGTTTCCATGCACACAGTCAGTATTAAATAGTTTTGATTATGTGCATATGTGAGCCTTCTTGTTCCCTGCAGACTGGTCCAATAGCTTGGACACCCTACTGTGAGTATATCAACAGGATACATTGAGCTCAGCCTCTTTCATGATCCCTAGAGTACCTCATTCTCGCCCCCTTCCCGGCAGACCATTTGGGTTTAACGTTTTGCATATACATCAATAATATCTATCGAGAGAGAGTCAGTATTGACTGCCGCAACTGGATTACAAGAAACCTTTCATTGTGCCATCCTACATCAAAATTAGATAAAATACAATTCCTAATCTATTTAGTACATGAGAAACGAATAAGTGTAATTCTGTATGCAGCAGTGAACTCCCGAATACATTTTTGTTCAAATATAATTCTTTGACATCAAGTACACACATTTTACTGATTTAAAACCTAAAAATAATACTGAAAATGAGGGGTCACAATTGCAGATTGATTCTTATAGGTCATCTAAGTTAACAAAATAGCTGAATGATAGGAATAGTATTTCTATTAGGGTCTTATCAGCACCATCTTGGATAAAGCAAGCATGACCCAAGCTAGGGTATGGGCAGCACTCTCACAGAGTGTTAATGTGCCACTCACAGATAGGGCAGGTGAGAATTATAATAGAGTTAGATGAATTTTAATTGGCAACACAAATGGTGCCTTCTTTATTTCAGAATTACTTGTAGAATAAGGGAGCTATACTATCATGTTTACTTACAGCATAATGTATTTTAATTTTCAGTAAGGGTACACATAGGTTAATTGATGGCCATGAGACCCTGAAGGCTACTGAGATATTCATTGAGCAGAAACGACCTGATATGAAGGACAAATGGCTTGAGTACAAAAGTCAGGGAAAACTTACCCTTGAACTGATAGGTACGTAGTTTCTTTCTCATTTTACGAACATTCCGTTTTCTTTCTTCAACATGTAATATATTTACATTAGTTTAATGTGGATTGAATCTTCTGACATGATAATGTTGATAATGTTTGGAACTCATTTCAGGTGATTGGGTAGATTCCCATTGGTTATGTAGAAGTCCTAATTAATTCAGGTTACACACAGTGTGGTGTTTGCTAGCCTATATATATATATATATATATATATATATATATATATATATATATATATATATATACATAAATTTATGAATAAATAGAGATAAAATGTTTTATTTTTACTTTTAATATGTATTGGTGTTGTTTATTATATATATATATATATATATATATATATATATGCAACGTTCCCTCTAGGTGAATGATAGATGTGCTCGCTGCACTGCGCGAGCATTACGATGACGAGTAAAATTTAACTTTGGAATGAGCAAAAATTGACATTTCAGCTGCATGGGGATGCCTGAGCAGCTGCACGTGTGCGCACGCACGTAGGTTAGAGGGAACGTATATATTTATATATAATAATATGCATAAATTAAGATTGTTGAATTTTGATCAATAATAATTATACTAATTATACTTCCACCTCTTCTGGGGTGGCATGTGTGCAGACATTAAAAGATAATCAAGACCGGTGAAAACTGTACAATTTCCGTGGATCTTGTTAACACAGTATAAACTGGAAAATTCCACATTGTGCATTGGGCAGCAACACCTTTACTTTTTTAGGAAACTTGGATTGTTTGTCGGTCAAACAGAATGTTTTCTTTCCTATGAACGTTAGATTGTTTGTTAGTCAAACAGAATGTTTTCTTTCCTATGAAACTTGGATTGTTTGTTAGTCAAACATAATGTTTTCTTTCCTATGAAAGTTGGATTATTTCTTGGTGAATTATGATATTGCTTTCCTTTGAAAGTTTGTTGGTCAAACAATGTTTACTTTCCTATGAAAGTTGGATTGTTTGTTGGTCAAACAATGTTTACTTTCCTATGAAAGTTGGATTGTTTGTTGGTCAAACAGAATTTTTAATTTCCTATGAAGTTTTGTTGTTTGTTGGTTAAACATGATGTTTATTTTATTATAGAAATTAGACTATATGCTGAGATAAATGAATCAGACTTGATTTAACATATATACAGATTATCACAAACTGGAGCATAATACAGATAATTGAAGATCCATTTTGGATTTTGTATGTAACAGTATTAACGTTCTCATCATTCTATTTATATTGAAACTGTTTAGGACAGCTTGATACACATGGTATTCATTTATGTAATGGCTCTAAGTTGTGCCATGTCCCTAATTAAAGTTATCTGATAGATCCATTTCACAGGTAAATATAGGTTGTACTAACATATGCGTCATGATTTTGATTCAGTCATGTCTGTCTTTACATCAGTTAGTCCATGAAAATCTTATTTGAAAAAGCAATTCAAAGTTGTATCTATGTGTAGACCTGTCAGATCATGCATTACATTTCATGTTACAAGAGTTATTTTTCCAAACCTTATGTTCCAAACAATATTTTTATGGAAGTTTTATGTTAATTGGCACTGAAGACAAAATAATTTGTTTCAGAAAATCTAATTTGAAACAGAGATTCATTTAAAATTCTCAATCTATTCAAGAATTTTTACAAGGTTCTGTATATATCAATACATGCAATTTTTTAAATACATTTTGCAGACAAAATATTCAAATTAATTTACTCCGTCTTCCGTGTCATTGATATTCATGTAAGCATGACTCAGTAAACTTTGCAGCATAAACAAGCACTGAGGCACCGATTAAGTTATATAAATTGTATTTATCATGACAATAAACAAGCACTAAGGCACCGATTCAGTTTGATGAATTGCATTTATCATGAAAATAGAATGAAAGTAAATGACTTAGGAGTCACTGAGCATATACGTGTTCATAATTCGTTAAAATGATTGGTTTCAAAACTATCTCACAATACATGTATTATTCGATCTACTCGTGTGAATCTAAAAATTATGTTCTGTCTTCTTCAGATGTTATCTATGCAAAGGAGAGGAATCCAGATCTACATGACAAGAAAGATGAAATATTGGGACAGATGGAAGATTTAAACATCATTGTAAAGGCAAGGATGTTTGATGAACATGGAGTCAAGGTCAGTTAATGACAAAATATCCTGTTTTATTTGCAAATATTGTCAGACTCCAAATCGTAAAACATATGACTCGTTTTAAAAACAATACTGCCGTATAATGAATACAAGTTTTGAAAACGATTCAAGCTGGTTCAAAATTAATAAGCATGCAAACAAATTGTAATGCATACATTAATTTATCATAAATTAAAATCTTTACATTTTGTAATATCTTTACTGCCAAATAGGTTTATCATCTGAGATTGCAGAAAAGGACATTTATGAAAGTTTTTATTTCCTTACATCATTTATGATTAAATCATTAAAAACCGTATTTTGATGCTAAGTGACATAGGTAGCAGTTTGTAAAATTAAATGTACTATAGATATTTGTCCCAGGGTTATTCTGTATTGTGTATGAACGTAAAATTTGGCAAAACTTTGTTATGCATTAATGCTTCCTTGACATTAAATCTGTTTAAAGTAGTAAATTTTGGCAGAGAATTCATAAAAAGTGATAATTCATGTGTTGTTTTTATTATTTTATTTATCCAAATTCCTATTAAGGCCATACAGAAGTGCCAAAAGAAAAATAATTCTACACATAGTCCCAAGATTAGTGACTTAAATAAATCGACAAGCCCTGACTGAAATTCCAATATCCTTAACTACAATTAGCACATGCCCACATTTCCTCTTTTTAATATTGTGCAACAATGTTGCAATAGTTACAGTTAGAATATAAATTAAGTGGGGATAAAAAGGTTTCAAGAAATATAAATATCATTAGCTTGTATCACAACACTCACTAGGAAGTGGATAGTCCTGGTGTTCAAACTTCTAATGCTGAATTATCTGAGTTAATCCTGGTCAGAGCCAAGTTGACATATGTCGATTGCAGTATGTGCAAATAATTGGGGATGTCCATTTTATTTTTGGCTGGTGTGTTTCACAAAGTAAAACTCCATCAACTAAGAGTTCTGACAATTAAGTTTGGCATTTGTTGAATACTTCCTAAATCAGCTTCAGAAATGAGATCCACTTGAAAACAATTCCTACATCTGAAATATTCATGTTTTGCATTTTAAATAGCCAATAGTCTGATTACAATGAAATAGTACCACTGTTCACAAACTTTAAAAACTATGATACATCTGGCTTTAACATTCTCATTCAATGTAATGGTATATAATAATTGTCGTGTTCTTGTACAAACATCTTTCATTGTTTTGATTTACGTAAAATTGTTTGTTCTACAGTCGACTCCACTTAACTGCACATCGGTTAACTGCACACTTCGGATAACTGCACGTAATCACGCCGGTCCCGAATTTTCCCAATGCTTAAAAATGTACTGTGCCGTACTCTGGTTAACTGCACACTCTGGTTAACTGCACGGTCTCGTGACGGCCCCGAGGGTGTGCAGTTAACCGGAGTCGACGGTACTTCCAGATCCTACCTATGCGAATTAGCATTATGGGCTCACCTACTGCAGCCATCAAAACATCTCAAGTAGCTGTTTTCACCCATTTAAGTAAGATGTGAAATGGTCATTTGTACCTCTTTGCCTTTAATTGCCACTCTATTAACTGCTCCAGTGATAGTTTTACATCAGCTCCAATCATGACTGTTTACAATTTATGCATACTACATCAAAGAGGTATATGCTGAAAGCGGTGTTTTTTGTCTCTTTTTTAAGATTAGAGAAAGTTGCGTTTCCTGGAAACACGACAGTGTCAGTGAGTTTTTTAATACGCAGACATATATTTAGCATGATGCACTTTACTTCAGTCTGATTAAAATCAAATCTCAATTCAACATAGGAGAGTGGTGATCTGATTCTGATAGTCAATTTTATGGCAGGTATGTCAACATGTTGAAAATATATTTAGGCATTTCATCAGCATGATTTTAAGCTTTATCAGGCAGTATAGTAATAAGTAGAGAAAACAACTTTTAAATACATTCATTGCAAGATACAACTCCTTCACAATTCCAATAAAACTTATTTGACTCTTTTGACTAGTTAAGATTGTCATGGGTAACATAAGAAATATAAAGAGCAAATAATAAGATCCTAGCAAAATGACTTTGATACAACCTTGAATATTGTCTGTCTATCCACCAAATCTGTCTTGTTATATGTGTAAGTATGGATATATATATATATATATATATATATATATATATATATATATATATATATATATATATACATACAGTCGGCTAAGCTTATATGCAGTGCCTCGGGACCGATGCTATGATATGCAATTAGGCGGCGTATGCACTAAACCGGCGTTCATGTTATGGCGTGTATCTGGTGCAGCATGCATATTGATACCCATTATTTCTCCGAAACAAAACCCCATTTGGCCTAGTTTATTTAAATGTGACGTAATTTGCTCTGGTATCATATGGAGGTCAGTTTTGTCAGAAGATCGAGGAGCAGACTTGTGGTCAGCGCTCAAATCTTAATCTATCGAATTTAATTACCAGACTGGATCGTGTTCTTCACGAGTGCGTTACGAGTTTGTATTAAAACTAAAGCGTGCTAAAGCCGTCGACCATGCTTGGTTAATTATTATGGTTATCTACTACCGCACCTCCTTGTGATCAACAGAGAATCAGAGCTAATGCCGTCTTGGTAATATTTATGGTTATCTACTATAGCACATCCTGGTGACCAATGGAAATCTAATAGCTGTGATGCTGGTATTAACAGACCTCATCAACCTTGACCGCCAATGTTTTCATTTTTTTTAAACAATGCAGAAACTTAACACATACTAATGCATGTTCAGGCCAGAAAAATGTATGCAATAATGCGACATATGCATATAGACGATATGCAATTGTCCGACAATGGTATCCATTGAAAACAATAGTAACAAATCGGGACCAGCACAACGCTATGCAAGAAAGTGAAATATACGATATGCACATATTTGGAGCCGACTGTGTATATATACATATTTTTTATATATGATGAATGACTAAGCTAAAAAGAATGAGATTTTGTTTTTGTTTAATCATTTCTGCACTAGTTACATCCTTCCGATTTCAAGAACCATATGTACATTTTCTAACATTAGTAATATATGAGAACATCTGCTATTTATCTGTCTGAATGATGATTAGTGTCATATGTACATTTTCTAACATTAGTAATATATGAGAACATCTGCTATTTATCTGTCTATTAGTGTCATATGTACATTTTCTAACATTAGTAATATATGAGAACATCTGCTATTTATCTGTCTGAATGATGATTAGTGTCATATGTGCATTTTCTAACATTAGTAATATATGAGAACATCTGCTATTTATCTGTCTGAATGATGATTAGTGTCATATGTACATTTTCTAACATTAGTAATATATGAGAACATCTGCTATTTATCTGTCTGAATGATGATTAGTGTCATATGTAGCAGCAGAGGGGGCGAATCAGACAAACCTTTTTGTTCGAATGATATGTTATGTATTGTATAGTATGGTGAATCATACAACCATATGATATGTATTGTATAGTATGTTATGTATTGTATAGTATGGTGAATCTTACGACCATATGATATGTATTGTAATAGTATGGGTGAATCATACAACTTTTTTGTTCGAAATCTCATATTTTACCCCCCAAAAAATAAAGTCTCTTTTTGGCAAATGGAGACTTAATCATCAGGGTCGCAACGTCGTTGTCATTCACCTCCTCTGCTGCTAGAACTTTCAGTTCTGGGTCAATGATAAAATCATCAACAATGAAAATCACTACGATGAAAATCCTTTTAGGATTTCAACCGAATATTTGATCCAATCCGATACGATATCGTGTTCGAGGGTCTTAGGACGAAAATCTTTTTAGGATTTCACAAACAGACTAATCGCTAACACCTCACCTTGTAGATCAATCAGATTATTAGACTGGTCAGTGAAGTTGAAATTAATTCTGGTTAATGAATTATTATGACATCGCATATAGACTGGATTAGTTGGATCTTCAATAATTAGAAACCCTGGAGGGGCTGTTGGTGCAAATGAATACAAAATATATCCTTGCTGGGCTTGATTTGATCGTTCTAGATTTATTTGATAGCTTCCTTTGATAACGTCACACACTAAATTGAGCGCAATCACCGATGAAATATTCACATTTTGAGGAGCAATATGACTGCCACCACCATCTGGGTCATTATTGTGTTTGAGGATTTTAATTTCCGGTGATGATGTTTTTTTCCATGCATCATGAATTATTTTAAAACCAACATCGATGGCATCATTGAGAAGTTTTTTTAGTTCTGGTACGTTATATCCTGGTAGTTTGAATGTTGGAATGTCTTTGACGGGGATTTTATAGTCTGTTGCAAATATTGTTCTCGATATGGGACTATCGTCATCTAATATATCTTGAATAATTTTCAAATTAAATGTTTCCATATCGTCGATAATTTTATTGCATGTTTCTACGACGCTGATAAATTCATCTCGGGTAAGAGAGATGGATTTAAGGGGTATTAACAACAGTGAAAAATCATTATTCATTGCTGTGAAATTTTCAATAATTTTAGATTCGTTAACAACATTATGTCCTTCTATTCTACCCCCCCCCCCCTATTCCACTTCTCCATCTCCTCCTTAGATTGATTGAATCCGAGACCAAAAAAATCTCTAGTAATTCTATGATCTTTATAACTCCTTATTGGATTATCAGATTTTATCCTGTCTGTGACATAATCAGTTTTTTGTGGTTCTGGTAAATCAACGGTTTTCCCCCCTGGTGGTAATTCAGGCCATCCTAGTACGGTTCTTATTGAGCTTTGATAGATATCTACGACGTAACCATCTGTGCTTATTTCAATGGCAGATGATAGTGTTGGCTCATGAACCGTTATAGCTATTTTTGATTCTGATCCAGTAATCGATTTTATTCTACGTTGCGATTCGTTATTGATTTGTTCAATTTGGTATGATCCGGTTGGTATGGAAACAACGTTCCAGTCTGGGGTACCGTCGTCTTTATTTTTATTTGCAAATACCAGTGAATTATTCGGTTGTTGACCACCAAATGATTTTGATCTGATATTAGGCCAGTTATGATACACTCGTAATTTTGCTAGCACTATCTCCTTCACTGGAACCGGAGAGGGGAAATTCACACTGAATTCTGGATTCGTTGATGTTATTGATATCATGCTTGTTTGTACTGGGTTCGTGTTCTCCACTATTTGTTGAAGTAATTCCATCGGTGTTGTCATTGTTATTATACTCATGATGTATTTCTAATTTTGATATTGCGGAATCATAGACACGTACCATCACTGAGAACTCACTATCTGATATCGTTGAGGTTATTGAGATTATTCTGGTTTTCGGGTTCGGGTTCTCCAATTCCATCGGTGTTGTCATTGTTATTATACTCATGTTGTTGTATTTCTAATTTTGATATCGCGGAATCATAAATACTGACCATCGCTGAGAACTCACTATCTGATATAATTGTATCATCGAGTGACGACGATATCAATGAGGATAATTGCGAGTATGCGGTTGATACAACATGAAATTTAATCGCATAGTCTTGCAGTTTACTCTGGCTGCATGATGATATTTTTTTTTGTGATCCCGGTTGATATACCCGCGATTGAAGCCACCGCAGAAATGCAAATTGGAACTACGAACGGAGCAATCATTGTAACCGATGCAAGTATTATTCCGGCGCCAGCGAGAACGCCTGACACTGAGTACATAGTAACATCAATTACAGTGATTCTTCGGCGGTACTTTTTTTATTTTTATTTGATACTCCTCGGCGAGGGTTTTGAGTCTATTTTGATATTCTCTGACCTGATCATAGCGATATTGCGATGATGAAATCATTTTTATTTTAAAAACGCTAGCGTTTTCAATTACGATTTCAACTTAGATCCGCTACGAATTCCACATACCATGTTGTTGAAACTCTAACCAAATTTTTATCAGTAGATGTTAACGTGAACTGTTCAGTTGTATCCTTGTCGATGATCGTTGAAATCGTATTGTTGACCCCGGATGAACTGGACGATGAAATATTAAATTGAGTCGTTGTTACTAGTGTTAATCGATAAATACCTTTAACGGTTGCAGTGATATCTAATTTGTTGCTTGTAGGTGTCCACGCAAATGATCCGTGTTGGATCGTGTATACTAAGTTTTTGGTTTTCTCATGAGGGATTTTTGTTTTTTTAATGATTGTTATCATCCTCGGAAAATCAGTTTTGATGGCTTCTATGAAAGTTTTCGTCTCATCAATAAACGTTTTAATTTCAGCGATAGATGGTGTAACTACCATTGGAGACCCAAAGAACTTATGAATGACATTTCTACGAAATTGAGTATAATTTTTCAAATGATCTTCAAATTCTTTATTGTATTCAGTGAATCTATCTGTAATAGTCGAGAAGAGAACACCTGGTTTGAGTTTACCCTGATCGGAAAATAACACGATAGTATCCTCGATTGCGTTTCGTTGTTTAACTAAAATATCATCCAGAGAAATATTACTAGATTTCAATTTACCCTGACGATCTTGAAATACAACTATTTCATTAGGATCAACACTTGCTAAATTCAACGTCTCAGCGATTTCATCTTCAATTATTTTTTTTATATCCTTGATAGAATCAAGGGTTGCAGTGTCATCGGGTTTGGGTTTCAGAGGTCTTCCCCAAATATCAATCATGATATTTTATACATCTCTCTCTAAAATCTTTGTTGACGACTTCGTTGAAAAATCTTCGATTTTCGCCAGCGACTACTAGTGTAGTCATTTACGACAACATGTGGTGGTTTTCTAGATGCTGAAATAGCGTCAAGAACATTTAATACTTCGCTGCCACATATTGGTGGGTCATTCATTTGTTTTTTATGGCTAGTTTTTTAGTAGCATCCATTAAATCAAAATTGGACATAGGAACCATCGGTTTGGAAATCGAAGATTTCTGAATTAATAAACCGGTCCTAGTCTTAGACCTGATCCGTGAACGGATCTCCCGCTGTACCATGAATACGGGGTTCCTGGTAGTCTTAGACCCTTTCCCCTTTTTTATAACCCTGTCCAGTTGCTTTTTTTAGTGCCATTCCTGCTGCAGTACCAACGGCTCCTAACGCTGCCGCTTTAGCCACCGCTGGGGCTGCTGCTGCAATCAATGCTGGTATTGCAGCTAACAATGGAAATATACAACCCGTTTTCATCATATTTTTGATAGCAGCCGCAGAAAGAGTAATCTGAACACCTTTTTTGGCTACAAGTGCATCATTGAAATGTTTTATTTGACGAGTTGTCAGTGATAATTTATTTGCACCATCAGTCATTTGATTCGGTTTCAAAGTGATTGTGGTTCCGCAATTTTTAGCCGATTCTCAGTGCAATTTTTTTATTTGACCAGGAGTTAACGCAACACTAATAACACTATATGACATATTATACATAATAGATTGATTCTAAATTGTAAAGCGATTCAATGGAAAAATCGTTCAAAGATTTTCTACAGGCGCATCTACCACTCTCATTCTTCCACCAACACCTTCAAGTAACATTGATTTATCACTGAGAATGACAGCAACTGCTCTATAATTAGCAATAGCACCACGGCTCACATTAGCTCTAAAATGTATATCAACAACAGATTGTCTTGTTAAATCAAGATGTTCCAGTGAAAAGTAATAGATTGGATACAGATTTTTAAACTCCAACTGCGATATTTGCAAACCAGTATCCACATTTTGATCACGTGCCATAAATGACAACAATCTATGATACACGCGTGCAATATGATTTTCTGTGTAATTAAGTTGTATATCTTCAGATGGTTCCTGTTGGCCGTTTATTCTCAGTGAGACGTCTTTAACACCTAATTGATCAAATATCATATGGCTGGAGAGTTGATTGCCAACTCGTGTGTTATCCTGTAACGCAATAAATATATGACGTGGTGCAGCAGTGCCCTGTTTTGATGCTAGATTCCAGGTAAACACATTATTAACATTTCATTATTTCACATCTGTACTCACGGTTAGCCAACTTAACAACGACTTTCCTCCTTGGTCCATAAATGATAGTAATCGTTCTTCTGCAGTAATTGATGAAGTCAACACTGGCATCCACAGTGATATTTTTGTTAAATTGACTTTACCGGCATCAGCATTGGGATTTGCAACATCTGCTGGAATCCTCCAAATTGCGTCGTTATCATCACTTTTTCGTACAAGTGCTACTGTATGCTTAGCTCCATAAATAACTTTTCGGACGTTTCTACAGAATCCAAATATGTGATGCAGTGGAATCGCGCATGAAAATGATTTACGCCGCCCTTCCAACATTAAAATACGTGTTGCAGCCCCTAGATTGAAATTCTCATTAGTACTTATAATCATATCCTCGGCATCAATATTAGCGGTGCCAGCATTATTCTTTGGTCGTCTTACAACAAATTGATTTCCTCCAGCGGTATTTTTAATATCTTTTGCAAACATCATAGAAGGTCCTGCTGATCTTGTATAATCATCAGAATATCTTGCTAGTCCTATTATTGTTGTAGCCACATCAACATCACGATCTATCGACTCAAT
Organism: Unio pictorum; assembly: GCA_030141615.1. Lineage (NCBI taxonomy): Eukaryota > Metazoa > Mollusca > Bivalvia > Unionida > Unionidae > Unio > Unio pictorum. The sequence goes on from JARLTB010000206.1 coordinate 2,998,347, forward strand.
TTCTTTTCCATCAATGAGATATCTAGCACTCTCAAATAACGCCATAATACCATTATTGACAAACCCGACTTGAGTACCAGCTGGATACGGCGCTGGTACAGCAGGAGTATCAGCAGCTGTTACAATTTCTCCTTCTACTTCAATAAACGCAGGTAGAAAGTATTTACTAGTATCATGGACTTGAAGTTCAATTCTTGATCGACTATTTGAGTCTATTGCATGATAGGCGTAATATTGATAATCGCGTACAGAATCATCCTTGCCAACTGGGGCGTCTATATCAAACGCTGGATCACGTGACTGTTTGAACATTTTATTCTATTTATCAGAGTCTAAATCGCGATTTTCACCTACGGATTTTCATCGTGAAAAACGCTAGCGTTTTCTATGTAGTTTTTTAAAGCCACTTCCCGCTATCATATTTGGGTAGGGGGTTAAAGCCATCGACGCTAATTTTTCATCTACTGCGTTATTTATTATTTTACTAACACTTGCAGGCATTTCTGCTGTAGACGGTAACGGTTTCTTTTTTCGTCTCACTAATGATGTTAGTTTATTCTTCGCAGTTGAAAACGCTTTTCCCGCAAGATCTCCAACAGCACCAATACCCTTATCACGAATAACATCAATGGCTTTCATTCCTAATTGTTTAGCTAACGGCATCACTTTCGGGGCCATTCCCGCAAATAACCCTGCAATGGTATTACCTAAACCATCACCATAGTATGCTCTATAAACTGGAAACCGTGAATTAACTACATAGACGGGTGTTGGTTTATCATGATTGTAGTGTATGATCATTATTATAAAAACACTAGTGTTTTCAATTGTTATTTGACTAATCGCAAAATCCAAGGGATTTTCGACTTCGTCATCAGATTTTTCAATTCAATCACTGTGATACCCATTTGCTAACTCGTCAATGAAATCTCGATATGTTTTGATATCCATGATACCACCTTGAAATAACCGTCTACATATATCAGCTGCTTCATTAATTATTTCCGGTGAATTATTTCCAGCTCGGAATCCTCCGATTAAAACATCTAATCGTGATATATCATTGATAACACTATCAGGACATACCCTACTTGGGGTTCCTAATCCACTTCCGCTATAACCAGTTGCTTCATCTAGTTTTTCTAAATCCGTTTCTTGTAAATAATAATCATCATCATCACGTGGTATTTGTTGTTTTTTAGGAGAGAAAGATATTTTCTTTGCAAGTTGCTGTCGCTTTCTTTGCAACTTTGGCGTTTTTTGTTGTTGTTTAAACTCTTCGTATTGATTATACACTGTACCCACCGCATTGATATATTCGATGTATGATGCACTATCTGTCTTAATTTGACTTGTTTTAGTTTTGATTTTGTAAAGTATATCAGCCCAATGAGTGAAATTCTTAACAAACTTATGATGTTCTGGTTTCAACATTTTTTTTCTGTTTTCATAAGACGTAACAACAAGCGTAGGAATTTCTGCTGGATCAGTTCCAACGATTGCTGCTAACCCTTCCTCGTTAAATCTCACGCGTAAATCATCTACTGTTCTTTTTTATTCCATTTGTTTTGTTTGTTCAGTTTTCGCTAACACAGGGAGAAAGGTCTTTCCTTGTTCACAGATTGTTGACACTACCTCATTCGTTGCTGTGGTTACTGGTTTAAACAATTCTTCAGACCCCAAAGCAAAATCAGTCTGAAGACTCTGTCGTTGTTGCAGTTTATTCCTGACAGAGTCACGAATTGGTACAAATCTCTTAATTGCATCTAATCGTTCACGAGCCAATCGGGTTGTTAATGCTTCATTGACCATTATTTGAAATCGCAAACAATTTTTCAATTGCAAAACACTTTTCCCACTTTTTTGACGTCGGGTGATTTTTAACACAGTCATGGAAGTGTTATTTCATCCTATAACAGCTTCTATCAGGTGTGGCGAAAGTATCATAATTGTATATAAAATAAATAATACTGATAGTTTCGCCATTCTATTTTTGATCATATCGACTAAACCATCCATTAACGGTCCATCGATTATTTATTCAGTGTGTGTAAAATATTTTTTATTCAGTGTGTGTGAAATATTTTTTATTCAGTCTGTGTGAAATATTTTTTATTCACTGATTTTAACACGGTCATGGAAGTGTTATTTCATCCTATAACAGCTTCTATCAGGTGTGGCGAAAGTATCATAATTGTATATAAAATAAATAATACTGATAGTTTCGCCATTCTATTTTTGATCAATCTGACACATCGTCCATCAATTTTTGACATTTCCCTTGAGGGTCGGCTAAAAAAAATGATAAAGGGTCGGGCAATCAAAAAATGATAAAGGGTTGGGCAATCAAAATTGAATTAATGCTAGTAGGTTTCTAATTTTAGAGTTGACTTCTTTTTTCAATTCGTATTCGTTACCTAATTCTTTTCGTATTCGTTCTACGATAGTATACAACGGAGCAAACACACTGATGTCACTGGAAAATGCAAGAGAGTCTCTAATAGAATTCTGAATTCTTTTGATGAGGGCATATTTCTTTGGTAGCATATATTTGTTATTCATAATCCCGTTTTCTATATCCTGAAAATCTGACCTGATTGTATCAGGATTTAACCCATCTGATAGTTCAATATCATGACTTTTCAATTTTAAAATTTCAACTATGATGCTATTCATGTTTTCAGAATTCATTATTCTATAACAATGACATATCTCTAATTGAAAAATATGACACATTAGACATCCGGTCTTTTTTGAAATAGCCGATCGACAAACCCCCTCTGCAACATATCGTACTGAGGGTCTACAAATATTGAAATACTTGCCGACTTCATATATTGATTTAAATATTTTCTCTTCGTTAGTTGTTGTATTAAAAGATTTTACTGGTTTCGTTTTTTTTGAACAAGTGCCAGTCCTTCCTCGTTTGGAATTCTCACTCTGTGTGATAGCTTGAAGATTTGATAAAGAATTGTTCCTAACATTGGAATCAATGTGATCGATAACAAAACCATATTTGATCAATGCATTAAAACATTCAAATATGAAACGATGATTGTAATATTTCTTCTTTCCAACAGTAGACATCAAATACCCCATACCATTATCCCTCCCAACTGGGTTCTTCAGTCTACAGCGTCTTACAACACCATCACTGGATGCTTCATAATTTGTACTCACAGGGTGCTGTCTGAATTCTTGGATCATTCGTATACTATACTATTTGTCTAATTCAATGACTGATCCATTTGCAGTGATTCATTATACATTAATCTTTCATTTAGATACTTGTTTTTAGTATAGCATGAGGGAGTTAAGGAGATTACCATTGAAAAATGCTAAATTCAATACTGATAGAGAGTTTAAGAGATTATTGAAAATTAATCCTAAATTTAATCTCGATAGACCCAAAAAACGTCCAATAGACGGAAACATGAAGGAGTTTAAGAGATTATTGAAAATTAATATCGATAAACCCAAAAAACATAACAAAATTAAACCCAAACGTCCAAGAGACGGAAACATGAAGGAGTTTAAGAGATTATTGAAAATTAATCCTAAATTTAATATCGATAAACCCAAAAAACGTAACAAAATTAAACCCAAACGTCCAAGAGACGGAAACATGAAGGAGTTTAAGAGATTATTGAAAATTAATCCTAAATTTAATATCGATAGACCAAAAAAAACCTTTAATAGACAGAAACATGAAAGAGTTTAAGCGATTATTGAAAATTAATCCTAGATTTAATCGCGATAGACCCAAAAAACGTAACAAGAAATCACCCTGGAAAGATGCTCAATTCAATCTTGATATAGTTTCTAATACACCAAATCATAAAATTCTTGATAGAGCCCTGATTAGTAAAATCAGAGGCTGTTTTAATGAATTCAAGCGTGATGGAGCATCTTATTGTTGGTCAACATTTCGAATTGTTGGTGTTGTTGACGCTACCATGAATGATGAAAAAGCAGCAGTGATAATTTCACGTCTTGGGAAAGAAAGAAATATTTTTCGAATAAAATTCATTAACAATGATGATGGAAAATAGATTATTAGGGATAAATTTGAACCCATTCTCAGGGACAATAAAACTGTCACCGTGAACCAGGATTCAAAACCAGGAATGTTGACCGGAATTGATAAACCATACTACGAAAGATCTTATCCTGTAACAGTAGTTGTTTACGGGATATATCCGCTCAATGAAAAACCTGATATTGCAAAACTAGCACCCATGAAATATTCGACAGGGCTCAATTGTGTAGCAGAACGAATAATAGAACACTTCACAAATGCGTCCCGGGGGAATAAACTAACTGATCTAAGACGAAAAAAAATAACCGAGTGGGAATTAACGGTAAAAGAGAATGGGGCAACAATTCAAGATATAACCAAATTAGAAAAATCATTAAGATTTCCAATATCGGTAAAGACAATCACCGGAGAAGTATTATACGAATCGAAATATAAATCACAGGGAGCTCCAATTGAAATTATTGATCATAACGAACACGCGTGGTCATCTGCAGTAACAATATTCCCACGGGATAGAACCGTAAAATATATCCCCCAAACTGGAGAGTTTTTTTCAGAGCAGAAATTATTTGATGCTATTTATCATTGGAGTAAAAACGATCCTGTGTCGATATGGCTATTTCATAGTACTTCAGACGAGGAATGTAGATTTGATCAGTTTGTAAGACCCAACGGAGAATTGTACCGTACTGAAGAGCTGCATAATCAAATGAAACAACTAGCTAGTGAGTTTTCTCCAGAGAGTTCTCTGGGGGAAGACAACGATCAATTATTAGCAAACTGTTTTACAGTACCATCAATTGCAGCACATTTTGCTAGAAAGAAAAACGCGTGGAAACCAACCCGAAGTGAGTTTTTATCAGATGTCAGATTGTCCTGTCTTGAATACAGCCATGGAGGATTATGGAATACAAAATACACCGCTGAAACCGTTATTTCCGTTGATATGAGTGCATGTTATCCAGGGAGTTTTCTTGGGTATGGAGAATGCGAGAAATATTTTAAACGATTTGGACACCCCACACACGAAATGACCCGTGTTGCTATTAATGGACCACTGCCTGATTTTGATTTAACAGGATTCGCTTGTGTAGTATCATTTGAAATGGCTACAGGACTTCATCCGTGTAGTTATCTTTGGATTGGTAAACACATGTCTGAAAAACACTGGATGCCAATAGTGTTATTACGGTATATGCTTGATTGTAAGATGTTACAATCGTTAATTGTCAATGAAGCAATTATATCCTATCGAGCACAAAAATCAGTCTGGTTACCACAACCTGATCTAGAAAAAATAATTAGCGAACAGCGAAAACTGTTTCCTGATTTTAATGAACAACAAATCATGAATTGGTCCAAACAGTTATTTGAAATCAGAAACAACGAAGCAAAAGATCTTAGTAGAAGAATAATCGGTAAATTCACTAAGGGTGGTAAATTCGATAATACAAGATATTCTTCACGGTTAATTATACACAATGCTGAATACGATTTTGTAATCGCGGATCTAACGAATAGGGGCCTATATGTAAATCGTAAGGATGCATTTATGTCCGATGGAACCAAATTGGGTACAATTGTTACTTACAATGATGGATAGAATCCGCAGTACACACATTTGAGAGCTTCTATGCTTGGTTATGCTTCTATTAATCTGTTTTCAATGATCAATAGATTTCCTACCACCGCAGATAGAGTCGCCACTGATTCATTTTACATAAATAGCAAAATGGCTGATTTTAAGGCTACTGGCAACGAGAAATGGGGGTCATGGAGAATTAAGAAGGAAATGCTTTATGATTATATTCAATCAGCAGATGTTACAATTGAAAATAATTATTTAGAAAGCAATCAGTGTTCAGAATTTTCTAGTGCACCACCGATTTCTGATCCAATATGCCGGTATAAAACAGTTTATTTAAACGGCTCTGGTGGGTCAGGAAAAACAACTCGGGCAATTGAGTTATTCCGTGTTTCCAATCCAAATATGATTGTGTTAACACCAACTCACAGTCTTGCAAGAGAAATGATACAGAGAGGGGTAAATGCCTGCATTTATCACAGTTTTTTTCCGATGGAAGGGAGATAAATGGACTCCTGAGCGTATGGGAGAGAAATTTATTCCTGAAATTATCATTTGGGATGAAATAGACACAGTGTCAGAAGATGTATTAAAAATATTTCTTGAGTGGTTGTTATTGAAAATTACAAAAATCGTCATGTGCGGTGATCTCGGCCAACCACCACCATTTGTCGGTGCATCCCCACATGAATGGCTAAAGGGTTTTGTAGACTATTATGAAGAAATTGATACCGATCATAGATCACTTGATGAAAAATTAAAAGAATTTAAGAAACTAATTAGATTACAACCGGATAAAATCCAGTGTGAAATAGCCCGTGAAATAATTACGGAAACTCCAATGAATGATTTCTGGGAAACATGGAGACCAAATGATTTGATAAATGCAAGTAGAAAAATAGCCAGGGACACACTTCAGATGAAATTAATTGAATTGCATAAACAAAAATTTGCAACACTTCATGTGCCTCTTTGTTATAGGCCATCGGATACACGAAAACAGAACATTGAAGTTGATATTCCAGGACAAAGTGAAAAACAGAATTTAGTATTAAATGATATTGTGCTGGTTGATATCAATGTCGTTGAAGATGCATTGTGTGCTAATAAATCCCCATGGACGCTAGGATACGCAGCGACGATACATTCTTCACAGGGATTGACTATATCGGATACAATTGTTTGGATGGTAGATAATCGCATCGAATGGTCAAATTTAGTCTATCTTGCAGTATCCAGAGTACGAAAAATAAATCAACTTCGAAGAATTGTTTTAGATGATGACACCACAATAGATGATGCTAGCATCGTTGATGTTAAAATTATTGATAAAAAACTTTCCGGTTACAATCAACAGGACAAAAAAAAAACAACGAGAATTTGATATTGATGCTGAATTAATAATCACTTTGAAGAAACAACAGAATAATCACTGCGCAAATTGCAATTTTATAATGAGTTGGCAGTATTCGGATAAGGATCCTCGCCAATTTACCGTAGACAGAAAAAATAACAATCTCGGTCATGTCAGAAATAATGTGATGTTAACTTGTCTTGAGTGCAATAGACGCCGGGGTGCCAGCACCCTTGGTGCTAGTTAAGACCCCGTGGTGGTAATTGAGTATCCTCGGGAATCACTTGCAGTTGTTGTCTAGTAAATCCTCGTTGAGGGGCAGTTGAATCAAGTTTATAGATTGGAGGTCTACCCGTAGATCGTGTTATACTAGATATCTTGTGTGCAGTAACACTCCAAATAGGATCAGTAGCCCTTTTTCTCCCCCCTTCAAGCTCTCCTGGTTCGTATAAGTACCTCACAATGACATTACTACCAAGAATTGGTTCTTTGAAATCTTTTTGTGGTTGTGCGGGTATAGACTTCTTTTTAATCGCATTGATAGGTTTCATGTTGATTGTTCTAGTAATCTCGTTATTCAGTGCAGTAATCACAGATGGTAATCTTTTAACCCATTCACGGGATCGTTTATCCTGAATAAATTCTTTTGCGTATTGATATCCAAATAACCGCTCAGCAAGTGTCCGATTAAATCGTTCAACTATTGCCTGATCGCGATGTAGTGCAGTATGCCCCCGTCTGATGGTGACATTGTGATATTTCATTGTAGATAACACTGCACCCTGAAATTCCTTGCCAGGATCAATTTGTAATAGATTTGGCCAGTGCAGAGGGCCCCTTCGATAAATCCTTTCAAATGCAGAACCCACTTCAGTGGCCGGTTTTGCTTCTTTGTATCGACTTGCAATATCAACTACGGTTAACGCGTATTTGTAACCGTGGTCATGTGGCAGAAATAATAGATCAGCCTGATGAACTTCATTGGGTCCGGTCACATCAAAATGCGAGAAATTAATTTGTTTAGGCGGTGGTAAATAAATCTGCCATAGTGCCTGTTTAGATAACCAATGAGCCGCAGTAGTTTTTTTTCACTTTTGGAGCGCTAGCGAGTTTATGGATTGCTGATTTACCCCTCCAGTATCCTCTTGGGGAATAATAAATAGATTCCATGTTGTTATTAATTACCAGCACCTAACATCTATTTGCTTTTCATCGCTGATTTTATCAAAAATGAAGCCAATTTTTCTTTGAATGATTTATTAGGAATGGCATTCAACGCATGAATTAATTTCACATCTGCTAGATGCCTGTGTTGCAAATTGCTGCTTTTATAAGCAACATCATGAAGTTGACAGGCCTTATCAATGGCGTTTATTGGTTCTTCACCGGGTCGGGGCTGATTTTGATCATTGAGTCTGATATCAAGTCTGGTTCCCGGTCCACAGTAGCTATATCCTGGAAGGTGTCTTTCTCCAGGGTATTTTGCCCATGGGGTTCCAGGGAATTTTGCTAATTTGGCTGCGATATCACCTCCTCGTTTTTTTTTAAAGGTTCCTTGGGTTTAGAAACAAATCTAAATTTCTTTGTACTACATTGTACACATTTACCAGAAAGCGCTGATCGGTTATTTTTAGTTGTAATCGTCGTCAAGTCATCTGTGCCAGTACGTTTTTTACACTTCACACAATATAGATCCATAATTTATGTATAGAGATATGAATATAATTGATTTTTCAGCGACTAAAACAAGAGAACCAGTTAAGCATCATGCAGCGCTACCAAACTCTATCCGCGCAATTATAATCGGGCCATCTGGATCCGGCAAGACGCAATTGTTGCTCAATTTAATAATGAGATGGATGAAGTGGGATAAGTTGTATTTAATTGCCCCTAGCGTAGATGATCAACGATGCTATGAAGTGCTAAAAGATTTTAATGAAAACGCTTCAGAGATTGCTGGTGAGAATATTATTGAATTTATTACAGATATTGACGAGGCACCATCAGTAGAAGACCTCGATGGAAGTATCAACAATTTAGTTGTATACGACGATGTAATGTTAGATAAACAAAAAAATCCAGCTAGAATATTTTCCCCAGGCAGGCACATAAACACTGATATGATCTATGTCACTCAGCGATACACTCAGATTCCAAAAGTGATCAGAGATAACTGATATTCTTGCTGTATTTAATGGAGTTGATACACATACGCTACGAAATATTTGGCAGACATGGTGTTCTGATATGGACTTCAATCAATTTAGAAATTTCTTTAGTCATGCTCAGTCTACCCCACACGGATTTATAACAATAAATTTACATGACCCTCGAACACGATATCGTATCGGATTGGATCAAATATTCGGTTGAAATCCTAAAAGGATTTTCATCGTAGTGATTTTCATTGTTGATGATTTTATCATTAACACAGAACTGAAAGTTCTAGCAGCAGAGGAGGTGAATGACAACGACGTTGCGACCCTGATGATTAAGTCTCCATTTGCCAAAAAGAGACTTTATTTTTGGGGGGGTAAAATATGAGATTTCGAACAAAAAAGTTGTATGATTCACCCATACTATTACAATACATATCATATGGTTGTAAGATTCACCATACTATACAATACATAACATACTATACAATACATAACATACCATTTCGAACAAAAAAGTTTGTCTGATTCACCATACTATACAATACATATCATATGGTTGTATGATTCACCATACTATACAATACATAACATATCATTCGAGCAAAAAGGTTTGTCTGATTCGCCCCCTCTGCTGCTTATGTACATTTTCTAACATTAGTAATATATGAGAACATCTGCTATTTATCTGTCTGAATGATGATTAGTGTCATATGTACATTTTCTAACATTAGTAGTATATGAGCACATCTGCTATTTATCTGTCTGAATGATGATTAGTGTCATATGTACATTTTCTAACATTAGTAATATATGAGAGCATCTGCTATTTATCTGTCTGAATGATGATTAGTGTCATATGTACATTTTCTAACATTAGTAATATATGAGAACATCTGCTATTTATCTGTCTGAATGATGATTAGTGTCATATGTACATTTTCTAACATTGATAGAATATGAGAACATCTGCTATTGATCTGTCAGAATGATGATTAGTGTCATATCAACATTTTCTAACATTATTAATATATGGGAACATCTGCTATTTATCTGTCTGAATGATGATTAGTGTCATATGTACATTTTCTAACATTAGCAATATATGAGAACACCTGCTATTTACCAGTCTGAATGATGATTAGTGTCATATGTACAGTAGTATTATTTGATAGATACATGGTCAGAAATAGAGTTAACTTTACGTCTAGATAGAATAAAACATTTACACATGCCCAATCTTCCACAATGACAGGATGGGAGACTTAAAATTTGGTTAATAATGAGTGAGTCATAGACAATAACAGTCCATAATGGTCAAGGTTAACATTGATATCTTCTACATTCCTGCTAATCTAAATGCAATCAAACATGAAAATTCTGATTTTACAGACCATTCAGATATTCTGTGTCAGTCAATCTTTGCTAAATAATGTACAAATCTACTGATCATGAAACCCATTGGAAATATTGTTAATAAATGATAAGACGTAAAGTAATTTCATTGAAATCAAAAAAAATATAGAAATTCATAAATGCTGAAATAATATTCAAATTCGATGATATCTTGAAGAGCGGATATAGCGCTGTAAAAATGAACCCGTCATCTGGTAATCAGGCAGCTTTACTGAAACCTAACTGAAGAGAACTATATGCAGTAGGTTATGCACACTGAAGATTAAAAAATTGTCAAAACTAAATTATCATCAAAAATACAAGAGGTATAGCTTTGAAATATTGTCAAATATAAATCATCAAAAATACAAGAGATATAGCTTTGAAATATTGTCAAAATTTAATCATCATAAAAGGCACAAGAGATATAGCTTTGAAATACAGTAGAACCTGTCTGAAAGACCACCCCTTCTGCCCCAAAATACAAGTCTCTCAAGACAGGTGGTCTCTCATAACAGTTCATAACACTATATAATGAATAAATCCGTGCATGGAGATTATGGTCTCTCAAAACAGGTGGTCTCTCATAGCAGTGGTCTTTCAAGACAGGTTTTTGTCTATTGTCAAAATGTAATCATCATCAAAGACACAAGAGATATAGCTTTCAAATATTGTAAAAATTGAATAATCATCCAGCACACTACAGACCAGCCTTATCATCAAATCAGAACTGTAAGAATGGACTACTGACCAGCCAGCCTTGTTTATAAATTTGAACTTTAAGAATGTACTACTGACCAGCCTTGTCAACAAATGTGAACTATTAGAAATGACTACAGACCAGCCTTGTCATCAAATTTGAACTATATGAATGGAAAAGAGACCAACCTTGGCAACAAATTTGAATTGTAAAGATGGACTATACAGACCAGCCTTGTCAACAAACTTAAACTGTAAAAATTGGCTACAGACCAGCCTTATCATCAAATTTTAACTGTAATAATGGACTATACAGACCAGCCTTATCATCAAATTTGAACTGTCAATATTGACTACAGACCAGCCTTATCATCAAATTTGAACTGTCAGAATTGACTTCACACAAGCCTTATTGTCAAATCTGAACTGTAAAAATTGACTACAGATCAGCCTTATTGTTAAATTTGAACTGTCAAAATTGACTTATTAAGCCTTATTGTCAAATCTGCACTGTCAGAATTGACTTCACACAAGCCTTGTTGTCAAATCTGAACTGTAAAAATTGACTTCACACAAGCCTTATTGTCAAATCTGAACTGTAAAAATTGACTACAGATCAGCCTTATCATCAAATCTGAACTGTAAAAATTGACTTCACACAAGCCTTATTGTCAAATCTGAACTGTAAAAATTGACTTCACACAAGCCTTATTGTCAAATCTGAACTGTAAAAATTGACTTCACACAAGCCTTATTGTCAAATCTGAACTGTCAGAATTGACTTCACACAAGCCTTATTGTCAAATCTGAACTGTAAAAATTGACATAGATCAGCCTTATCATCAGATCTGAACTGTAAAAATTGACTTCACACAAGCCTTATTGTCAAATCTGAACTGTTCAAATTGACTTCACACAAGCCTTATTGTCAAATCTGAACTGTCAGAACCGACTTCACACAAGCCTTATTGTCTAATCTGAACTGTACAAATTGACTTCACACAAGCCTTATTGTCAAATCTGAACTGTAAAAATAGACTACATATCAGCCTTATCATCAAATCTGAACTGTAAAAATTGACTTCACAAAAGCCTTATTGTCAAACCTGAACTGTCACAATTGACTTCACACAAGCCTTATTGTCAAATCTGAACTGTCAGAATTGACTTCACACAAGCCTTATTGTCAAGCCTAAACTGTCAGAATTGACTTCACACAAGCCTTATTGTCAAATTTGAACTGTCAGAATTGACTCCACTCAATCCTTATTGTCAAATCTGAATTGTAAGAATTGATTACATTCCTGTCTTATCAAACCTGAACTGTAAGAGTGGACTACAGATTATGGTCATCATCAAATTCATGTAAACATTGTGGCGTATTGCTTCACATCAGATTTTATTGATAATATGTGTGGATGATAGTCTAACAGACTGATGGACGGATGGACTAAACTGAGGGATATACAGCTTTTACAGCGGGGAAGACTGGCTCTTCTACTTTACATTGTTATACTCAGTATGCTTCCGAAGCAAGCTATGCTATCATCTCCTCATAGCCCATTTTCATTTTGAGGGATGGTGAGAAATACTGTGTTTATATCAGTTAATTTTTATCTGATGTGATTATTTGTTTCAAATGTTGAAGTTTCATAGTTATAGCCAATTTCGGTTCTGAGAGATGGTGAGAAATACACTGTACTGGGAGTTCAGTTTGCGGTGACAGGGGCAGGCATTCAGTTGAGTATTGGTGGGTGAAGATCTGAATAACTCAAAATTGAATCGTTATTATTATTTTTACCATGCTAAAAATCACACCTAATTTTTAAAAACTATATTTTCCTACATTTTGCAACAATGCTTGCAACAGCATATGTTCATAATTCAAAGATTTGACACATTCGCCATTACTCCATTGTCAATTCTGGAAATTAAATCATAATGATTTACTATAGACATTGCCATACTCAATCCATGACACGATGTACTTTTAAGAATATATCAGTGTGTCAGCACAGATCAGACCTTTAGAACCAAATATGTATGTAGGATATTGTACTTTGGTATAACACGATTTCTTAAACATACAATATAGGAAGTACATGGTATCCAGTATAGATGCTGAAGGAAGAACCCATGAAAATCCCTTCATGAACCACTTATCTATTGGATGCTAATGGCATATTTCTTAATTCGTTACATTGGCCGAATCAAACAGTCAGACCCACATGGACAGAGGTGACACAACAGTGATTGATATAGGCTGTAGACCGCTTAGACAACAGCAGCCCCAATAAAATATGTTTAATTAAAAAACCAACAGTTTATATTTATAATCATCCAATACACAGCACATTAGCAAACTTTTCCGTCGGACTAAAGTTATATGTAATTGCGATTAGCAATCATAAAGGTGTTTTTTAGTTCCTGACTATTTGGAGTTCTGGTAGATAATAACCCATCATGGACTGATCATATCAAACATATCAGTAAAAAGGGCAATTCAAGTTTATGGCTTCTCAGTAGAATAAGACATTTTCTCTCTGAAAGGCACAGAAAACTATTTTCTAACAGTTACATACAACCCTATTTAGACTACTGTAATACAGTATGTGGTAATTCCAATGATAAAACCATAGCAAAGCTGGAACATCTTCAGAAAAGAGCATTTGGGCTTGTATCAAAAAAGAAAGAAAGCAAGGGAAATTTAGCTGGTAAGTTAAAAATATTACCTATTAAAGACCGAATCTGTTTAAGAAAAGCCAAATTAATGTACAGCATATCCAATAATAGTGCTCCTGAATATTTGCAATCCCTATTCCAGTATAGGCTACCTGGTAATACACCCCACCTGCGATCCATGTCTGCCAAACAGTATAAAATTCCCAAAACCAAATAAGGAATTATTTATAAAAAAGTTTCCAATACTCTGGAACTATACTCTGGAATAGTATTCCAGTTGAGATTAGAAATGCCCACTATTATTTCCATCTTCCAAACCCAATATATCCAGTGGCTTCTAAGATGCTACTAAAACAAATAAATTCCTTTGTATTGGGGCCTCATGTAGATCAGTTCTTTGTTAATTGTGTTACCCTCTTTAAATAAAGTCATTATTATTATTATTATTATTATTATTATTATTATTATTATTATTATTATTATTATTATGATAAATTATCAGTTTCAGAAGAAAGGTGTAGCTTAGTATGCAAGGATGAAACTAACACTAGCATTAGCTAATCTGGAGCAGAAATGTACACGTTCAGGTACATAACAATAAAAAATAATTCTAAAATCTCTTTTTTTATGCATTTTGTAATGTTTGTACATTTATTTCATAACTTTGTGCTAATATGAGGCTGAAGAAAACTATTAGAAGATTAATAGAAAGTGTGTTTGTTGTGTATATATATATATATATATATATATATATATATATATATATATATATATATATATATATATATATATATATATGGATATATATGGATATATATATGTATATTTATGTGTATGTATATATATATATTTTAGGAGGACAACTACTTCTTTGCCCCTTGTATGCTTCATCTGGAATCTCAAGGAGAAGTTGTCGCTCTAGAACAAGATCCTCGTATGTTGAATACATCAGTGTTGTGCTGGGTTTTCATAGGACCATTTGTGCCATCTTCTATCTTTAAAGGACTTCTTGCTGCCTGTATAGCTCGCTGGCCAGTTGCAAAGAAGAAGGATACATCAAAACATCAAATATCTCATGGTTCCACTGTTTTTGAACTTGACCTTACTCATAGATTAACTTTGAATTGTGAAACCAATGCTGTTTTGGCTAGAATAACATGGTCAGTGCTTGATAACATCAAGACCCCTGATGCAAAATTGTGTACCAGAGTTAGGATGTTCATTTCTCGGAAAATTACAAAGATTACCAATTCCTTGAAACAACATTTACAATGTAACCTGTGTCTACAGATTCAAGAATCTCAAGATGGCTCTAAAGATAACAGGGTCTGTTTTGCACCATATCAGATATGGTTTGAGGATGAGGTAAATGGTTATCAGCATTACATAATATACGGGTCACCAGTATTATTATAATATTGTAGTATCATTGGACTATTAGTCTCCTTTAGTACTGTCTACTTAGCTATTAAAGTCATTGAAACAAGGTTAATAAATCCCTAAAGATAATGTTATAAGATAACAATTTTCTAGGGAGAATACAATACTAAATTTAGTATTTATATGATATCATGCACCATAATATGATATTGCCATGTGATAATAATTATATTCGATCAAAAACAATGATGGTTCTTAGCATAAGCTTCCTGAATCTAAAGTAACTGTGTACTATACTAAAATATATTCTCAAAGTTACTGAATGCAACACCAAAACGTGTCATGTGATTTACTAAAATACTAGAGTCACTTCAGTAAGTAGCACTTGAACAGGGATTACTAACGATGTTAAACTAAAATCCCGAGGGACATCCACATAACACGATTGCTTGCTTGATTAAAATGCAAATACGTTCTTGAATGTATCCATTTATTGGAACATACATGTACTTTATTATACCAGGGCTTATCACTTTGATGTTTGATTTCTGTTAATATCCTGTTTTTAGTAAAGCAACATGTAGTTACCTCTATCATTGGTTCTGAAGTCATGTTTAGTCTACTTTGATTTTATCTTAATATTTGGATCATATGATCATAAGTGAGCTCATGATATGGAGTTGCCGGTATCATCCATTCATTGTGGATCCGTCCATTAACAATTGCTTATCACTACCCTGGTTTGTGTTTTAGTAAAGTCTTTTCATTTAAATTGGAATGCAAATGAAATACTGTTTTATTCTTCTAAATGAACATATTAGAAGAATATTTTTGTGACACTAGTGCAATTATCAACGACATTGGAATTCTACCAGTATCTTAAACCATTCTTGACACGCGTGTTGAAAATAATACTAACCTTCTTCTTTCTTCAGATACTTGATCCAGATTCACCCATAACGCCTGAGCACATGAATCATGCCCGTCTCTGCATTGCACTTGCAACTGTTTGTGGAAAGGCCCTAAGGGAAATGCTCCTTGACAACTTTCCTGTGCCATATAGGGACATCTACCAAGTAATTTTGGCCAACCAAGCTAGATTAATTGGGGTACGGGGCAGACCTCTTCTTAACCAGGAACAAAGTAACCTGGTTTTCATAGATCCCCTTGGTCAGCAAACAGAAACAGTGGACAGGTTCGACCTTTCCTTACTCTACACATTGATACGAAATGTCAGTACAGTTCAGGCTCCAATAACAGGTTGGGGAATTGATCCACAGCCATCTGATACCAGTCTAGGAGCAAGTGTGGAGCGAATTCGTTCATACAGGAATCGTATCAGTGGGCATTCCCCGGATGCAAAAATTAACCACCAAGATTTCAAGGATTACTGGAAAAAGTTTGAAGATGTGCTTCGTGACATTGAAACTGTCATTAATAGAAAGGTGTACAGTAAAGAGTTAGAGAGGCAAAATAGACAAGTGATCTCGATATTTGATGCATGTTAGCTACAAAATAAAATTATGAATATAGATCAATGGATTGAAAATAAGCATATGTGTTTGATATGATGCTATAGCATCTTCTCATGAAACATGGCCACGAACTTGAAGGTTTCAACTTTAATCACCATATTTGTTGATATGAGGTTTAAACATCAGTGCCTTCTGGATACATAATAAGGATATTCAACATTGGGATATCAATATTTAGTGTGTCTTGAAAGACAGTCATGTAGGACAATATTACAAATGGACTTTTCCTCATATATAAATAATATTTCATCATATCATGTGCACTTAATAATTACAACACAGTGATTATTCATGTATCACTAGAAAGTGACTTTAAATTAGAAACTCCAATGTTACCAGTACATACTATACAGTTCTTTATTCTTATGGGATATCAACATGTCTGTGATAGACACATCGATTAAAAATCACATCTTGATGACCCTACATGAACTTGACAGCTACCTCATAGGAGTCATGGTCAAATAATTGCTAAATTTATCAGGGAATAAGATGAAATATTATAAATTTAGCAGCCAATAAGATGAATTATTATAAATTTATCAGCCAATAAGATGAATTATTATAAATTTATCATATAATCAGATGAACTATTATAATTTCACATGTGTGAGTTTGAGCAGTGATGCTGACGACTAAGACTCGTCAAACAAAGTGATACAAAATAGTTGTTTGGTTTATTAAATTTACTAAAGTGAAAGCATGGGCACACATATGCATGTATTCTACATATAAAAGCTGTGTGTCTCTACTACCAACCAGACACGGCAAATCAGTGACACATTAGATGTGTTTGTCGGTGAAGAGGGCACATGATGCTGCCAATCCCAGCTCTAAGATGACAGCAGGAAAATATGATTGCACACTGTATGATAATGCAAAACATGTCTTCTGCCTGTTCAATTGTGATATAAAAAAGCAGCATACATAGGTAAAAATATGGGGTCTAAATGATTTCTTCATGCCATGTTATTTACTTTCATACAAAACCCAAGTATTGAAGATTAGTTGAAACAACATGGTCTATACTTCAAGGGGGTCACCTTTATACATTTAGAAAAATACAAATAAAGTATTCTTGATTGAAAGTTCACTCACATATTGCCAATTTGTGTGGGATAAACTAGTACTACTTCAAAACAACATGCAGGTGAACACATGCATTTATGTTACGACAGTGTGGACATCCACCCTGATAAGTATGCTTGCTGCAAACGTGTACAAAATAAAAGGGTAGGCATCTCACATTGTGGAAGTAACCTGTCCACTGGAATAATAATAATAATAATAATAATAATAATAATAATAATAATAATAATAATTATATTAATAATGATAATAATGATAATAATCATAATAATAAAATTAAAAGTAAAATAATAAAGTAATCAAACAGTTTAACGTGTCTTTTGAGATAACCTCTTTTGTACATTGAAAACATAAAATTTTCATAATTGTGGTCTTACAAATATAAGAATATTAAGAAAAGTAATACAAACGTACCATATTCCAACAAACAAATACGTAACTAAAATGAAACCAATAACTCCTTACTGAAAATCATGCATAGCTGAATGATTGCCTCTGATTTTAATTTTGCAATTAACTAATTACTTGATTAACAATTGTATAAAGTGTAAGTTATTCACATAAATTAATATAAATAAATGAAAGCTTAAACATGAATTACCAATACAGTGTCCAATGACAGTCGCATGGTATATAGCTTGACATACTACTACGTGTACATACGTCACTTGTGTATTTTTAGAGGACAATAAAACATGCTTCATATATCGCCAGGTGCCTAATTTATACTTTTAAAAATATAAGTTGCAACAATATTGAGAAAAAAATGATTAATATGGTATGTGTGGCAAATACAAAATCACACAAGTGCTTTGTTACCAGGGGAATCAACCCTTTTGATGTGGACTAGGAACATATCTCTTGGCCACACGGCCTCAACATACTTGTATTGTGCAGCAAGTTCGTTCTTACCAGCCACATGCAACATAATATGTTGTGTTTTTTCTCGATATAAATATGATATATTCATCAACATGTTTTACGGCAGCCAACGTTTTGGTCAAACTGAATGTTGGAAACAATTGAGGCAAATCCAACTTTAAGTAAAATTTGAGTCAAAAATAGACAAATCGCGTCATGCTTTAGTTATTTACTAGTGTTCGTGGATGTGTTATATACATGGTTTATATCATGAATCATTTAGATACACAGCAGAAAGAAGTTGATGCACTATCCATCCATCCATCCATCCATCCATCCATCCATCCATCCATCCATCTATCTATCTATCTATCTATCTATCTATCTATCTATCTATCTATCTATCTATCTATCTATCTATCTATCTATCTATCTATCTACATATATATGTGTTTATGTATATATACAGTTTTAAAATATAATTGGTACGATGGAAAAATTACATTAGATAATTTTAGTATAATAAGGTTTTCAAGTTCACTGTATTGAAACATCACCAGTCTACAATACCTTCATTGTATTGATATATCACCAGTTTACAGTACCTTCATTGTATTGATATATAACCAGTCTACATTACCTTCATTGTATTGATATATAACCAGTTTACAATACCGTCATTGTACTGATTACATTAAACATACGAATCCATTTGTTATTTCATACTTTGTATATCTAGGAAAAACGAGTGAATACAAGAAGTAAAATGTATGCATACATTTCCTTGAGCAGAGACAAACTGGGTGAATACCTGATACATGTGGATGAATTACATATACTAGTTATTACTTGGTAAGGAGCAAACTTGTTTTTTTTTCTCTATATGCTTGCCTGATTATATTTTTCAGATTTCTTGCAATCCATTCATCTCTCTCTCTCTCTCTCTCTCTCTCTCTCTCTCTCTCTCTCTCTCTCTCTCACTCTCTCTCTCTCTCTCTCTCTGTGTCTCTCTCTCCTTCTCTCTGACTATCTTCTCTCTCAATCTGCCACACTTTATACACACACACACACACACACACACACACATAAACACCCCCCAACCAGTTCACCACACTTACTTTCTTTCTTTCTCTCTCTCTCTCTCTCTCTCTCTCTCTCTCTCTCTCTCTCTCTCTCTCTCTCTCTTTATATTTTTAGTTTTTATACTTTATGATATTGGTTTCTGTATATGGTCATAATTAATCAAACAAACGAGACCGTTGTAGAAGTAATTGAGAAATAGCAGCAGAGAGGGTGAACAGACCACGTTTTCGAGCAAAAATAAGGCTTCCAGATCACGTTTTCGAGCAAAATAGGGCTTATAGACTACGTTTTCGAGCAAAAAATAAGGCTTCCAACAAAATCTCATTTAACCCAAAAAAAAGTCTCCATTTTTGCAAAAACGGAGATTTTACGATTTTTTAATCAATTTTGCTCGCAACTATGTTGTCGTTCACCCTCTCAGCTGCTGGAACTTTCAGTTCTGGGTTAACAAAAAATAATAAATGATTTCAACCAAATATTTGATCGAGTCCTAGGACTTTACAAACAGACTAATCGCTAACACCTCCTCTTGTAGATCAATTAGATTATTAGATTGGTCTGTGAGTTTGAAATTAATTCTGGTCAGCGAATCATTATGACACCGCATATAGACTGGATTAACCGGAGACTCGATTATTAAATATCCTGGAAGAGCTGTTGGTGCAAACGAATAAAGAATATACACCTGCTGAGCTTGATTTGATCGTTCGAGATTAATTTGATAGCTTCCTTCGATAACATCGCATACTAAATTGAGCGCAATCACCGTTGAAATATTCACGTTGAACGGAGCGATATGTCTGCCGCCACCGTCTGGGTCATTATTATGCTTGAGGATTTTTATTTCCGGTGATGCTGTTTTTTTCCATGCATCATGAATTATTTTAAAACCAACATCGATGGTGTCACTGAGAAGTTTTTTTAGTTCTTTTACGTTATATCCTGGTAGTTTGAATGCTGGAATATCTTCAACGCGGGTATTATAGTTTGTTGCAAATGCTGTTCTCGATGTGGGATCATTATCATCTAATACCTCTTGAATAATTTTCAAATTAAATTTTTCCATATCGTCGAAAATTTTATTGCATGTTTCTACAACGCTGATAAATTCATCTCGGGTGAGAGAGCCGGATTTAAGGGATATTAACAACAGTGAAAAATCATTATTCATTGCTGTGAAATTTTCGGCAATATTGAAGTTAGGTCTATGAAATTCGTTTCCACTTGGATGTATTATAATGATTGTGAAAAATTTCGGTTTGTCATAGTCGCTATAACTCTTTATTGGATTATCAGGTGCTATCACGTTGGTGATATAATCAGATTTTTGTGGTTCTGGTAAATCAATGGTTTTCCCCCCGGGTGGTAATTCAGGCCATCCTAGTACGGTTCTAATAGAACTCTGATAGATATCTACGACGTATCCTTCTGTGCTTAATTCAATGGCAGATGATAGCGTCGGTTCATGAACCGTTATAGCGATTTTTGATTCTGTTCCAGTAATCGATTTTATTCTACGCGCGAATTCGTTATTGATTTGTTCGATTTGGTATGAACCTGTTGGTATGGAAACAACGTTCCAGTCTGGAGTCCCGTCTTCACGATTCTTATACGAGAACACCAGTGAATTATTCGGTTGTTGACCACCAAATGCTACCGATCTGATATTAGGCCAACTGTGATACACTCGTAGTTTTGCTAGCGCTATCTCCTTCACTGGAACCGGAGAGGGAAAATTCACACTAAACTCGGGTTTCGTTGATGTTATTGATATCATGCTTGTTTGTACTGGGTTCGTGTTCTCCACTATTTGTTGAAGTAATTCCATCGGTGTTGTCATCGTTGCTATACTCATGTTGTCGCTCTAATTTTGATATCGCGGAATCATAAATACTGACCATCAATGAGAACTCACCCTCTGATATCGTTGAGGTTATTGAGATTATTCTGGTTTTCGGGTTCGTGTTTTCTTATTCCATCGTTGCTATACTGTTGTTGTCTCTCTAATTTTGATATCGCGGAATCAAAAATATTGACCATCGCTGAGAACTCACTATCTGATATAATCGTATCATCGAGTGACGATGATATCATCGAGGATAATTGCGAGTATGCAGTTGATACAATATGAAATTTAAGCACGTAGTCTTGCAGTTTACTCTGGCTGCATGATGATATTTTTTTTGTTATCCCGGTTGATATACCTGCGATTGTAGCCACCGCAGATATGCAAATTGGAACTACGACCGGGGCAATCATTGTAACCGATGCGAGTATTATTCCGGCGCCAGCGAGAACGCTTGACACCGAGTACATAGTAATATCAATTGCGGTGATTCTTCGTCGGTATTTTTTTATTTTTATGTGATACTCCTCGGCGAGGGTTTTGAGTCTAGTTTGAAATTCTCTGACCTGATCATAGCGACATTGCGTTGATGAAATCATTTTTATTTTAAAAACGCTAGCGTTTTCAATTGTGAAATCCTTTCAATTTAGTTATTTACTTAAATCCGCTACGAATTCCACATACCACGTAACCGGAGCCCTAATCAAATGATCATCAGTAGATGTTATCGTTAACTTTTCCGTTGTATCCTTGTCGATGATAGTTGAAATCGTATTGTTGACCCCGGATGAACTTGACGATGAAATATTAAATTGAGCCGTTGTCACTAGTGTTAATCGATATATACCCTTGACGGTTGCAGTGATATCTAATTTGTTGTTTGTAGGTGTCCACGCAAATGATCCGTGTTGGATCGTGTATACTACGTTGTTGGTTTTCTCATGAGGAATTTTTGTTTTTTCAATGATTGTTATCATCCTCGAAATATCCCCTTTGATGGCTTCGATGAAGATTTTCGTCTCATCGATGAATTTTTTGATATCAGGGAGTTTTATGTCGAGTTTATCGAATGTAGTTCCAAGAAATTTATCCACGATATTTCTACGAAAAATTGAAAACTGTTTTCCGTGTTCTTCAGTTTTAGATTGAAGTGCTGCTAGTTCCAACACAGAATTTTTCAACTCATCGTTGAGAGTTTTAAATCGATCTGTAATCGTCGAGAAGATAACACCCGGTTTGAGTCTACCCTGATCGGAAAATAACGCGATAGTATCCTCGATTGCGTTTCGTTGTTTAACCAAAATATCATCCAACGACACATTACTGCTTTTCAATTTACCCTGTTTGTCTTGAAATACAACTATTTCGTTCGGGTCAACATTTGCTAGATTTAACGTCTCAGCTATTTCATCTTTGATTAGTTTTTTTACATAACCCGTTGCAGTGTCATCGGGTTTGGGTTTCAGAGGTCTTCCCCAAATATCAATCATGTTATTGTAAAACTCTTTCTCTCTCTAAAATCTCTTTGATTACCAGCGATTACTAGTGTATTCATTTACGACAACATGAGGTGGTTTTCCCCTTGGGTTACCCAAAGAGTTAGAAATAGCATCGAGGACATTTAATACTTCACTGCCGCATATTGGTGGATCATTCATTTGTTGTGTTGGTAGCGTAGAATACCAAGTCTTCATTGGAAATGCTTTTATGTAACGCATAAACTCGCTTGGCGGGGCTAACCCATATGAATCAAAATAGACAATCCCACGTGGATCAATAGCGTATGCAACCCAGTGAGTTCCAGGTCCGGTGCTGTTATCGAGATTAATGATACCGGTTTCAACACTGTTGGGTTGTGTCGGTAATTGATTTTTCATAAAGACACCTCTGAAATTTTTAATCGCGAGTTTTTTAGCAGCATCGAGTAAATCAAAATTGGACATAGGAATCATAGACTCCTCAACAATTGGGTTTTCAACTAATAAATCGTTCCTGGTAGTCTTAGACCCTTTCCGCTGTACCACGAATACGGGGTTCCTGGTAGTCTTAGACCCTTTCCGCTGTACCACGAATACGGGGTTCCTGGTAGTCTTAGACCCAATCCGTGAAAGGATCGTCCCTTTTTTTTATATCCTTTCCCAGTTGCCTTTTTTAGTGCCATTCCTGCCGCGGTACCAACAGCCCCTAACGCTGCCGCTTTCGCCACTGCTGGAGCTGCTGCCGCAATCAATGCTGGAATCGCAGCTAACAACGGGAATATACCGCCGGTTTTTATCATGTTGCTGATCGCTTTCGCAGAGAGAGTAATCTGAACACCTTTTTTTGCTACAAGTGCATCATTGAAATGTTTTACTTGACGAGTTGTCAGCGATAATTTATTTGCCCCGCCAGTCATTTGATTGGGTTTCAACGTGATTGTGGTTCCACATTGCTTAGCTGATTTGGATTGTAGTTTTTTTAATTGACCAGGTGTCAACGTGACATTAATTTTACTATATGACATTATACAATAACAGATTGATCTAATTGCTATAAAGTTTCGATTACATGTTTTTGGAAAAATCGAAGGATTTTCAATCAAAGATTTTCTACTGGCGCATCTACCACTCTCATTCTTCCACCAACACCTTCAAGTGGCATTGATTTGTCGCTGAGAATGACAGCAACTGCTCTATAATTAGCAATAGCACCACGAAGCACATTAGCTCTAAAGTGTATATCAACGACAGATTGTCTCATCAAATCAAGATGTTCCAGCGAAAAGTAATAGATCGGATACAGATTTTTAAAGTCGTATTGTGATATTTGCAGACCAGTATCAACATTTTGATCACGTGCCATAAACGACAACAACCTATGATCCACGCGAGCAATATGATTTTGACCGTAATCAAGTTGTACGTCTTCAGATGGTTCCTGCTGGCCGTTTATTCTCAGTGAGACGTCTTTAACACCTAATTGATCAAATATCATATGGCTGGAGAGTTGATTGCCAACTCGTGTGATATCCTGTAACGCTACGAATATGTGACGTGGCGCAGCAACACCTTGTTTTGATGCTAGATTCCAAGTGAATAACCTGTTCAGATTTGATTGTTTAACATCTGTACTCACAGTTAGCCAACTTAACAACGACTTTCCTCCATGGTCCATAAATGATAGTAATCGTTCTTCTGCGGTGATTGCTGGAGTCAACACTGGCATCCACAATGATATTTTTGTTAAATTGACTTTACCGGCATCAGCATTTGGATTCGCAGCATCCGCTGGAATCCTCCAAATTGCGTCATTATCATCACTCTTTCGTACAAGCGATACTGTATGCTTCGCCCCGTAGATAACTTTTCGGACGTTTCTACAGAATCCAAATATGTGATGCAGTGGAATCGCGCATGAAAATGATTTACGCCCTACTCCCAACATTGAAATACGTGTTGCAGCCCCTAGATTGAAATTAACATCGTTGTTTATAATCATATCTTCGATACCAGCAGCACCACTAGCACGATCATTTGGTCGTCTTACAACAAATTGATTTCCTCCAGCGGTATTTTTAACATCTTTTGCAAACATCATAGAAGGTCCCGCTGATCTTGTATAATCATCAGAATATCTTGCTAGCCCGATTATTGTTGTGGCTGCATCAAAATCACGATCTATCGACTCAATTTCTTTTCCATCAATGAGATATCTAGCACTCTCAAATAGCGCCATGATACCATTATTAACAAACCCGACTTGAGTACCAGCTGAATACGGTGCTGGTACAGCAGTAGTATCAGCAGCTGTTACAAGTTCTCCTTCTATTTCAATAAACGCTTCAGCGGGTAGAAGGTATTTACTGGTATCATGAACTTGAAGTTCAATTCGCGATCGACTATTTGGGTCTATTGCATGATAGGCGTAATATTGATAATCGCGTACAGAATCATCCTTGCCAACTGGGGCGTCTATATCAAACGCTGGATCACGTGACTGTTTGAACATTTTATTCTATTTATCAGAGTCTAAATAGTGAAATCGTAAACGATTTTCATCGTCGTAATTTTTTAAAGCCGCTTCCCGCTATCATATTTGCAATATTGCTTTGGTCGGGGGTTATCAACGACGCTAGTTTTTCATCTACTGCGTTATTTATAATTATACTAACACTTGCAGGCATTTCCGCTGTAGACGGTAACGGTTTCTTTCTTCGTCTCACTAGCGCTGTTATTTTATACTTCGCAGCTGAAAATGCTTTTCCGGCAAGATCTCCAACAGCACTAATACCCTTATCACGAATAACATCAATGGCTTTCATTGATAATTGTTTAGCTAACGGCATCACTTTTGGAGCCATTCTTGCAAATAACCCTGCAATTGTATTACCTAAACCATCACCATAGTATGCTCTATAAACTGGAAACCGTGAGTTTACCACATAGACTGGGGTTGGTTTGTCATGGTTGTAGTGTATGATCATTATTTGAATTGTAAACAATTTTTCAATTGTAAAACAATTAATCACTATGATACCCACTTTCCACTAACTCGCCAATGAAATCTCGATATGTTTTGATATCCATGATACCGCCTTGAAATAACCGCCTGCAGATATCAGCTGCCTCATTAATTATTTCCGGTGAGTTATTTCCAGCTCGAAACCCTCCTACAAGAACTTCTAATCGTGATATATCACTGAGAACACTACCAGGACAGGTCCCACTTGGGGGTCTACTGGAATCTTGCAATCCACTTCCGCTATAACCAGTTGCTTCATCCGTGGGTTGTAAATAATCAAGAGTATCATCATAATCATCATCATCATCATCAGGTGGTAGTTGTTGTTGTTTAGGTGAAAAAGATATTTTCCTTACAGGTTGCTGTCGCCTTTGCTTTTTTTTGCAATTTTGGCGGTTTTTGTTGTTGTTTTAGTTCTTCAAATTGTTTATACACTGCACCCACGTTATTGATATATCCAATGTATGATGCACTATCTGTCTTAATTTGACTTTTTTCAGTTTTGATTTTGTAGAATATATCAGCCCAGTGAGTTATACTCCTAACAAACTTATGATGTTCTGGTTTCAACATTTTTTTTCTGTTTTCATAAGTCGTAACAACAAGCGCAGGAATTTCTGTTGGATCAGTCTCATCAATTGCTGCTAACCCTTCCTCGTTAAATCTCACGCGTAAATCATCTACTGTTTTTTTTTATTCAATTTTTTGTAGAGCCTGTTTTGTTTGTTCAGTTTTCGCTGCTATTTTTTCGAGTTCACCGATAACAGATTTTCCCGTCTCGGGAACATCTCCCCGTATAGCACGCTCTACCCCTTTCGTTGCTGTGGTTACTGGTTTAAACAATTCTTCAGACCCCAGAGCAAAATCAGTCTGAAGACTTTGTCGTTGTTGCAGTTTATTTCTTACAGAGTCACGAATTGGTACAAATCTCTTAATTGCATCTAATCGTTCACGAGCCAATCGGGTTGTTAATGCTTCATTGACCATTATTTGAAATCAGAAACAATTTTTCAATTGTAAAACACTTTCCCACTTTTTTGACATGTCAGATGATTTTTAACACAGTCAAGGAAGTGTTATTTTATCGTGAGACACCTGCTATCATTGATGGGGAAAGTGTGGAATTCTCTAATAAAATAATTAATACCACACTTTCCCCATTCGACTTTTTGACATGTCAGATGATTTTTTATACGGTCATGGAAGTGTTATTTGATTGTTTTAACGGTTCTATCAGTGATGGAGAAAGTCACATAATTGTATATAAAATAAATAATACTGTGACTTTCTCCATTCTATTTTGACATGTCGGATGATTTTTAACACAGTCAAGGAAGTGTTATTTGATTGTTTTAACAGCTCTATCATTCATGTTGAAAGTCACATAATTGTATATAAAATAAATAATACTGTGACCTTCAACATTTCTATTTTGACATGTCGGATGATTTTTAACACAGTCATGGAAGTGTTATTTTGTTATTTTAACAGCGCTATCATCGATGGAGAAAGTCACATAATTGTATATAAAATAAATAATACTGTGACTTTCTCCATTCTATTTGATCGTCCATCGATTTTTGACATACCCACTTGAGGGTCAGCTAAAAAATGATAGGGGTCGGGCAATCAAAAAATGATAAATGATCGGGCAATCAATGGTCGGGCAATCAATGGTCGGGTAATCAATTTTCTTGAATTAATGCTCGTAGGTTTCTAATTTTAGAGCTGACTTCTTTTTTCAATTCGTATTAGTTACCTAATTCTTTTCGTATTCGTTCTACAATATACAACGGAACAAACACACTGACGTCACTGGAAAATGAAAGAGAGTCCCGAATAGAATTATGAATTTTTTGATTAGCGCATATTTCTTTGGCAGCATATACTTGTTAGTGTTAACTCTGTATTCTATATCCTGATAATCCGACATGATTTGATCAGGATTTAAACCATCTGATAGTTTGATATCCTGATTTTTCAATTTTGCTATTTCAACTATGATGCTATTCATGTTTTCAGAATTCATTATTCTATAACAATGACATATCTCTAATTGAAAAATATGACACATTAGACATAACTAAATTGAACCTTCTGTCCAGTCCTTTTTGAAATGGCAGATCGACAAACTCCCTCTGCAACGAATCGTATTGAGGCTCTACAAATATTGAAATACTTGCCGGCTTCATATATTTATTTAAATATTTTCTCTTCGTTAGTTGTTGTATTCAAAGATTTTACTGGTCTCGTTTTTTTTTAACAAGTGCCAGTCCTTCCTCGTTTTGAATTCTCACTCTGTGTGATAGCTTGCAGATTTGATAAAGAATTGTTCTTCGGATTAGAATCAATGTGATCAATAACAAAACCATCTTTGATCAATCCATTAAAACATTCAAATATGAAACGATGATTGTAATATTTCTTCTTTCCTACAGTAAAGAACAAATACCCCATACCATTATCCCACCCAACTGGGTTCTTCAGTCTACAGTGTCTTACAACACCATCACTGGATGCTTCATAACTTGTACTCACAGGGTGCTGTCTGAATTCTTGGGTCATTCGTATACTATACTATTTGTCTAATTCAATGACTGATCCATTTGCAGTGATTCATTATACATACATCTTTCATTTAGAGACTTGTTTTTAGCATAGCATGAGGGAGTTCAAGAGATTACCCTTGAAAAATGCTAAATTCAATGCTGATAGAGAGTTTAAGAGATTATTGAAAATTAATCCTAAATTTAATCTCGATAGACCCAAAAAACGTCCAATAGACGGAAAAATGAAGGAGTTTAAGAGATTATTGAAAATTAATCCTAAATTTAATATCGATAAACCCAAAAAACGTAACAAAATTAATCTCAAACGTCCAAGAGACGGAAACATGAAGGAGTTTAAGAGATTATTGAAAAATTAGAAGCATCATTAAAATTCCCAATATCAGTAACGACAATAACCGGAGAAGTATTATACGAACCGAAATATCAATCGCGAGGAGCTCCAATTGAAATTATTGATCATAACAAACACGCGTGGACACCTGCAGTAACACTATTTCCACGAGAACGAACCGTGAGATATATCCCCCGGGAATTCG
Source organism: Unio pictorum (assembly GCA_030141615.1). Lineage (NCBI taxonomy): Eukaryota > Metazoa > Mollusca > Bivalvia > Unionida > Unionidae > Unio > Unio pictorum. The sequence continues at coordinate 3,027,657 of JARLTB010000206.1, forward strand.
TCGGAGATGTTTTTTATAATGAGAAATTATTCGATGCTATTCATGCGTTGTGTAAAGAGGATCCTGTGTCAGTGTGGTTACTTAGAAGTGATGAAGATCCCGAAATAGGATTTGATCAATTTGTAAGACCAAATGGTGAATTATATCGCGTTGAAGAATTAGATAACAGAATGAGAAAAATCGCTAATGAGTTTTCACCGGAGAGTTCCCATGAAAAACTACTCACGGATAGTTTTACTATTCCATCAGTGGTAGCTCACTTCGCAAGAGAAAAAAACTCATGGCGTCCAACACGAAGTGATTTTCTCGAGGACGTTAAATCGAGCTGCGTCGATTTCGGTCATGGAGGACTGTGGAATACGAAATACTCACGTGATGGTATGATTTCAATTGATATATCCGCGTGTTATCCTGGAAGTTTTCTCGGGTATGGAGAATGCGCTGAGTACTTTAAACGATTTGGACATCCCACGCATGAAATGACTCGTGTTGCGATTAATGGTCCATTGCCTGATTTTGATTTAACCAGATTCGCTCGTGTGATATCATTCGAACTCGCTACAGGGTTACATCCGTGTAGTTATCTTTGGCTTGGTAGACACCTATCTGAAAAACACTGGATGCCAATAGTGCTATTGAGATATATGATTGATTGTGAGATGTTACAATCGTTGATTGTCGGTGAAGCTATTATATGCTATCGAGCTCAGAAAGAAGTTTGGTTACCACAACCCGATCTAGATCGTATAATTAGCGAACAGCGAAAACAATTTCCTGATTTCAATGAAGAACAAATCATGAATTGGTCTAAGAAGTTATTTGAAATTAAAAAAGAACAAGCAAAAGATTTAGGACGAAGAATAATCGGTAAATTTACCCAGGGTGGACGATACGACAATGCAAAATACTCTTCGCGGTTGATCATAGACGTCGCTGAATACGATTTTATTGTAGCGGATTTAACGAAACAGGGAAAACTTGTATCCCGTAAGGATGCTTTTCTATCCAATGGTGAGAAATTGGGTACGGTTGTTACCTACTGTGATGGATATAATTCCCAGTACACACATTTGAGAAGTTCTATGCTAGCCTATGCTTGTATTAATCTATTTTCGATGATAAATAGATTTCCTAATACCGCGGTTAGAGTAGCCACTGATTCTATTTATATCCACGAGAAACACAAATCAGATGTAGCTAAATTCACAGATCCCGAGGAAGCGTGGGGGCGTTGGCGATTTAAAAAGGAAACACTACACGAGTATTGTGAATCCGCAGACGTTACCATGGATGATAAATATCTTTGTTGTATCCGCGTTGAAATTCAATCAGAATTTTCTAATGCACCACCGGTATCTGATCCAATATGTCGATGCAAGACAGTTTATTTAAACGGTTGTGGTGGGTCAGGAAAGACAACTCGTGCAATTGAATTATTTCGTCGGTCCAACATGATTGTGTTAACACCGACTCACAGACTCGCCAGAGAAATGAAACAACGAGGGGTAAATGCCTGTACCTATCACAGTTTTTTTCGATGGAAGGGTGACAAATGGACTCCTGATCGAATGGGTGATAAATTCATTCCTGAAATCATAATTTGGGATGAAATAGACACAGTGTTATTAGATGTATTAAAAATATTTCTCGAGTGGTTGTTAAACAAAAACACAAAAGTCGTCATGTGCGGGGATCACGGCCAACCACCACCATTTGTCGGTGCATCTCCACATGAATGGGTAAAGGGTTTTGTAGACTACTATGAAGAAATTACCACTGATTATAGATCACTTGATGAACGATTACGAGAATTCAAAGCGCTAATTAGATTACAACCGGATAAAATCCAATGTGAAATAGCGGGTGAAATAATTTCAGAAACTCCCATGAATGATTTTTGGAAAACGTGGAGACCAAATGATTTGATAGTAGCAAGTAGAAAAATAGTCAGAGACACACTTCAGATGAAGTTGTTTGAATTGCATAAAGAAAAATTTGCAACGCTTCCAGTACCGTTATGTTATAGACCATCGGATACACGAAAACAAAATATAGAAGTTGATATTCCAGGGAAGAGTGAAAAGCAAATTCTCGTATTAAATGATATTGTACTGGTTGATATCAGCGTCGTTGAAGATGCAATGCGTGCTAATAATTCCCCGTGGACGCTAGGATACGCAGCGACGATACATTCTTCACAGGGATTGACTATATCGGATACAATTGTTTGGATGGTAGATAATCGCATCGAATGGTCGAATTTAGTCTATCTCGCAGTATCCAGAGTACGAAAAATAAATCAACTTCGAAGAGTTGTCCTGACAGAGTCAGGCGATGATGAAATCAATGGATGATGCTAGCATCATTAATAAAGAACTCTCCGGTTATAAACAACAGGATAAAAAAAATAATAGAGAATTTGACATTGATGCTAAATTAATAATTACGCTGAAACAACAACAGAATAATCACTGCGCGAGTTGCAATTGTATAATGCGTTGGCAGTATTCGGATAAGGATCCTCGCCAATTAACCGTAGACAGAAAAAATAACAATCTCGGTCATGTCAGAAATAATGTGATGTTGACTTGTCTTGAGTGCAACAGACGAAGGGGTGCTAGTTAAGACCATGAGGTGGTAATCGAGTATCCTCGGGTATCACTTGCAGTTGTTGTCCAGTAAACCCCCGCTGAGGGGCAGTTGAATCCAGTTTAGATTGCTGGTCTACCAGTTGATCGTGTTATACTAGATATCGTGTGTGCAGTAACACTCCAAATAGGATCAGTAGCCCTTTTTGTGCCACCCTCAAGCTCTCCTGGTTCGTATAAGTACCTCACAATGACATTACTACCAAGAATTGGTTCTTTGAAATCTTTTTGTGAAATTCTTCGAATTTCCATTTCAGGTATTGACTTCTTTTTAATCGCGTTGTTAGGTTTCATGTTGATTGTTCGAGTAATCTCGTTATTCAGTGCAGTAATCACAGATGGTAATCTTTTAACCCATTCACGGGATCTTTTTTCTTGGATGAATTCTTTTGCGTATTGATATCCAAATAACCGCTCAGCAAGGGTTTCATTAAACCGTTCTACAATTGCCTGATCACGATGTAACGCAGTATGCCCTCGTCTGATGGTGACATTGTGATGTTTCATTGTTGATAAGACTGCACCCTGAAATTCCTTGCCAGGATCAACTTGTAACAGATTTGGCCAACGCAGAGGACCCCTTCGATAAATCATTTCAAATGCAGAAGCGACTTCACTTGATGATTTTGTTTTCAGCGGTTCTGCTTCTTTGTATCGACTCGCAACATCAACTACAGTTAACGCGTATTTGTAACCACGATCATGTGGCAAAAATAATATATCAGCTTGATGAACTTCATTAGGGACAGTCACATCAAAATGCGAGTAATTAATTCGTTTAGGCGCTGGTAGATAAATTTGCCATATCGCCTGTTTGGATAACCAATTAGCCGCAGTAGCTTTTTTCACTTTCGCAGCGCTAGCGAGTTTATTGATTGCAGCTCTACCCCGCCAGTATCCTTTTGGAGAATAATAGATTCCATGTTGTTATTAATTACCGGTACCTAACATCAATTTGCTTTTCATAGCTGATTTTATCAACCACGAAGCCAATTTTTCTTTGAAGGATTTATCAGGAATGGCATTCAACGCATGAATTAATTTCACATCCGCGAGATGCCTGTGCTGCAGATTGCTGCTTTTATAAGCAACATCATGAGCGTGACACGCCTTATCAATGGCGTTTATCGGATACTCGCCGGATCTGGATTGATTTTGATCATCAAGTCTGATATCTAATCGTGTTCCGGGGCCACAGTAGCTATATCCTGGAAGGTGCTTTTCTCCGGGGTACTTTGCCCATGGGGTTCCAGGGAGTTTTGCCAATTTGGCAGCGATATCACCTCCTCGTTTTTTTTAAAGGTTCCTTGGGTTTAGAAACGAATCTAAATTTCGTTGTACTACATTGTACGCATTTACCAGAAAGCGCTGATCGGTTATTTTTAGTTGTAATCGTCGTCAAGTCATCTGTGCCAGTACGCGTTTTACACTTCACACAATATAGATCCATAATTTATGTATAGAAACATGGATATAATTGATTTTTCAGCGACCAAAGCAAGAGAACCGGTTAAGCATCATGCAGCGCTACCAAACTCTATCCGCGCAATTATAATCGGGCCATCTGGATCCGGCAAGACGCAATTGTTGCTCAATTTAATAATGAGATGGATGAAGCGGGATAAGTTGTATTTAGTTGCTCCTAGCGTAGATGATCAACGATGCTATGAAGTGTTAAAGGATTTTAACGAGAATGCATCAGAAATTAGCGGTGAGAACGTCATTGATTTTATAACCGATATTGACGAGGCACCATCAGTAGAAGATCTCGATGGAAGTATCAACAATTTAGTCGTATACGACGATGTAATGTTAGATAAACAAAAAAATCCTGCTAGGATCTTTTCCCGAGGCAGGCATAAAAACACCGACGTGATATATGTCACTCAACGCTACACACAGATTCCAAAAGTGATCAGAGATAACTGCAATTTATTGTGTGTACGGAGTTGATACTCATACTCTTAGAAATATTTGGCAGACATGGTGTTCCGATATGGACTTCAATCAATTTAAAAATTTCTTTAGTAACGCTCAGTCAACCCCGTACGGATTTGTAACAATAAATTTACATGATCCTCGGACACGATATCGTATCGGACTCGATCAAATATTTGGCTGAAATCATTTATTATTTTTTGTTAACCCAGAACTGAAAGTTCCAGCAGCAGAGAGGGTGAACGACAACATAGTTGCAAGCAAAATTGATTAAAAAATCGTAAAATCTCCGTTTTTGCAAAAATGGAGACTTTTTTTTTGGTTAAATGAGATTTTGTTGGAAGCCTTTTTTTTTGCTCGAAAACGTAGTCTATAAGCCCTATTTTGCTCGAAAACGTGATCTGGAAGCCTTATTTTTGCTCGAAAACGTGGTCTGTTCACCCTCTCTGCTGCTGAAATACATCAAGTGATCATGTGACTGGTCATGTGACAGCTGTTAAGAGGTCGGTACAAACAATGCGTTTGTGTATGGATGAACATGAGACAATTATAGTATTGACCATGGAGATGGTTAATATTACTAGTCAAACTTAAAGAGCTTTCTTCACTGACGAAAATAGTAAGCTTTATATAATGTACATTTTAAAAATGTATTAGTAATCAGGTTGTATTTCTGATCTTCTATACTCATTAATTGCGGTTTTAATCCAGCAGTGTAGTACTAGCTCATTGCTGAAATGTTATAATTTGTTTGCAAGCATGATTACTTCTCTAGTAATCAGCTTATTCGTACATGAAACGCAGATAATCATACTTCTGGCGTAGATGCATTGTTTTCAGGAAACAATCCAGCCATGATAATATGTAGCGGACGTGAGTGATATTTGTTTTCAAGGAACCAGTCAGCCAGGAAAAATATAAAGAAAACCTACAGTGACATTTGTACCAAGAACTTGTGATTTAAACTTTGCACAGTATTTGAGAAATTCATCTTTGTACCAAGTACTTGAGGTTTTCAAATTTGTACCAAGTACAATAGATTTTCAACTTTGTACCAAGTACTTGAGATTTTCAACTTTGTACCAAGTACTTGAAAATTTCAACTTTGCACCAAGTACTTGAGATTTTAAACTTTGTACCTAGTAGTTGAGAATTTCAACTTTACACCAAGTACTTGAGATTTTAAACTGAATACCAAGTACTTGAGATTTTAAACCTTGTACCAAGTACTTGAGGTTTTCAAATTTGTACCAAGTACAATAGATTTTCAACTTTGTACCAAGTACTTGAGATTTTCAACTTTGTACCAAGTACTTGAGATTTTAAACTTTGTACCTAGTACTTGAGAATTTCAACTTTGTACCAAGTACTTGAGATTTTCAACTCTGTACCAAGTACTTGAGATTTTCAACTCTGTACCAAGTACTTAAGAATTTCAACTCTGTACCAGGTACTTGAGATTTTCAACTTGAATTTGGCCTCCTACTTGTTTGGATTGTTTCTGTTACTTATTGAAACATTATTTGAAATTGTTATAACTATTAATTTAGGATCAGCTGTTCTTTTTTCTTCAGATCACATAATAAATGCGTTAATAAGGTAAGAATATCAGCAACTTAATCAGATAACAACATCACCATCTAAAGTGAGTGACAGCACCAACAGCTACATAACTATAATAGCAATATTTTTGGCAGAAGCACGTGCCAGTTGCAATAAGTCGTGTTTTTTTCCCAGTGAAAAGGTTGGCAAGGACATAATTCTTCATTGTCATAACTATACTCAAAAAGAGACAGTTGAACAATTAGGATTTAAACAGAAGAGATTATATAAATGGTATCCATTAGCCAAGGGCACTTAATCATCTCTACTCCTCTTAAACTACTTGGACAGTTACTATAATGCATTGCACCCCAAGGTCTGCTTGTCCTATGTGAAACTGGTGACCTTTGGGTATACAGTATTCCTCTATGCACATTATTGCAGGTACTATTGATCTTTGATCTCCAAAAACAAAAATGAAAATATTTGCTTTGCACTTTATAATGTGAGCAAGGTGTATAGATAGAAGGTAGGTGGTTAGATTTTATGTTAGAGCCCACTCAGTTTTGAGGATAGGTTAAGAGTCCACTCGGTTTAGAGGGCAGGTTAGAGCCCACTCAATTTAGAGGGCAGGTTATAGCCCACTTAGTTTAGAGGGCAGGTTAGAGCCCACTCAGTTTAGAGGGCAGGTTAGAGCCCACTCAGTTTCAAGGGCAGGTTAGAGCCCACTCAGTTTATAGGGCAGGTTAGAGCCCACTCAGTTTAAAGGGCAGGTTGGAGCCCACTAATTTTTGAGGGCAGGTAAGAGCCCACTCAGTTTAGCGGGCAGATTAGAGCCCACTCAGTTTAGAGGGCAATGTGACAAAGTCAAATTCACTGAAAGTGTATGATGAAAACTGGTTTTCATACAAGAATCTGCCATTTGTAGAAATTGTAGGTGGTTACCCTTTGGGTAATAAATCACGTTGGATTCTGGAAAAGGGAAATGTCAAGGCCACTTATATAGTGAAGAAAACTGTATATTTTGCTTCTATCGGCTTGTACCTAACATTGTGGATGACTTTCGCATTGGGTACTGAAGATGGGGAAGATGCCTGTTGAAATGTTAATGTGACTTTTTACATACGACTAGATGCATGTTATAATGGTTTGATAACGATATATGATACAAAATGGGCCTTCATTCATTGTCTCATATAGCAGCAGAGGAGGCGTATCGGACAACGTTTTTAAACAAGTTTTCAATTTATTAGGGCCTAAAACCCAATCAAAATGGCTACAAATCAATGAAACAGGCAAAAAATCAATGAAATCAGTCAAAAGAAAAATAATGAAAAAATCAATGAAATCAATAAAAAGAAAGCCTCCATTTGCCAAATGGAGACTTAGTCATTTTTGTCCGAAAACATGATCCTGCAGGGTTTTCGAAATGAGTAAAAACTCTTCAACCGAATATTTTATCAAGTCCGATACGATATCGTGTCCTAGGGTCTGCTAAATTTATCGTTACAAATCCGTGTGGTTTTGACTGAGCGTGACTAAAGAAATTTATAAATTGATTATGATTCATATCACCGCTGCACCAAGTCTGATGAATATTTCGTAGTGTATGAGTATCAACTCCATTAAACACACACAATACATTACAATTATCGCGAATCACTTTTGGTATTTGTGTGTACCGTTGAGTGACATATATCACGTCGGTGTTTTTGTGCCGCCCCCGGGAAAAGATTCTAGCAGGATTTTTTTGATTATCTAACATGATATCGTCATATACGACTAAATTGTTAATACTTCCATCGATGTCTTCCACGGAAGGGGCTTCATCAATATCAGTAATAAATTCAATAAAATCATCATCGATTTGAAATTCTTTTGATTTCTCGTTAAAATATTTTAACACTTCATAGCATCGCTGATCGTCTACACTCCGGGCTATTAAATACAATTTGTTCCATTTCATCCATCTCGTTATCAAATTAAGTAGCAGTTGTGTCTTTCCACTTCCAGATGGTAAGATTATAATCATTCTAATTGAATTCGGTAACATTTCATGGTGTTTAATAGGTTCCCGTCGTCGGGTAGCTGAATAATCAATTACAGTCATGCTGTTATATATAAATTATGGATCTATATTGTGTGAAGTGTAAGGCGCGTACTGGCACAGATGACTTGACGACGATTACAACAAAAAATAACCGATCAGCGCTTTCTGGTAAATGCGAACAATGTAGTACAAAGAAATTTAGATTTGTTACTAAACCGAAGGAACCTATAAAAAAAAACGAGGGGGTGATAACGCAGCCAAATTAGCAAAATTCCCTGGAACCCTATGGGCAAAATACCCAGGAGAAAAACACCTTCCAGGATATAGCTACTGTGGACCGGGAACCAGACTTGATATCAGACTCAATAATCTAAATCAGCCCCGACCCGGAGAAGAACCAATAAACGCCATTGATAAGGCCTGTCACCTTCATGATGTTGCTTATAAAAGCAATAATCTGCAACACAGGCATCTAGCAGATGTGAAATTATTTCAAGCGTTGAATGCCATTCCTGACAAATCTTTCAAAGAAAAATTGTCTTCCTTTATGATAAAATCGGCTTATGAAAGGTAAATTGATGTTAGGTGCTGGTAATTAATAACAACATGGAATCTATTTACTATTCTCCAAAAGGATACTGGATGGGTAGCGCTGCAATCAATAAACTCGCTAGCGCTGCAAAAGTGAAAAAAACCACTGCGGCTCATTGGTTATCTAAACAGGCACTATGGCAGATTTATCTACCACCGCCTAAACAAAATAATTTCTCGCATTTTGATGTGACCTTTCCTAATGAAGTTCATCAGGCTGATATATTATTTCTGCCACATGACAACGGTTACAAATACGCATTAACCGTAGTTGATATTGCAAGTCGATACAAAGAAGCAGAACCGTTAAAAACAAAATCGGTCACTGAAGTGGCTTCTGCATTTGAAAGGATTTATCGAAGGGACCCTCTGCACTGGCCAAATCTATTACAAATTGATCCTGGCAAAGAATTTCAGGGTTCAGTGTTATCTACAATGAAATATCACAATGTCACAATACGACGAGGACATACTGCGCTACATCGCGATCAGGCAATTGTAGAACGGTTTAATAAAACCCTTGCTGAGCGGTTATTTGGATATCAATACGCAAAAGAATTTATCCAAGAAAAAAGATCCCGTGAATGGGTCAAAAGGTTACAAGCTGTGATTACTGCGCTGAATAACGAGATTACTAGAACAATCAACATGAAACCTATCAACGCGATTAAAAAGAAGTCTATACCCGCACAACCACAAAAAGATTTCAAAGAACCAATTCTTGGTAGTAATGTCATTGTGAGGTATTTATACGAACCAGGAGAGCTTGAAGGGGGCAGAACAAGGGCTACTGATCATATTTGGAGTGTTACTGCACACAAGATATCTACTATAACACGATCAACTGGTAGACCTCCAATCTATAAATTGGATTCAACTGCCACTCAGCGGGGTTTTACACGCGAACAATTACAAGTGATTCCTGACGATACTCAATTACCACCGCGGGGTCTAAACTAGCGCCGTTGCGTCTGTTGCACTCAAGACAGGTCAACATCACATTGTATCTGACATGACCGAGACTGTTATTTTTTTCTGTCTACGGTAAATTGGCGAGGATCTTTATCCGAATACTGCCAACGCATTATACAATTGCAACTCGCGCAGTGATTATTTTGTTGTTGCTTCAGCGTAATTATTAATTCAGCATCAATATCAAATTCTCGTTGTTTTTTTTTTGGTCTTGTTGTTTGTAACCGGAAAGTTTTTTATCAATAATTTTAACATCAATATCATCCATTGTGGTGTCATCATCTAAATCAATTCTTCGAAGTTGATTTATTTTTCGTACTCTGGATACTGCAAGATAGACTAAATTTGACCATTCGATGCGATTATCTACCATCCAAACAATTGTATCGGATATAGTCAATCCTTGCGAAGAATGTATTGTTGCTGCGTATCTAAGCGTCCAAGGGAATTTATTAGCACGCGATGCATCTTCAACGACATTGATATCAACCAGCACAATATCATTTAATACCAGAATTTGTTTTTCACTTTGTCCTGGAATATCAACTTCAATGTTCTGTTTTCGTGTATCAGATGGCCTATAACAAAGAGGCACTGGAAGTGTTGCAAATCTTTCTTTATGCAATTCAAATAACTTCATCTGAAGTGTGTCTCTGACTATTTTTCTACTTGCAATTATCAAATCACTTGGTCTCCATGCCTCCGAAAACTCATTCATTGGAGTTTCCGAAATTATTTCACGGGCTATTTCACACTGGATTTTATCTGGTTGTAATCCAATTAGTTTCTTAAATTCTTTTAATTCATTATCAAGTGATCTATGATCGGTATCAATTTCTTCATAATAGTCTACACAACCCTTTAGCCATTCATGTGGGGATGCACCTACAAATGGTGGTGGTTGTCCGTGATCACCGCACATGACGATTTTTGTATTTTTCAATAACAACCACTCAAGAAATATTTTTAATACATCTAATGGCACTGTGTCTATTTCATCCCAAATGATAATTTCAGGAATACATTTCTCTCTCATACGCTCAGGAGTCCATTTATCTCCCTTCCATCGGAAAAAGCTGTGATAGATACAGGCATTTACCCCTCTCTGTATCATTTCCTTGCAAGTCTGTGTGTTGGTATTAGTACAATCATATTTGATTTCCCACGGAATAACTTAATTGCCCGGGTTGTTTTTCCTGACCCACCACAGCCGTTTAAATAAACTGTTTTATACCGGCATATTGGATCAGATATCGGTGGTGCATTAGAAAATTCTGATTGAATCTCTTTGAGATTCCGATAATTATTTTCAATTGTAACATCTGCTGATTAAATATAATCATGAAGCATTTCCTTCTTAATTCTCCATGACCCCAAATTCTCGTTGCCAGTAGCCTTGCTACCGTTTATAAAATCAGCCATTTTGCTGTTTATGTAAAATGAATCAGTGGCAACTCTAACTGCGGTGTTAGGAAATATATTTATCATTGAAAAATGATTAATAGAAGCATAACCGAGCATAGAAGCTCTCAGATGTGTGTACTGGGGATTGTATCCATCATTGTAAGTAACAATTGTACCTAATTTGGTTCCATCGGACAGAAATGCGTCTTTACGATTGACATATAGGCCTTTATTCGTTAAATCCGCGATTACAAAATCGTATTCAGCATTGTCTATAATTAACCGTGAAGAATATCTTGTATTATCGTATTTACCACCCTGGGTGAATTTACCGATTATTCTTCGTCCAAGATATTTTGCTTCGTTGTTTCTGATTTCAAAAAACTGTTTAGACCAATCCATGATTTGTTGTTCGTTAAAATCAGGAAACAGTTTTCGCTGTTCGCTAATTATTTTTTTCTATATCAGGTTGTGGTAACCGGACTGATTTCTGTGCTCGATAGGATATAATCGCTTCACTGACAATTAATGATTTTAACATCCCACAATCAATCATATACCGTAACAACACTATTGGCATCCAGTGTTTTTCAGACATGTGTTTACCAATCCAAAGATAACTACACGGATGAAGTCCTGTAGCCATTTCAAATGATACTACACGAGCGAATCCGGTTAAATCAAAATCAGGCAGTGGTTCATTAATCGCAACACGGGTCATTTCGTGTGTTGGTTGTCCAAATCGTTTGAAATATTTCTCGCATTCTCCATACCCAAGAAAGCTTCCTGGATAACACGCAATCATATCAACGGAAATAACGGTTTCAGGGTCGTATTTTGTATTCCATAACCCTCCATGGCTGTATTCAAGACAGGACAATCTGACATCTGATAAAAACTCACTTCTTGTTGGTTTCCACGCGTTTTTCTTTCTAGCAAAATGTGCTGCAATTGATGGTACTGTAAAACAGTTTGCTAATAATTGGTCGTTGTCTTCCCCCTCCAGTGAAAACTCACTAGCTTTTTTTTTTTCATTTGATTATGCAGTTCTTCAGTACGGTACAATTCTCCGTTGGGCCTTACAAACTGATCAAATCTACATTCCTCGTCTGAAGTACTGTGAAATAGTCACATTGACACAGGGTCTTCTTTACTCAAATGGTAAGAAAGAAACTCTTCGGTTTGGGATAGATATTTTACGGTTCTATCCCGTGGGAATATTGTTACTGCAGATGACCACACGTGTTCGTTATGATCAATAATTTCAATTGGGGTTCCTTTTGATTGATATTTCGATTCGTATAATACTTCACCGGTGATTGTCCTTACCGATATTGGAAATCTCAATGATGTTTCTAATTTGGTTATATCCTGAATTGTTGCCCCATGCTCTTTTACCGTTAATTCCCATTCGGTTATTTTTTTCGTCTTAGATCAGTTAGTTTATTTCCCCGGGACGCATTTGTGAAGTGTTCCATTATTCGTTCTGCTACACAATTAAGCCCTGTCGAATATTTCATGGGTGCTAGTTTTGCAATATCAGGTTTTTCATTGAGCGGATATATCCCGTAAATAACTGCTGTTACAGGATAAGATCTTTCGTAGTATGGTTTGTCAATTCCGGTCAAAATTCCTGGTTTGGAATCTTGATTCACGGTGACAGTTTTTTTGTCCCTGAGAATGGGTTCAAATTTATCCCTAATGATCCATTTTCCATCATCACGGATAAGGAATTTTATTCGAAAAAAATACCTTTTTTCCCCAAGACGTGAAATTATCACTGCTGCTTTTTCATCATTCATGGTAGCGTCAACAACACCATCAATTCGAAATGTTGACCAACAATAAGATGCTCCATCACGCTTGAATTCATTAAAACAGTCTCTGATTTTACTAATCATGGCTTTATCAAGAATTTTATTCTTTGGTGTATTAGAAACTATATCAAGATTGAATTGAGCGATTTTCCAGAGTAATCTCTTGTTACGTTTTTTGGGTTTATCGAGATTAAATCTAGGATTAATTTTCAATAATCTCTTAAATTCCTTCATATTTCTGTCTATTAAACGTTTCTTTGGTTTATCGAGATAAAATCTAGGATTAATTTTCAATAATCTCTTAAATTCCTTCATATTTCTGTCTATTAAACGTTTTTTTTGGGTTTATCGAGATTAAATCTAGGATTAATTTTCAATAATCTCTTACACTCCTTCATGTTTCCGTCTCTTGGACGTTTTTTTTTTTGGTTTATCGAGATTAAATTTCAATAATCTCTTGTTACCGTCTATTGGACGTTTTTTTGGTTTATCGAGAGTAAATTTAGGATTAATTTTCAGTAATCTCTTAAACTCCTTATCAGTATTGAATTGAGCATTTTTCAAGGGTGTTATTTTCGGTAATCTCTTTAACTCCCTCATGCTATACTAAAAACAAGTATTTAAATGAAAGATTTATGTATAATGAATCACTGCAAATGGCTCATGATTGGATCAGTAACCCCGTGTAACAAATCATGCAGAAATGAGTTCTGTAGGTATCATATGCAAAGTTTTCGACGTGGAAGTCTTGGTCCGTTACCCTGTATTCGATGTGGGGTTGGGGTCAGGGGAAAATCACAATTGTGTCTGAATTGTGGTGGTAAGCGATAAAGGGAGTTGAAGCGTTATTATGATAACAGAATCAAAAATGGAAAATCAATCAGAAACTATGACCCTGAAAAAGTCCTTGACCCTGACAACGTCAAGGATAAAATCATAAGAACCCCCCAAGACTACATTGAAAGATTCTCCAGTGATGTAATCATTAGGCCAAACACTGAATTAGACAAATAGTATAGTATACGAATGAACCAAGAATTCAGACAGCATCCTGTGAGTACAAATTATGAAGCATCCAGTGATGGTGTTGTAAGACACTGTAGACTAAAGAAAACGGTCGGTTTTGTGACTAATCAAGGGTATTTGATGTTTAGCGCTGGAAAGAAGAAATATCACAATCATCGTTTCATATTTGAATGTTTCAATGGATTGATCGAGGATGGTCTTGTTATTGATCACAAGGATTCTAATCCAAGGAACAATTCTTTATCAAATCTGCAAGCTATCACACAGAGTGAGAATTCCAAACGAGGAAGGACTGGCACTTGCAAAACGGTTGGGAAGAGACCTGTGACATCTTTGAATACAACAAATAACGAAGAGAAAATATTTAAACCAATGAATGAAGCCGGAAAATATTTCAATATCTGTCCGACTTCTGTACAAAAAGTTGCAGGGGGGATTTATCGATCGGCTATTTCAAAAAAGACCGGACAGAAAATTCAATTCAGTTATGTCTAATGCGTCATATTTTTCAATTAGAGATATGTCATTGTTATAGAATAATGAATTCCGAAAACATGAGTAGCATCATAGTTGAAATTTTAAAATTGAAAAGTCATAATATTGAACTATCAGATGGTTTGAATCCTGATCAAATCAAGTCAGATTTTCCGGATATAGAATACGGGGTTAACATATGCTACCAAAGAAGTATGCGCTCATCAAAATAATTCAGAATTCTATTAGGGACTCTCTTGCATTTTCCAGTGACATCAGTGTGTTTGTCCCGTTGTATACTATCGTAGAGGGGATACGAAAAGAATTAGGTAACGAATACGAATTGAAAAAGGAGGTCAATTCTAAAATTAGAAACCTACGGGCGTTAATTCAAGAAAATGAACGATTTTGATTGCCCGACCCCTTTATCATTTTTTGATTGTGACCGACCCTCAAAGAGATTTTCATTTTTTTAGTACTTTTTGATTGAAAATGACAAAATCAGTGATGGGCCGTTAATGGATGATCAAAATAGAATGGAACAAGTGTCAGTATTATTATTTTATATACAATTTGGACACTTGCTCCATCATTGATAGAGCCGTTAAAACATCAAAATAACACTTCCATGACTGTGTTAAAAATCATCCGACATGTCTGTGATGAGGAAAGTGACAGTATTATATATTTTTATAGCAATTTGGTCACTTTCCAAATACCTGATAGAAGCTGTTATAGGATGAAATAACACTTCCATGACTGTGTTAAAAATCATCCGACATGTCTGTGATGGGGAAAGTGTCAGTATTATATATTTTTATAGCAATTATGACACTTTCCCCATACCTGATAGGGCTGTTAAAATAACAAAAAAAAGACTTCCACGGTGGTATTAAAACTCATCCGACATGTTATTGGTGTATAAAAAATGAGGGAAGTGTGGTATTAATTATTTTTTATACAATTTCAACACTTCCCTCAATG
Source organism: Unio pictorum (assembly GCA_030141615.1). Classification (NCBI taxonomy): domain Eukaryota; kingdom Metazoa; phylum Mollusca; class Bivalvia; order Unionida; family Unionidae; genus Unio; species Unio pictorum. The sequence continues at coordinate 3,043,103 of JARLTB010000206.1, forward strand.
ATAACGCCCTTAAAATGTCTAAATAACACTTCCACGGTGGTGTTAGGTCGGATTGAAAAATTGTTTTACAATTGAAAAATTGTTTTACAATTGAAAAATTGTTTCTGATTTCAAATAATGGTCAATGAAGCATTAACAACTAGATTGGCTCGTGAACGACTAGATGCAATTAAGAGATTTGTACCAATTCGTGACTCTGTAAGGAATAAACTGCAACAACGACAGAGTTTACAAACTGATTTTGCTGCGGGATCTGAAGAATTGTTTAAACCAGTAACCACAGCAACGTACGGGGTAGAGCGTGCTATACGGGGAGATGTTCCCGAGACGGGGAAATCTGTTATTGGCGAACTTGAAAAAATAGCAGCGAAAACTGAACAAACAAAACAGGCTGTACAAAAAATGGAATCAAAAAGAACAGTAGATTATTTAAGCGAGAGATTTACCGAGGAAGGATTAGCAGCAATTGATAAGACTGATCCAACAGAAATTCCTGCGCTTGTTGTTACGACTTATGAAAAATAAAAAAAAAAATGTTGAAACCAGAACATCATAAATATGTTAGAAATATAACCCATTGGGCTGATATATACTACAAAATCAAAACTAAAACAAGTCAAATTGACACAACAAGTGCATCATACAATGAATATATCAAGATGGTGGGTACAGTGTATAATCAATACGAAAAGTTTAAACAACAACAAAAAACGCCAAAATTGCAAAGAAAGCGACAGCAACCTGCAAAGAAAATATCTTTCTCTCCTAAAAAACTATCACCTGATGAGGATACTCTTGATTATTTACAAACCACGGATACAGACAAACTGGATGAATAACTGGATGGTTATAGCGGGAAGGGGTTGTCCAGTAGGACCCAAAGTAGGGTATGTCCTGATAGTGTTATCAATGATATATCACGATTACAGGATCTCATAGGAGGGTTCCGAGCTGGAAATGACTCTCCAGAAATAATTAATGAAGCAGCTGATATCTGTAGACAGTTATTTCAAGGCGGTATCATGGATATCAGCACATATCGAGATTTCATTGACGAGTTAGCAAGTGGGTATCATAGTGACTGAATTTATAATTAAAAAATTGTTTTACAATTGAAAAATTGTTTTACAATTGAAATCTACGATTTATAATAATGATCATACACTACAATCATGATAAACCAATCCCCGTCTATGTAGTTAATTCACGGTTTCCAGTTTATATAGCATACTATGGTGATGGTTTAGGTAATACCATTGCAGGGTTATTTGCGAGAATGGCTCCAAAAGTGATGCCGTTAGCTAAACAACTAGGAATGAAAGCCATTGATGTTATTCGTGATAAGGGTATTAGTACTGTTGGAGATCTTGCCGGAAAAGCGTTTTCAGCTGCGAAGAAGAAAATAACATCATTTGTTAGACGAAAAAAGAAACCGTTACCGTCTACAGCGGAAATGCCTGCAAGTGTTAGTACAATTATAAATAACGCAGTAGATGAAAAACTAGAGTCATTGATGACCCCCGACCAAAGCAACATCGCAAATATGATAGCGGGAAGTGGCTTTAAAAAACTAGGACGATAAAAATCCGTAGGATTTTACGATTTAGACTCTGATAAATAGAATAAAATGTTCAAACAGTCACATGATCCAGCGTTTGATATAGACGCCCCAGTTGGCAAGGATGATTCTGTACGCGATTATCAATATTACGCCTATCATGCAATAGACTCAAATAGTCGATCAAGAATTGAACTTCAAGTTCATGATACCAGTAAGTATTTTCTACCCGCTGAAGCGTTTATTGAAGTAGAAGGAGAACTTGTAACAGCTGCTGATACTACTGCTGTACCAGCACCGTATCCAGTTGGTACTCAAGTCGGGTTTGTCAATAATGGTATTATGGCGCTATTTGAGAGTGCTAGATACCTCATTGATGGAAAAGAAATTGAGTCGATAGATCGCGATGTTGATGTGGCTACAACAATAATCGGGTTAGCGAGATATTCTGATGATTATACAAGATCAGCAGGACCTTCTATGATGTTTGCAAAAGATGTTAAAAATACCGCTGGAGGAAATCAATTTGTTGTAAGACGACCAAAGAATAGTGCTGGTACCGCTAATATTGATGCCGAGGATATGATTATAAACAACCATCCTAATTTCAATCTAGGAGCTGCAACACGTATTTCAATGTTGGAAGGGCAGCGTAAATCATTTTCATGCGCGATTCCACTGCATCACATATTTGGATTCTGTAGAAACGTCAGAAAAGTTATCTACGGGGCGAAGCATACAGTATCGCTTGTACGAAAGATTGATGATAGTGACGCAATTTGGAGGATCCCCGCAGATGCTGAAAATCCCAATGCTGATGACGGTAAAGTCAATTTAACAAAAATATCATTGTGGATGCCAGTGTTGACTCCATCAATTACTGCAGAAGAACGATTATTATCATTTATGGACCAAGGAGGGAAATCATTACTAAGTTGGCTAACGGTAAGTACAGATGTGAAGCAATCAAATACTAACGGGTTATTCACGTGGAACCTAGCATCAAAACAAGGTGTTGCTGCGCCACGTCATATATTTATTGCGTTACAGGATAACACACGAGTTGGCAATCAACTCTCCAGCCATATGAAATTTGATCAGTTAGGTGTTAAAGACGTCTCACTGAGAATAAACGGCCAGCAGGAACCATCTGAAGATGTACAACTTGATTACGGTCAAAATCATATTGCACGCGTCTATCATACGTTGTTGTCGTTTATGGCACGTGATCAAAATGTCGATACTGGTCTACAAATATCACAGTTGGATTTTAAAAATCTATATCCAATCTATCACTTTTCACTGGAACATCTTGATTTAACAAGACAGTCTGTCGTTGATATACATTTTAGAGCTAATGTGCTTTGTGGTGCTATTGCTAATTATAGAGCAGTTGCTGTCATTCTCAGCGACAAATCAATGCTACTCGAAGGTGTTGGAGGAAGAATGAGAGTGTTAGATGCGCCAGTAGAAAATCTTTGATTTTCAAAAACATGTAATCGAAACTTTATAGCAATTAGATCAATCTGTTATTGTATAATGTCGTATAGTAATGTCAATGTGTCGTTAACTCCTGGTCAAATCAAGAAATTGCAATCCAAATCAGCTAAGCAATGTGGAACCACAATCACGCTGAAACCCAATCAAATGACTGGCGGGGCAAATAAATTATCGCTGACAACTCGTCAAGTAATACATTTCAATGATGCACTTGTAGCAAAAAAGGTGTTCAGATTACTCTTTCTGCGGCTGCTATCAAAAATATGATAAAAACAGGCGGTATATTCCCGTTGTTAGCTGCGATTCCGACCTTGCTTTCAGCAACAGCCCCAGCGGTGGCTAAAGCAGCGGCGTTAGGAGCCGTTGGTACTGCAGCAGGAATGGCACTAAAGAAGGCAACTGGACAAGGATATAAAAAAAGGGAAAGGGTCTAAGACTCCCAGGAACCCCGTATTCATGGTACAGCGGAAAGGGTCTAAGACTAGGACCGGTTTACTAGTTGAGGAATCTTTGATTGAGGATGGTTCCTATGTCCAATTTTGATTTAATTGATGCCGCTAAAAAAACTAGCGATTAAAAATTTCAGAGGTGTCTTTATGAAAGATCAGTTGCCGGCACAACCCAATGATGTTGAAACCGGTATTATTAATTTAGATAACAGCACCGGACCTGGAACTCACTGGGTTGCATACGCTATTGATCCACGGGCAATCGTCTATTTTTATTCATATGGATTAGCCCCACCAAAAGAGTTTATGCGTTATATAAAAACTAATAATTAATGAAGCAGCTGATATCTGTAGACGGTTATTTCAAGGCGGTATCATGGATATCAGCACATATCGAGATTTCATTGACGAGTTAGTGGAAAGTGGGTATCATAGTGACCGAAAAAAAAATTGTTTTACAATTGAAAAATTGTTTAACAATTTCAAATAATGATTATACACTACAATCATGATAACCAACTAGCGTCTATGTAGTTAATTCAAGGTTTCCGGTTTATAGCGCGTACTATGGTGATGGTTTCGGTGATACCATTTTATGATTATTTTCAAGAATGGCCCCAAACGTGATGCCGCTAGCTAAACAATTAGGAATGAAAGCCATTGATGTTATTCGTGATAAGGGTATTAGTGCTGTTGGACATCTTGCCGGGAAGGCGTTTTCAGCCGTGAAGAATAAAATAACATCATTAGTTAGACGGAAAAATAACATCATTAGTTAGACGGAAAAAGAAACCGGTACCTTTGCCATCTACAGCGGAAATGCCTGCAAGTGTTAGTAAAATTATAAATATTTATAAAATTATAAATAACGCAGTAGATGAAAAATTAGCATCGCTGGTGACTCCGAGTGACCAAAATAACATGATAGCAAACATGATAGCGGGAAGTGGTTTTAAAAAAACCACGATGATGAAAAATCCTTTACGATTGTACGATTTAGACTCGGATAAATAGAATAAAATGTTCAAAAGGTCACCTGATCCAGCATTTGAAATGGATGCCCAGTGCTCAAGATGATTCTGTACGCGATTTTCAATTTTATTCTTATCACGCAGTACAACCAGATCTCCGATCGAAAATTGAACTTCAAGTTCATGATACCAGTAAATACTTTTTGCCGTGTGAAGCATTTATTGAAGTACAAGGAGAACTTGTAACAAATGTTGCAGCTAATACATCATATGACAATAACCCAACTCTCCGAGTTGGTTTTGTCAATAACGGTATCATGGCGTTATTTGAAAGTGCAAGATATCTCATTGATAGAAAAGAAATTGAATCAATAGACCGTGAAGTTGATGTTGCCACAGCAATCATAGGGTTAGCAAGATATTCTGATGATTATACAAGATCAGCGGGTCCATTTATGATGCTTTCTAAGGATATTACTGATTACCCTGAACACGTCCAGTATTCTAGAGTAAAGGCAACACTGAATACTGCAGTTGATCCAGCACCAGCCGGATATACAAGACCAGCTGGTACTTTTGATGTCATAAATAATATTACTAACTATAACCTAGGGTTTGCAACACGCGTAGCAACATTAGATGGACAGCGTCGACGATTTTCATGTGCGATTCCACTGCATCATATATTCGGATTCTGTAGAAACGTCCGAAAAGTTATTTATGGAGCGAAGCATACGGTAGCGCTTGTACGAAAGGGTACTGATAATGATGCAATCTGGCGTGATGCTGGTGTTCCCGAGGGTAAAGTCATTTTAACAAAACTATCATTGTGGATGCTAGTGTTAACTCCATCAATCACCACAGAATAAAAATTGTTATCATTTATGGATCAAGGAGGAAAGTCGTTGTTAAGTTGGTTATCAGTGACCACGAATATTAAACAGGATAATGTTGATGATACATTCACCTGGCACCTGGCATCAAACAAGGTGTTTCAGCTCCACGTCATATATTTATTGCGTTACATAATAATGTGCGAGTTGGTAATCAAGAACGAAGTCATATGATATTTGATCAATTAGGTGTTAGAGAAGTCTCGCTGAGAATAAACGGCCAACAGGAACCATCCGAGGATATACAACTTGATTATACTCACAACCATATTGCACGTGTATATCAAAACCTGTTGTCATATATGGCACATGATCAAAATGTTGATACTGGTTTGCAAATATCACAATTGGATTTTAAAAATTTGTATCCGATTTATTACTTTTCATTGGAACATCTTGATTTAACAAGACAATCAGTCGTTGAGATACACTTTAGAGCCCGTATAACCCGTCCTGGTAGTATTATTAATTATAGAGCAGTTGCTGTCATTCTCAGTGATAAATCAATGCCACTTGAAGGTGTTGGTGGAAGAATGAGAATAATTGATGCACCAGTGGAAAATCTATGATTGGAATTGTAAACGATTTAGAATCAATCTATTATGTATAATGTCATATAGTGTTATTAGTGTTGCGTTAACTCCTGGTCAAGACAAGAAATTGCAATCAGAATCGGATAATAAATGTGGAACCACAATCACGCTGAAACCCAATCAAATGACTGGTGGTGCAAATAAATTATCGCTGACAATTCGTCTAATAAAACACTTCAATGATGCAATTGTAGCAAAAAAAGGTGTTCAGATTACTCTTTCTGCGGCTGCTATAAAAAATATGATTAAAACAGGCGGTATATTTCCGTTGTTAGTAGCAATTCCAGCTTTGATTGCAGCAGCAGCCCCTGCGGTGGCTAAAGCAGAGGCGTTAGGAGCCGTTGGTACTGCAGCAGGAATGGCACTAAAGAAGGCAACTGGACAGGGATATAAAAAAGGAAAAGGGTCTAAGACTACCAGAAACCCCGTATTCATGGTACAGCGGAAAAGGCCTGAGACTAGGAACGGTTTATTAACCCAGAAATCTTCGATTGTGGAGTCTTTGACTCCTATGTTCAATTTTGATTTAATGGATGCTGGTAAAAGACTAGCGATAAAAAACTTCAGAGGTTTTTTTATGAAAGATCAATTACCACATCAACCAAACAACACTGAAACAGGTATCATTAATCTTGATAACAGCACCGGACCTGGATCTCACTGGGTTGCATACGCTATTGATCCACGTGCAATCGTCTATTTTGATTCATATGGATTAGCAAGCACCGCCAAAAGAGTTTATGCGTTATATAAACCGCTTAAAAACTCCTATCTGGTATTCTACGCTACCAACACAACAAATGAATGATCCACCAATATGCGGCTGTGAAGTATTAAATGTCCTTGACGCTATTTCTAACTCCTTGGGTAACCCAAGGGGAACACCACCTCATATTGTCGCAAATGAATACTCTAGTAATCGCTTTTTAGAGAGAGAAAGAGTTTTACAATAACATGATTGATATTTGGGGAAGAGCTCTGAAACCCAAACCTGATGACACTGCGACGGGTGATATAAAAAAAAAATTAAAGATGAAATAGCTGTGACGTTAAATTTAACAAGTGTTGACCCGAATGAAATAGTTGTTTTTCAAGATCGTCAGGGTAAATTGAAAACCAGTGATGTGTCGTTGGATGATATTTTAGTTAAACAACGAAACGCAATCGAGGATACTATCGCATTATTTTCCGATCAGGGTAAACTCAAACCGGGTGTACTTATTTTGACGATTACAGATAAAATTTGCCAACGCCGATAAAGAATTTAACGATCATTTGAGAAATTATAATAATTTTCGCAAAAATGTCGTGCATAAATTCTTTGGATCCCCGATTGTAGTTACACCATCTATTGCTGATATTAAAACGTTTATGGATGATCAAAAGACAACAATTGACACTATTCAAAAAATGATAGAAAAACTCGATAAATTAAAAATTCCACATGCCGCAGAAAATATCCGTAATGTTGTATACACGGTAGCTAGTGGAGATCTCGATTGGGTTAAAGACACTAATAATAAAATAAAATTTATTCCAACCGTTGAAGGTATTTACAGGTTAACATTAGAACCAGATAATCTATTTAATATCGTCGCGAATAGTATGAGATTCTCTGGTAATATGAAGTCTATTTTCTTTGGTAGCATCAACGAATATACTTTTACTATCACCAACATTAACATCAACACCGTTAGATTGCCAATAACATGGGTGATAGAATTTATAGCAAATTTACCTGAAAATAATCCCGCAATTCAATGATGAACATTTCAAATAACGATGACATCAACGATTTCATCATCACAATATCGCTATGATTCAGTCAAAGAATTTTCAATGAAACTCAAAACACTCGCTGAGGAGTATGCAATAAAAATAAAAAAATATCGCAGGAGAATTACAGTCATCGACGTTACAGTGTACTCAGTTTCTGGTGTAATGGCCGGAGCTGGTATTATACTGTCTTCAGTGACAATGATAGCTCCAATTGCTGTTCCAATTTGTATATCCGCGGTGGCTTCAATCGCTGGTATATTAACCGGGATCACAAAAAAATATCATCATGCAGCCAGAGTAAACTGCAAGACTATGTGATTAAATTTCATGTTGTATCAACCGCATACTCGCAATTATCCTCATTGATATCGTCATCGCTCGATGATACAATTATATCAGATAGTGAGTTCTCAGCGATGGTCAGTATCTATGATTCTGCGATGTCAAAATTAGAAATACAACATGAGTATAATAACAATGACAACACCGATGGAATTGGAGAACACAAACCCGAAAACCAGCATGATCTCAATAACCTCAACGATATCAGATAGTGAGTTCTCAGTGATGGTACGTGTCTATGATTATGCGGTGTCAAAATTAGAAATACATCATGAGTATAATAACAATGACAACACCGATGGAATTACTTCAACGAATAGTGGAGAACACGAACCTAGTACAAACAAGCATGATTTCAATAACATCAACGAATCCAGAATTCAGTGTGAATTTCCCTACCCCAGTCCCCGTGAAGGAAATCGCGCTAGCAAAATTACGAATGTATCACAGTTGGCCTAATATCAGATCAAAATCATTTGATGGTCAAGAACCGAATAATTCTTTAGTGTTTGCAAATAAGAATAAACCCGACGGAACCCCAGACTGGAACGTTGTTTCGATACCAACCGGATCATACCAAATTGAACAAATCAATGCTGAATTGCAACGTAGAATAAAATCGATTACTGGAAAAGAATCAAAAATAGCTATAACAGTTCATGAGCCAACACTATCATCTGCCATTGAAATATGCACAGATGGTTACGTCGTAGATATCTGTCAAAGCTCTATTAGAACCGTACTAGGATGGCCTGAAATCCCACCCCGGGAAAAAACCGTTAAATTACCACCTGAACAACAAAAAACTGATTATATCACCGACAGGATAAAATCTGATAATCCAATAAGGAGTTATAGCGATTACAATAAATTGATCTTTTTTCATGAATTGGTAGATCCTCCCACTAAAAGAGAATTCTTACTTCTTCGACCTGATGACCCCACTGAAAATTTCAGAGCGATGAATAGCGATATTTCGTTGTTGTTAATATCCCTTAGATCCGGCACTCTCTCCCGAGATGAATTTATGTAGAAACATGGAACAAAATCATCAATGACATGGAAACATTTAATGCACAAATCATTCAAGAGGTATTAGGTGACAGTAATCCTAAAACAAGAGATTTATTTACAACAGACTATAAAATCCCCGTCAAAGACATTCCAACGTTCAAACTACCAGGATATAACGTACCAGAACTAAAAAAACTTCTCAGTGACACCATCGATATTGGTTTTAAAATAATTCATGATACGTGGAAAGAAACAACATCACCGGAAATAAAAATCCTCAAACATAATAATGACCCAGATGGTGGTGGCAGCCATATCGCTCCTCAAAATGTGAATATTTCATCGGTGATTGCGCTCAATTTAGTATGTGATGTTATCGAAGGAAGCTATCAAATAAATTTAGAACGATCAAATCAAGCTCAGCAAGGATATATTCTATACTCTTTTGCACCAACAGCTCCTCCAGGGTTTCTAATCATTGAATCCCCGATTAATCCAGTCTATTAATAATAATAATTCATTAACCAGAATTAATTTCAAACTCACTGACCAGTCAAATAATCTGATTGATTTACAAGACGAAGTTTTACAAATTAGTCTGTTTGTAAAGTCCTAAGGACTTTCATCCTGAAAGGATTTTCGTCCTGAAAGGATTTTCGTCCCTAGGACACGATATCGTATCGGACTTGATAAAATATTCGATTGAAGAGTTTTTACTCATTTAGAAAACCCTGCAAGATCATGTTTTCGGACAAAAATGACTAAGTCTCCATTTGGCAAATGGAGGCTTTCTTTTTTTTGATTTCATTGATTTTTTCGTTATTTTTTTTTGACTGATTTCATTAATCTTTTGCCTGTTTCATAGATTTGTAGCCGTTTTGATTGGGTTTTAAGCCCTAATCCATTGAACACTTGTTTAAAAACGTTGTCCGATACGCCTCCTCTGCTGCTCATATAAATTCAAGTGCATTGATTTAATTAAATGCTTGCAAAGTTCATCATCTAGATGTCTTGTGCCTAGATGATTCTCTGATTAATAGCATTAAAATGTGTAAATAATGACATTTACTTCTTTTCTTTTTCAGGCATGATTTTTGAGAGGATGCTATTTTAGGATAAGGAGTGCTTGACTGAAACAGAGGTTACTTCCCTTATCAAATTGCAGTCTTCTCTGAATCAGAGGTTACTTCCCTTATCAAATTGTAGTTTTGTCTGAATCAGAGGTTACTCATGTTGTAAAGAGGTTTGTTACTGGATATCATGTACCAACCGAGTAGCCTCCAAAATGCGATATTCAACACAAAGGATGTTTTGTCAGACGTACTTAGGTTCCATCATCGTGTAAAATAACGTCATTAATCACTATTGTATCAATTTATTGCAATTTATTTATTTCAACAGGATGTCTTCAAAATGAACTTTTAATTAATTTTCCCCCATATATATATATATATATATATATATATATATATATATATATATATGTACACAACCCCATGTCCATAAATGTTTTCCGTCCTGCCCTCGATTTAAATTACTGCCCTCAAGTATTCTCACTTTAAGGAAATCAACATGAAACCACATATGTTGATGTGCAAACCTAATTGATTGCTAAAATCATTACAATATTAACAGTTCTGTTGCAAAAGCAAATGTAAATATTCCCTACAATTATTCTTCCGAGAGAATGAATTGCAAGTACAGAATCCTACGTATACCCAAGACGTGTCCATTTATGTGGCTATCAAAAGGAGCTTATGCAATGGTCTTCTCCATTTTCCATTGTCAAGTCTTAACATGTGGTTGTTATTCCCATATTACTAGGATAATTCCATGTTTCTATTGCACATCTGTAGCATTGCTTTGTATTATTGGAAATGAATTTGATTGGTTGTACCTAAAATACAGATATATATTGATTTTGCCTATTTAATGCACATTTTTAACAACATTGCAAACAAAACGATGGCATACTTGAATTAAATTGTCTGAAACAATTGTTGCTGTTACATTTTTCAAACATTAAATGTTTGTATTCACCGTATTGCTGATTTGTATATTTTGGTAGTTAAAGTTTAATCCAAATAAAAATAACACGTTTAGGCTTTTCTCCTGAAGAAGTTCCATATAAAATTTGTGTATAAATAATAAATACCATATATTGTTATAATTGTGCACACTTACTAGTATCTTCATTGAGCTGCTCATTTTACAGAAGAACATGAAATAATAATTCCAAGTTGATAGGATGAGAATGTAGGTTACCAAATACCTACACATCACCTTCATGTATTGTAAGATATCGAATCTATTGCAATTCTACTAATCTTGTTAAAGAATTAAATGTTACAAACCTCATTAGTGTTGTTATTGTTTATTATGTACAGAACCTTCACTTATTGTTGTTTAAACTGAAATATATACTAAATATCCACCAGCCCATCCACAACTTATTCTCTCTATCTTTCTTTCTCTGCAACACTGCAAAAGACCAAATATGATTACCATAGTGGTCAATGTTCAATATTTCATTAGTGTTCTTCTAAACAAATATTCTTTGTTTTAACCTCATGGAATTTAACTGCTCCGGTGGTCTACTTTTTAGAGCATCCGCCGCGGAAGCGGGAGGCCGTGCGTTCCATCTCCGGCCCAGTCATACCAATGATTTACAAAAATGATACTAACAGCTGCCTCGCTTGGCGCTCAGCATTAAGAGGTTAGTGTTAGGACTCGTCGGCCCTTTGTCAGGATAATTGGGACATCTGGCTACATGTCTGAGGCATGATGTCACTGTATTAGACATCACTATAAACTGCCTCTCTGTAGACAACGTAGCGATATGACTGAAAAAATGTTAAAGCTGCGTTAAAAATCCTAATCACACACACACACACACACACACACACACCTCATGGCGTAAAATACTAATACAACGTGCAATTCAAACAGTGTGTTCACATTCCCTCAGTCACATTTAGAAAATTATTGTATGACTGGTTTATTTGTTAAAGTAACATTGATACATGTCTAGAACAAAATTATAATTTAATATAAGAAATTGGTTCTCAGTTTTATTTCTCATTTTGAATCACATTTTGATATTTGTTTGTATCTCACTGTGGACTTGCAGGGTAATCAGCGACATTTAAAAGTTCAAAAGAAGAATGCCCAAAAAGCAAAATTTAAATGTTGCAGTAGTTAAAAGTAGATATTCAACATTGATGTTCTTGGGAGAAAGCATGATTTATAACGTACAATAGCAATATAGTTTTAACCAGTCAGCAAGTAATGGCAAATATAATAGATAAATTGACTTTATTATCAAACAGTTTAATGTTTTTGAAGAAATAATCATACATTTGTGTTGGGGGTATTCGTTATATCAGAGTGGTTACAATTCATAGCAGTACAATCTAATTATGGAGAAATCTAATTTACAAAAAAAAAGGAATTACGTAAATTGTATATGCAAAGGAATTTCCTTTGAAAATATTTGTAGGTAGCTATATATATTTACTGATTTGACATATATTGAAACTATCATACATTTATACAAATAATAGGTGCAAAATAATTTCAGAATTTTTGACTGTAGTGTTGACAAATATCTACGCTTGGATGTTATAGATGACACCTACAACGTTTGAATTTGTTGTGTGATAAATTTTGATTTTACAGGTTAATACTTCCATATGCCCTGTATGGACGGAGACCTTACTCAAAGAATGTCATTGTACAATGTATAAAAATAAAACTCCTAAGAAATCCTCATCTAATATACAATGCATCGGAGAAAGTATACTAGGGACTCCCGAGAAAGTATAGTAGGGACTCCCGAAAAAGTATACTAGGGACTCCCGAGAAAATATAATAGGGACTCTCGAGAAAGTACAGTAGGGATTCCCGTCATTATACTAATAAAAGTATACTAATAAACGAAACACATTTATACAAATAACAAGTGAATTTGCTAAATAATGTAAAGAAACCAACTTAAGTTTATTATTTTGCAACACTGCCTAATATAGTTGTTGATACGCAAAACACTTGACTACTTTTGGTTTGTTTCATGCAATGTGTACTGGTTTGTGTGTGTGCATAGTTGCTTGTTTTCAGAAGGTACTACTAAACTTAATTTTTTTCAGAGATACATTACTGAAAAACTAATTATTTATATACAAAATTAAAGAATAGATGAAATCCAAGTTAAACACAAAATCTCTCTAATAGTAAAATTGTATACATTGACATTCAAATATACAATGGCATACCAATCGCAACTGTCAAATAATTAATAGGCAAAACCCAATTGACATACACTTAAGCAAAACCCAACTGGCACACAACGGACATATAATTAATAGGCAACACCCAACTGACATACAATTGGTAGGCAAACCCCAACTGACATACAGCTAATAGGCACACCCAACTGACATGCAATTAATAGGCACACCCAACTGACATACAATTAAAAGGCAAAACCTAAAAGAAATACAATTAATAGGCAAAACCCAACCGACATACAATTTATAAGCAAAACCAACTGAGAAATAAAACGCACCAATAAGCAGAACTCATTTGACATACTTAAATTCACTAGTATGCAAAAATAGGCTGATATAAACAAAATTCACCAAAGGCCTAACCAAACCATGAGACAGAAATATATAATAGGCAAATATAAACGGATTTATCAAAATTCACACACAAAGACACAATCCATAATACATTGTTTTTGTTTAAAGCTGTTTTGTTTTCCAAAGAGTCATATAAATCCTAATTCCAATCCCTATTTTATATACTCATGACTTTAACAAAATTGGAGTAAATAAAATAAAGTTCTATCCAGCTCAAAATGTAATGAAAGAACAGAAAATAAAAAATATTAATTTTAAGTACTGAAACAAAAGCAAAGGATAACAACTATTTGATTGCGTTTAATATAAAATCATTTGCATCTATATTAATATAATTAGACTTAAATGTTCACTTATTAAAATAAAATAAAATAACTATTAGCGCATTAATATAAAAAAACAAAAGAAAATAAATGGAAACTATCGCATTTAGATTATTTTAACCAGTCAATGAAATGTAGGATACATACCAACATAGTGCTTCTTTCTGGACCCAATGGATAGCAAGTGAATCTTACAGAGGAGGTGAGATGTGTGTTAAGTTCTTTCTACTCTAACGATCATTCAAACATCCGTGTTTTTAACCTTTTGAAATTCCTGTAGATGATACCGGTACAAGAAGCATTACAGTTGTGCATTATTAAAACTACTAAAGAACACTTGTGTTTTCGTGGCATCAACAGAAAGAAAATTGGAAATAAAGCATACAAAAATAAATAAATGAAAATGCTTTCTTGATTTAAGATTTTACTTTAAGGACACCAATAAAACAACAATATATTGCAGACTTAATATAAGTCTACTACCAAAGCGGGCCTTCTGACAACTAAACTCACTGGGACGGTTATTACATTAAGGATATTATTGATTAAACGAAGTAAACAAACACGTGACAGAACACAAACAAGCAAATTAACCAAATTTGTATAATTTAATTTAAGATAGTGCCCGAGGGAAAGCTCTGTAAATAGCAACGTAAATAAACAAAATGCCAGATATAATTGTTCCATATAGGATTGATGGTTCTGTGTAATTTCATATGGTTTAGATCAATTCTCGACCAGTCATCTGATGCAGTTACATGCAAGTATCTATAACGCATACAGTTTTCTTCAATTTGTATATAACAAACATGATATTATTTTAAATAATAAAGTTCATTTATTTTATATTATATGAGCTACAGTATCCATTTAAAAAATAATATAAATACATTTAAAATACATTATAAATTCTGGTATTGAAAATCACATTTGTTGGTCCTCATTCTCTTTGTTTGTAGATTTAGTTAGTTTCATCAAATAATCTACATAATCTACTTTTAAAATAAAGTCATTGACAATATCAGACTTGTATACATTTTATGTATGTGTACTGACACACACACACACGCACACACACACACACACACACACACACACACACACACACACACACACACACACACACAAAAACACACACACACATAACTAAACAGAGTAAACTAAGTGTGAAATAAGGAGTATGTGTCATATTCGAAGCAAAGATGTCACATTTAAATCGCGTATAAAAATATTTCCCATGGCTTGGATCGGCCGATACTCTGGTCCATATTAGCCCGGAATATGGACAAAATCGGCCTGTAGCTTGGGCCAAATAAGCCCTGAATAGGGACTAGATCGGTCTTTAGTTTGGGCCAAATAGGCCCAGAATATTGACTTAATTTGTCGGCAGTTTGGGCCAAATTAGTCCTGAATATGGACTAAATCGGTCTATTTTGGGCCAAATAGGCCCAGAATATGGACTTAATCCGTCTGCAGTTTGGGCCAAATTAGTCCTGAATATGGACTAAATCGGTCTATTTTGGGCCAAATAGGCCCAGAATATGGACCTAATCCGTCTGCAGTGTGGGCCAAATTAGTCCTGAATATGGACTAAATTAGTCTGTGGTTTCGGCCAAATTAGCCCTGAATATGGACAGTATCGGTGTCACAGAATTGTCACCGAGTGGGTATTGTATTAAATGAATAACTCAAACACAATGTGTAACAGATGAAAATGTATTAACATAATTAGTAAAGAAACATGTATGATGAAATAATACAATGATTCTCACACACTTTCAATATACAATTGATCCAATCACTCTATACTAACAGTCACACATTGAAAATAAACTAATAATATATCTTTAAGATATACAGCTTCACGAAACCTCAGTTTCAAAAAATAGTACACACTAAGATATTCATATAGTTTCACGTATAGACTAGGCTTGGGTTTCAAACAATCTCAAGTTTTCAAATACGTTAAAAATGTTCTGCACTGTCAGTAAGATTCACAAATCTCCAGGAATTCAACTAACATTTAAAAAAATCTCATGTAAATACAAATATACCAATTTAAACAAAAGTTGGAATAAGCATATGCTTCTTGACCATTATACAGTCGCACGATTCATCCACCGATAAACCGCACATTTTCACAATTAGCCTTAAAATTGGACTAAATTGGTCTGTAGTTTGGGCAAAATAGGCCAAGAAATGGATTTAATCCGTTGGCAGTTTGGGCCAAATAAGCCCTGAATATGGACTAAATATGTCTGTAGTTTGGGCCAAATAGGCCCATAATATGGACATAATATGTCGGCAGTTTGGGCGAAATTAGTCCTGAATATGGACTAAATTTGTCCATTGTTTGGACCAAAACCAAATGGGTTTGTATACCTATACCAAGCTAACACCGCCGCCAATAGAGATTGCCTAATTTCATGTGCTACACTCCCATTCCTATAGAGATTACCTAAATTCCTATGCTAGCCCCCTCCCTTCCAATAGAGATTCCCTAAATTTCTATGCTAACCCCCTCCCTTCCAATAGATATTGCCTAAATTTATATGATAACCCCTCCCCTCCAATAGAGATTGCCTAAATGTATATGCTACACCACTAGTTCATTTGAGACCTGCGTAAACACCTATGTTGCACCCCAATTGTAATAGTAACTGTTTATATACCTATGTTACACCCTTCTTCAAATAGCGACTGTATTCATACCTATGCTACACCCCCCCATCCATGGGAGGTCTGCATACATACCTATGAGATCTGCATGCATACCTATGAGATCTGCATACATATCTATGAGATCTGCATACACACCTATGAGATCTGCGTAAATACCTATGTTACACTCTGCCATGCCAGCATAGAATCTCTCTATACCTATATAAAACTGAATACTTGTATTACACTGTCCGTATTCCAATAAAGATTGTCTAATTAATTATGTCACAACAGAGAAGATAATTTTTAAATGAAATACATAAATAGATATGCCTTATAAATATCGACAGACAAGTATACAAATCAAACACAGGTCTTGAAAAAAACATTTTCTCTAACTTCTGAAGTCCGCTTGTTGACAATTGGATGAAATGAACGATAAGCATAGGATTGTGATTATTATAGCACTCCACATATTTCATCAAGCAAGGCATAACGTAAAACTTGCTTTAAATTCTACACAATAATAACAGTGTAATATTGGACAGCTATGATGTGATTTTATCAAGCGAGGCTTTAACTAAAATCGCAATATATATATATATATATATATATATATATATATATATATATATATATATATATATATATATATATATATATATATTCTACAAAGTGCATTAACTGCCATCTTAGGCAGTGATATTATAGTGATTGCACCAAATGAGGCTGTCATTACCAATATTTTTTTTTTTTGAGGGGGGAATAAATTCTTCACAAGGAATAACATGGCAATATTGTGGAGCCATGATATGGTGATTTCATCAACCAAGGTTGAACTGATGTTGGAATTGTTTTGCGTAATACACCTTTTCTCAAACGATTATCTCAAAATCACCCACCACCCCTTTGAGGCCCGTTGTGAGGGCATTTATGATGGCCCAAAACCCGCACCGCCTGTATTTTCTTTCATGACAGCGTGTTACGCCAATCATATCGATGGTCACACTGATTGCGGGCCGCATGTTTGAGATCCCAGCGTTAAAATATCAGCCTCGGATGTGGGAGGTCGTGGGGTGGAACCCGGGCCGATTCATACCAAACACTTATAAATATGGTACATAAAAATGTCCATCATTGTAATCAGCATTAAAAGTTAGTGGTAGGATTGCCAGGATAAAGTGACTGGGTGAGACATCATGCTACCTGTCTGCGTCATGATGACCCAGTCTAGACATCAATATAAACTGTCACATTGCATCATTTTAGCGATATGACTTAAACAATTGTTAAAGCTACGTTAAAAATTCAAACCACACACACACAATCTTAATATGTTTACTTTTAACACTGACATTGGATGGTGTTTGTGTTGTGAATGGTGGTGGTATAAAGTTGATATTTTACACGTGCACAATAAACCTTAAATAATATCACACCTTACACTGAAATTGGTTGGTAGTCTTGTTAATGTTTGTGGTGGACTTAGTCCTTAAATATGATCAATATTAGATGAGCAGGAAAAGAAAGAGTAAATAAAAACTTAAAGAGGGTTCATTTTTATTAAAGTTAATAAAATATTCATTAACATTCGGTTATTCCCAACGATATGTCGAAAAGATCTCATCTTCCATGACTTATGCATGGCATGACTGATTTTAATCACACCTTTCTCTCTCTCTCTCTCTCTCTCCCTCTCTCTCTCTCTCTCTCTCTCTCTCTCTCTCTCTCTCTCTCTCTCTCTCTCTCTCTGAGTGATATTACAGTTAAAATATAACGATATTACATAAGTAATCTCTTTCATTGGCTTGTGCTGCGTTCAAATCAAATTAAGATACGTTCGTCTATATTAGTGCACAATAATTGCAACTGCAACTTGTGTACGTTTGATTTTGTTTTAATTTGTTTCCAACTATTGACATAATAATTCTAGCATGTTTATTACTTCCCTTTTTCTAGTTAAACCGTTTATGACATGTCCCCCCAAAAATTCAAAGATTATTCAATAATTTTAATGAATTCTTTAAATTATATTTAGTATATTAACTGATCTTGATCTGTTTTGTGAACTCTTACCAAAACAGTATTGAACCCTTATGAACACATATACAAATATATATCCAGAGTACAATCATAGGTTTCGATGTTGACACTAATTGACATGTTCCAATACTCTGATTAATCTGACAGGACGTACTTTTGACCCAAATTGAGATTTTACCTATTGAAGTGTTACGATAAATTTGAGAAATCTTAAGGTAATCTAATAAACTGTTCAGATAGATCCGAGGATGCCTAATATTTACGCAATTTGACCTATTGACATATTAAGATAGATCCGAGGATGCCAAATATTTACGCAATTTGACCTATTGACATATTAAGATAGATCCGAGGATGCCTAATATTTACGCAATTTGACCTATTGACATATTAAGATAGATCCGAGGATGCCAAATATTTACGCCATTTGACCTATTAACATATTAAGATAGATCAGAGGATGCCTAACATTTACGCAATTTGACCTATTGACATATTAAGATAGATCCGAGGATGCCAAATATTTACGCCATTTGACCTATTAACATATTAAGATAGATCCGAGGATGCCTAATATTTACGCCATTTGACCTATTGACATATTAAGATAGATCCCAGTATGCCTAATATTTACGCCATTTGACCTATTGACATATTAAGATAGATCCGAGGATGCCTAATATTTACGCCATTTGACCTATTGACATATTAAGATAGATCCGAGGATGCCTAATATTTACGCAATTTGACCTATTGACATATTAAGATAGATCCGAGGATGCCTAATATTTACGCCATTTGACCTATTGACATATTAAGATAGATCCGAGGATACCTAGTATTTACGTAATTTGACATATTGACATATTAAGATAGATCCGAGGATGCCTAATATTTACGCCATTTGACCTATCGACATATTAAGATAGATCTGGATAGACGTAAAATTGACCCAAACTGACCTATTGAAGTATTCAGATAGATATGAGAATGCTTGATATTGATCCAGGTTGATTCATTTCAGTATTAAGACTGATTTATCCAAGTTTATTCATTCCAGTATTCAGACTGGTTTTTCCAAATTTATTCATTCCAGTATTTGGACTGATTTATCGAAGTTGACACATTCCAGTATTCAGACTGGTTTATTCAAGTTGACTCATTCAGGTATTTAGACTGGTTTATTCATTCCATTAAGCAGACTGGTTTATTCAAATTTATTCATTCCAGTATTTGAACTGGATGATCTTAGTTGGCATATCATATAAAGTAATAAGAAGAATTCATGTCAACGCAAGTTGACCTATCGCAGTGTTCTCATTGATATATTAGGTTGATGCAAGTTGACATATCATAGTACTTTTTATGATCTGATTGGTTGATCACAATGATATATTCCAGTATGCCTTTTGATATGATTGGTTGACACAGTATCCCATTATTCTCATTGATATGATTCGTTGATCTAAAGTGACATATTTAAGTATTCTCACTGATACGATATGGCCACTGACCAGAAATATAACCTGTAAAATATCAACGAAATACATACTAGCGAAAATCTTCTCTTTACAAATGTTGGAGCACACACTTTAAATAAATTTGCGCTTCTGTTGGACTATTTTTTTTTTACCTTTATATTAGATTCCATATCAACCTTTCTGATTGAAATATACAGATGGCATACACTCTAAAAAGGATTAACTAAAATTGTTTTTTGTCCATTTAGCCGTGAACGAATACTCCATGTACATCGTACAAGTTAATTCGTTTTGGGTCATTCCGTCATATATATGTGTTTAGTAAACATGTATACTGTTTATAATTTATTAACGTTTAGCTATTTCGTCATATACAACTGTCTAACAAACAGGTAGCCGTGAACGAATACTCCATGTACATCGTACGAGTTAATTTGTTTTGGGTCATTCGTCATATACAAGTGTATAATAAACATGTATAGTGTTTATAATTTATTTAGCTATTCCGTCATATACAACTGTATAACACACCTGTATAGTGTGTATTATTTATTAACGTGTAGCCATTCTATTATGTACAACTGTATAACACACCTGTATAGTGTGTATTATTTATTAACGTGTAGCCATTATATCATGTGCAACTGTATAACACACCTGTATAGTGTGTATTATTTATTAACGTGTAGCCATTCTATCATGTACATCTGTATAACACACCTGTATAGTGTGTATTATTTATTAACGTGTAGCCATTATATCATGTACAACTGAATAGCACACCTGTATAGTGCTTATTATTTATTAACGTGTAGCCATTCTATCATGTACAACTTTATAACACACCTGTATAGTGTGTATTATTTATTAACGTGTAGCCATTCTATCATGTACAACTGTATAACACACCTGTATAGTGTGTATTATTGATTAACGTGTAGCCATTCTGTCATGTACAACTGTATAACACACCTGTATAGTGTGTATTATTTACTAACGTGTAGCCATTCTATCATGTACAACTGTATAACACACCTGTATAGTGTGTATTATTTATTAACGTGTTGCCATTATATTATGTACAACTGTATAACACACCTGTATAGTGTGTATTATTTATTAACGTGTAGCCATTCTATTATGTACAACTGCATAACACACCTGTATAGTGTGTATTATTTATTAACGTGTAGCCATTCTATTATGTACAACTGCATAACACACCTGTATAGTGTGTATTTTTTATTAACGTGTAGCCATTCTATTATGTACAACTGTATAACACACCTGTATAGTGGGTATTATTTATTAACGTGTAGCCATTATATTATGTACAACTGTATAACACACCTGTATAGTGTGTATTATTTATTAACGTGTAGCCATTCTATCAAGTACAACTGTATAACACACCTGTATAGTGTGTATTATTTACTAACGTTTAACCATTCAAGCATGAATTACTGCATAATTAAGGTATCCGTACTGTATTATTTAATTAATTGTCATCCATATCCAAGAAAAGCAAAACCATGAATTGTAATGACACTTATGATATCTGATTCCACTACTACCCATGTATTTAAGTCTTGCTGTCCCTATCGATATCTTATTCCACTACTACCCATGTATTTAAGTCTGGCTGTCCCTATCGATATCTAATTCCACTACTACCCATGTATTTAAGTCTGGCTGTCCCTATCGATATCTGATTCCACTACTACCCATGTATTTAAGTCTGGCTGTCCCTATCGATATCTGATTCCACTACTACCCATGTATTTAAGTCTGGCTGTCCCTATCGATGAGGTATGCATTTAAGGCACGTATTGCAATATTTACAGTTGTTTCTATCTGCAATTGCCTTAATTTCATCAAACTGAGATTTTAGTGTAAAGAGTGTTCTTAATATAACAAACGTTTAAGTCAATAAAGGTTACATATTACCTTTAATAATTTATCAATGACGGTACAAATTTTTCGATTATTGTTTTCACTTAAATGTTAAGTAGAAAGTTCAATTTTATAATCATAGAGAGTTCTAATTGAAAGGGACTTTCTAACCGTAAATTCAAAACCTTATACAGCGGGCCATTTTTAGGTGTAGATGAATACTTCTTGCTCTCTTTTTGACATTTTATTAGTTCATATACTGTGATTTAGTTGATTATTTCTTTAAAAAAGTCAAACATTTGTTAGGACTGTTCGATTGATTCTAACTAAAATAATTATTCTTTGTTCAGAAAAGACAATCAACTTTTTTTATTCAATCTAAGCACAAACTAATTGATTCAAAACAAGTGATTAATATTATAACCTGGCTATTGAAAGGATAGAAAAAGAAGTTTTATTCAAATTATTACATAAGTTCCACCAAGGCTTGATTCACCAATGCCGACAGTTAAATTATTGAGTATACTAAATGTGAAATTCAAATGAATGATAATTTGATAGAATTCAATAGTCTAATGATAATCATCATCCAACAACTCTTCTTCCTCTTGACCTCGTACCAGCCTATTGCAACACTTGATATGTAATGTGATATAGTATTCCACCTCTGTGTCCGTCAACTCTGCTCCAATTCTTTCTTCTCAAGACTTCTCTTTACTCCTTCCTTTTCCCTTTCTCCAACGATATTTTCATTAAGTGTGAAAATAAGGCTGAATTAATTTAGCACATGCATGCTGTTGCGTTTACAAGAAGAAAAGATTGAAGACAACAAGCTTAGTAAGATTTAACAAATATATTATTCCCATAGTAAAACAAGGTAAAGATAAAAATAAGATCTTACGTTGTTACGAATCAAATCCAAAATTATTCCAAGAATTAAATAATCGAATTTCTAGTAATGTAACTGATTTCGAATCCCGATGAAATCCAAAATGGAAGGTTATGTGACAAAACTTAGTTGTTGAATCAGAAATTAATAATTCGGTGCTTCAATTCTTTGAAAATTTCGATTTCGACAGCTTTCTTTGTTTCAAGAAATAATTTAGAGCATAAGTATTTCCCAGGGAAATAATCAATATACTTTGGAGAAAAATAAAACATTCAACTCCAACTGGTCACATCAAAAACGTGTCAATGTTTTACAGCACAGATGCCCGAATTCTTCATAGAGAGCAGTTACTTAACACTTATAACAGATTCATGTATGAGGATCACATGGTCACCCTTCTAGATCAACACAACACTAACTCGGATTATGGCATTGACTAAAACCAATGATTTCACTCTGGGAAAGAATATTGAAAGAAAAGTTGTTGACTTCAACTATCACTGATTTATCAACCAAGGTCAGCAACTAGGTTAGGATTAGATACACAACTGACAGTATTAGTGTGTAAGAAAAACAGTCAGTACGGAAAGCAATCTGGTTCAAGTGAACTGAATTTCTGAAAAATGAAATTCTGGAAAATGGCAAATGCAGTAAATAAAATTACATCACAGTAGCATGTAATGGAATTAGAAGAAAAAAATAACAACTATTAAATTAAACTAACATATAAATTAAATCAAATATACATCATAATGCAGATAAATAGACAGATACATAAACAAATGTAGAGTGAAAGATAAAATATTAAATTTCAAATTTATTCAGAGTTTGATAGTACATTTAGCCATCCTTTCAATCATCCATACATCCGTCCTTCGATCCATCCATCCATCCCACATGCACATTTATTTGTTCCTTCTTATAGTTTTTATTTCTCTTGTTGATACTGCATTAGTTATAAAGTCTTTACTACCCAGCAAGACATTGTACCGTCTACGATTTGTTTATTGTGTGGTTCCCAGATAGAACATTTCCCTGTCCAAAAATATGCTTGTTATACATATCTACAGCCTAGATGATTAATTTTGACAAAGTATTTGATGACAACAGAGCACGTCTGAGGAGAGTAATAACTCTTGTTATCCTGTATACACACATACACACACACAGACACACGCACACATAGATGACTATATTAAAAATGTTTTAAAAAAGAATCATATTGTTTCTTTAAGGAGGCTATCTTTTCTTTAAAATCAAAAATAAAAAAAACTTTGAATGAGGAATACAAAACCTAACTGTGATAGCTTATATCAACGTTGTTCTGATTTTTTGTTAGAATGTCACAAAGACTAAATTCAAACCTGAAAATTAGCGTTTTGCATGTTCTTAGTACGTTTGCGACTACAGTGATAAATACTAAAATAATTAATTTTACATTGACCAAATGAGCCTGATATTTGGTCCAAATCAACCAGTAATCTGGTCCAAATCAAAACGTAAATGGGTCTGTATTAGACGTTATCCGAATGAGCCAGAATATGATTCCGTAATTATCATTTTAGTTTACTTACACTTTTAACTGTAACAGTGTAAACGACAGAATGATTTTGGAGAAAACCGAAGTTTCAGTACGATGGTGTAAATAACGATGATTAATCATTTTGTACAATCTCTCATAGCTCTTCAATATCCAACAGTTTTTGGAACACACTTCGAAACGTCATATATTTTCAAGCTAAATTCCAACTGTACACATTTAAGGCCTGATAATGGTCATGTCAGAATCCAACAAAACAGACTCACGAGGAATAGGATTTCCGAGCATATGTAATTCCAATCATTGGCTATAAGCATGTTCCAGCCATGCGTTTGGTAAGCTAATGGTTCCTCAAAAGAAAGAAAAAGGTTTCCACTTTAATTGTAACTTAAAGGTTACTCGATAGATATACTTATCGTGTATTATGAAATTATTTTCTTAGCTGTTGAATTTCACTAATTAAACAAATGTTGATCTTTATTTTTACTAATTGAATTTCAGATTTGTAAATTTCGTAATATTCTGAAACGTACTAATTCCTTTATATGCATATTTCTTCTCAAATTCATTTTTGTTTTGAGCAGATTTTGTATCTCTTTAAGACTTTGTTTCTGTTGATATATCTGATACATTGAAGTTAACTTTATTCTTGTTATGCTGAATGTGGGCTTTGTACAATTTGTATCGTCTTCATCTACCTATATCACCCCAATAACGTTATATAAACGTGTGATCATTGAACGAGAATGTTTTCTATCCACCCTTCATACTTTCTAGGACTTGAAATATAAATTTCAAGAATTTCTGTGATTTTGTCAGCCACAAGGGTCCGTAGGAATTTTGTGGAAATAAGTTGTACATACATACATACATATACACACACACATACATACATACATACATACATACATACATACATACATACATACACACACACATCCATCCATCCATCCATCCATCCATCCATCCATCCATCCATACATACATACATACATACATACATACATACATACATACATACATACATACATACATACATACATACATACATAAAGTTAGCGCGTTACGAAACGGAACGTGGGCTGAGCGTCACCGTTTCTATCCCTGCTCGGAAAATGTCCTTCCCCGATTAGGTGCCCCGGGATGCCGCTTGTGACTGATAAGGTTTCCTACTCTCAGGGACACAAACTTGCACAGGTAGAAGCATATTGGAAAGAAGGATATAATCTATACTTTTAATTCCAGTTATCACCAAGACTTTAAAGTCACATAGAACTACCCACTCAAAGATTGTCAATTATAAGTAATAGAGAAAACCGTCTCCTTTTTATCCGCATACTAGTACTTATAACAGGAACATAAAAAACTAAGTCGGCATGTAGTCACACAGATACTTACAGTTGTAATAGTTTCCCCTGAACATCAGTGAAAACCAGCAAGTAAAAAATCCCCAATATCATTGATCACATTTAAATTACCTAATGATGTTTTCTGTATATGTCATGTATGACACTTCGAATCACGTTTATAAATAGCGTGTATATGTTTGAATCATAAAGAGTATATTTTCGTTCAAATCCTTTAACTTTGTATCGACTGATATTGTCGAATCACACATACAAACACACAATCGCACGCTACTGCGAAAAAAGCTTAAAGGGAAGCAAATGTTAATTTGACAGAAACAAATGGTAAGCTCTCTCTCTCTCTCTCTCTCTCTCTCTCTCTCACAAAAACCATATATATATATATATATATATATATATATATATATATATATATATATATATATATATATATATCTCTATTCTAGATAATGTACATATAATATATAGCACAGTTTAAGAGACATAAGCTATCTATGTTAAATTTACATTGTCAAGCTTGTTGTCAAAAGTAATTAGCAGTGCGTTAAAAGACAAAGAAAAAAACTGATACCCATTAGTTAGTCCATTTCGTTGAGTCTTTTGAAATTCATCAGACGTAAACTTAGCCAGTCGTCTAATAAAATATTCAACGTAGCCAGTCTGCTAAATAATATATATATATATATATATATATATATATATATATATATATATATATATATATATATATATATATATATATATATATATATATATATATATATATATATATATTACTTCTGCATTGTCCTATCTTTATGCAATTAGATACGTAATAAAGTTGCTTAGAATAGTCTTGGTTTGGACATTTCTGGCACCACATGCCAGTGAGTCTGGTGGAAAGCCAAAGTAATCTGCTTTTCACCATTTACCGGGTTGATGACTCCATTCGTTGCCTCTTGCAAGAAGTCTTATTTGATATATTTGAGACAGCCGTATCGAACCTATTCGATATGTTTGAGGAAACATAACGTATCATGCCT
The DNA here is from genome assembly GCA_030141615.1 of Unio pictorum. Taxonomy (NCBI): domain Eukaryota; kingdom Metazoa; phylum Mollusca; class Bivalvia; order Unionida; family Unionidae; genus Unio; species Unio pictorum. Next base: position 3,070,061 of record JARLTB010000206.1, read on the forward strand.
ATACGATATTATTGAGGCAGCATAACATTGTCATAATTCAATTTCTCAGATTATACAACTCATTGTAGGTTGTACTACACTATGGTAACATCCTAGAATAAGTGAGGTCGCGGGTTCGAACCAATGCGAATCATACTAAAGACTAATACAAGATGATAGAGCTGTCTCGCCAGGCGCTCATCATTAAGATGTTAGTGTTCGGGCTCGTCGGTCTGGTGTCAGGATAATGTAACTGGGTGGGACATCATGATACATGTCTATTTATGATGCCTCTGTGGTGGACATCGCAATGCCATACTGCATAAATCGTAGCGATATGACTCAGTTTTTTATAGTTACGTTAAAAATCCTAAATCACAAACACACATACACACTATGGTAAATAATTAAACAACATTGTAACATAAGGAATTAACGAACACGGTCACAATACATTAAATAGCACGGTTACAGTAACGATACGAATTAACCAACACAGTAACATAAGGAATTAACATATACGGTAAAGTTAGGAAGTAACCAACACGGTACCGTAAATAATTACCAACACGGTAACGTCAGGAATTAACCAACACGGTAACGTAAAGAGTTAACCAATACGGTAACATAAGAATTTAACCAACACAGTAACGTAAATATTTAACCAACACGGTAACGTAAAGATTTAACCAACACTTTAACATGAAAAATTAAACAAAACTGTAACGTAAATAATTAACCAACACGGTAACGTAAATAATTAAACAACACCGTACCGTAAAAAGTTAGCATGCAGGTCACTAGTGAAGCTCTTTAATCTCTGAGTAGTCGTATTCCTTTAATTAATTCATAATGCTTACAATTAAATTTAGTGATGTACCCTAGCCCACCGGAAAACCACCAAGCCCTATATCCCAATGACTGTGTTGTTATTCATCTCTATTACATGTTTGCAAGAGTGACTTGCCAGCTTGATCCCGTAAATATTACTGCTTTTTAGACCAATTTTGGTATGCATTAACCTTATTACTAGCGCATGCTCTTTCTGAGTCTTCGATAATGGGGTCTGAGACCTGGTCTACTGGAGTTATTATTTTTTACCAAATTTCTTATAATTAGGGCCTTTTATACCTGAGTCTGTATTGATAGGGCCTGTTCTACCAGAGTCTCAATTGTAAGGGCCTGGTCTACCTGAATCATATATATATAGTTATATTTACTAAGACCTGTTCTACCAGAGTCCTTATTGATTGGGCATGTTCTACCTGGGCCCTGGTTTACCTGAGTCTTTACTGACAGGGGCTGATCTACCTGAGTCCTTATTGATAATACCTGTTATACCTAAGTCATTATTTATAGCGCATGTTCTACATGATTCCTTATTGATAGGTCTTGTTCTACCTGAGTCCTTACTGATAGGGCCTGTTGTCTTTTAAATATATTATTAAGGCTATGTATTTCTTTACCTTAATCTAGAAGAATGTAGTCCAGGGTTTGTTGCTGACATTTAGCCATATAAGTGTATCATGTTTACCATGTTGTTGTTAGTCTACAATTTTGTTAAGTTATACGATAGCAATATACGTCATTACAAAGACAATAAAATGCAAGATAAAATTCTTGTGACATTATTTGAAAACCAATCTCTAAATAGAGGTAATTAGTGTTAAAAACAATTACACTCCATGTATAGTATTTAAAATACGGGTTCATTGGAAAACAATGGCGTATTTTTGTCAACTTTTTAACTTTCTTTTGTTATTGTTTCGCGCTTTTAAAAGTTCATAACATGTCAGAACAGAATAAATCATCAAAACAATGTAATGCGCTTTTTGACAACTTGAATTAAAATTTGTTCAACGATTACTGACGTAATGATACCTGACTGTAGATCTGACAAGTATTTCAAAACTAGTGTTGTAGAATTGTTTGTCAATAAATGCACACAGCATTCATATATTACTAATATAATCGATATTATACATGTTTTAAATATTACTCTATATTGACTTCATTATAATATATATATATATATATATATATATATATATATATATATATATATATATATATATATATATATATATATATATATATACTTTAGAGAACAAATATAAGCCATTGAAATTGTTAAACATAGCACAGAGAACACATTTGTATTTGATTCTGTATCTAATCGATAGCCAGTGTAAAATACATATTATTTTGTCATTCGATCCACAGCCGAACAATTGTTTTACGACGTCCGTAGTGATTTTAGCGCATTGTAAGCTAAATGAAAGAAAGTTATGACCCCAATCTCAAAGTGAAAGAGTACTCGACTCAAAAAATGATAACGCCGAGGTGCCCCGAGTGTCCGAGTTGTCTAAAGCGCTGTACGTTACAGATCAATGCCATCTCACCTCTGCTTTGTTCGAGTCTCAGATTCGGCCAATGTGGATATGTGAGAAAGTCAGTAGCTTATTGTGGGTTGGTGGATCTTCCGGGTTTTACCTCTACCATTAATAATGTACGCCATGTATAGCTTATTGTGTGCTGAAAGACACTGATATCGCCAAATAGACATCACGTCGCGTTTTCGACTTCCGTGAGAGCAATTACGTGTCCATTCATGTCAGGAAAGACTTCTTTGTTGTTGATACGGATTTCATCATTTGGAACCCCAAAATATATATTTGGTCGCGCAATCTGCAGACAGGCCATAGCGTTTCAACGTACATCACATTTTGATCAATAACAGAAAACAATGATTACAATATTCGAGCAAATCAAGCGAATTATGAACCAGCAGCTATATCACGGTCATCGATGACGCAACAGGCATCGGCGATTTATACTTGTCGTTAAAAAAACTCGCATACAATGATATCATGCTTTCACAACATAAAGTCCTTAACGAATATTGGAAATATATTTTTTAAAAATATCATTATGTAAAATTGTACGTTTGAATATGCGAACCATTCTGATGTATCAGACTAATGAGTATACCGTTAGCTAATTCTCACGTTTTGTTCGATGATATATTTGATCATAGTCACGCCAGAGTGAAATCAGTCAGATTGAAACCTCTCAACGTGATCAGCTGGATACAATCTGTCTTGGTGATGTCACTTAAGGGTTAATCAGACGATCACAGAGTTGCTGACAAAATTAACGAAAACAAGCTGTAAGGGGTGTCGTAGATGTAGCAAAGTCAAACCAAAATTAAAATTCTAGTTTTTGAGCAATTGTTTTTAATATTTACCGGCCACTCCCTGATCTTGAGCATACTCTCTCTCTCTCTCTCTCTCTCTCTCTCTCTCTCTCTCTCTCTCTCTCTCTCCTTAACTGCACTGACGACCCCACATACTTGTAATTTAGATGAAATAGATAATGCCGACAGAGAAAAGAATAGTATATCCACGTAAAAGTTGCCATGTCAAACCTTGCGTAGAAAAGTGATAAGCAATGCGACTAAAGACAATCGAATACCAATATCTGATAATTCGATTCGTTAAGCGCCTATTCAAAACTAACAGACGGCACCATTTAATGGCAGTTGAATCGTTATGTTCATTCAGGTTTGAAATTGAATTGTAGTTGTTAATAAATTCAATTCTTTTCCCTCGACGAAGTTTCAAATGAGGGTAAGAAGGTAACTGATTAAATGTCTGAAGGGTTATAGTTTTTTGTTGTTTCTCGTTGAACAAATACATAACATGAAGCATTGTTAAAATTTAAAATTGCAAATACGTCTTTAGTCATATCATTGTCGATATATTTATCTTTATAATATTTAATTCGTTAATTATGGTCCCTTTCACGTCTGAATACTTTATTCAAGGTCTAATATCAGGATTAATGGCCAAAATAAAATAAATGGCTCAAACGTGTTCTATGTTAAATTTAATATAATTTTTAAATAAATTGAAATAATATTTGAGTTAATCAGGCAATCATGAAATGAAAATAAAAATTTTAGATAATAAATGAAACATATTTTCTGAATTCAATTTCTCAGATTCTACAACTCATGGTAGGTTGTACACCACCATGATAGCATCCTCGGATACGGGAGGTCACGGGTTCGAACCCCGGCGAATCATACTAAAGAAAAATACAAAAATGGAGGAGCTGCCTCGCTTGACGCTCAACAGTAAGAGGTTAGTGTTCTGGCTAGTCGGTCTGGTGTCAGGAAAATGTAATTGGGTGGGACATCATGCTACATGTATGCTGTATAATGCCACTGTGCTAGACATAACACTGCCACACAGCAGACATCGTATCGAGCGATATGACTTAAGTTTGTTTAAAGCTACGTTTAAAATCCTAATACACACACACACATACAAACAAGCACATACACACTATGGTAACATAAGGAATTAAGCAACATGGGGACGTAAGGTATTCACAAGGATAAAAAACACGGTAAGATAAAGAAATAAACAATAAGGTAACGTAAAGGAATTAAACAACACGTTAACGTAAAGAACTATATACAACACGGTAGCGTAAATAATTAAACAACACGGTAACGTAATCAATTCAACAACACGTTAACGTAATCAATTCAACAACACGGTAACGTAATCAATTCAACAACACGGTAACGTAATCAATTCAACAACACGGTAACGTAAAGAATTAACCAACACGGTAACGTAAAGAACTATACAACACAGAAGCGTAAATAATTAAACAACACGGTAACGTAATCAATTCAACAACACGGTAACGTAATCAATTCAACAACACGGTAACGTAATCAATTCAACAACACGGTAACGTAATCAATTCAACAACACGGTAACGTAATCAATTCAACAACACGGTAACGTAATCAATTCAACAACACGTTAACGTAATCAATTCAACAACACGGTAACGTAATCAATTCAACAACACGGTAACGTAATCAATTCAACAACACGGTAACGTAATCAATTCAACAACACGGTAACGTAATCAATTCAACAACACGGTAACGTAATCAATTCAACAACACGGTAACGTAATCAATTCAACAACACGGTAACGTAATCAATTCAACAACACGGTAACGTAATCAATTCAACAACACGTTAACGTAATCAATTCAACAACACGGTAACGTAATCAATTCAACAACACGGTAACGTAATCAATTCAACAACACGGTAACGTAATCAATTCAACAACACGTTAACTAAAAGAATTAACCAACACGTTAACGTACAAAATGAACTTGCTGGTCACTAGAGAAGCTCTGAATTCTATACGTAATCATACTCTTTTAAACAACTCATAAGGCTTACAATTATAACTAGTGATGTACCGTGGCCAACCGGAAAACCACCAAGCCTCATATCGCATCTCCTCCACCCAATGATTTTTCTGTTATAAATATGTATAGTACATGTTAACAAGAATGACTTGTCAGCTTGATCCCTAAATATTATCGCTTTCTCGACACAGTTTACTAGAGAAATATATATGATGGTGTGTTAAATATTGTCCTTTTATTAGGGAATGGTCTCTCTGAGTCCTCGATAATGTGGTCTGGTATTCCGGGGTCCTATTTATTAGAGACAAGTCTGCCCGAGTTGTTTCTATGGTCCTGGCCTATTTGACACGTATATCATGGCATTATTGTTCTTTTTGTTATGGCATGGCATACCTGTGTCATTATAATTAGAGCCTGTCGTACTTTTACCAGTTCTACCGGAGTACTTATTATAAATGTCTGTTCCACCTAAGTCTTTATTGATAGGATCTTTTCAAAGGAAGTCCTTTTGCATGGGCCTGTTCTACCTGATTCATTTTTTATTGAGTCTTGGTCTACTGGGGTTATTATTTTTACCAGATTCCTTATAATTAGGACCTTTTCTATCGGAGTGTGTATTGATAGGGCCTGTTCTACATGAGTGTTAATTATAAGGGTCTGATCTACCTGAGTCCTTATTATGAGGGCTTGTTCTAACTTAGTCCTTATTTATAGAACCTGTTCTACGAAATCTCTGGGCCTTTTCTACCGGAGTCATTATTTGTAGAGCCTGTTCTACGAAAGTCATTATTGATAGGGCTTGTTATAACGGAGTCCATATTATTAAGTCCTGTTCTACCTGAGCCTCATTTATTAGGGTCTGGTCTACCTGAGTCCTTATTATCAGGGCCTGTTCTAACCTGAGTCCTTATTTATAAAACCTGTTCTACGAAAATCCTTATTGATAGGGCCTTTTCTACCGGAGTCCTTATTGATAGGGCCAGGTCTTCCAGAGTCCTTATTATAATGGCCTGTTCTACCGAAATCCTTTTTGATAGGGTCTGTTCTACTGGAATCCTTATTGATATGGTCTTTTCCTTTTTACATCATGCTTAAAGCTGTGTATTTCTTTAGGTCAATCAAAAAGAATGTAGTCCAGGGTTAGCCGCTGACATTTAACCATATTAGTGTATTACGTTTGCCATGTTGTTGTTAGTCTAAAATTATGTTCAGTTATATTAGAGCGATGGACGGCATTACAAAGGCAGTATAATGAAAGATAACAGTATATTGGTATAATTTGAAAACGAATATCTAAATAGAGGTAATTAGTGTTAAATACAATTACTCCCCATGTATAATCTTTAACATACGGGGTCACTGGAAAACAATGGCGTATTTGTATCAGTCTTTTAACTGTTTATGTATTGTCTTGTCGCGTTTCAAAGAGTTCATAACATGTCAGAACAGATAAAATACATCAAAACAATGTAACGCGCGTTTTCCTAATTTCCTTAAACTTAGTTGAACGATTAATGACGTTATGAATTCTCACATTTGACCTGAAAAGTATTTTTTAAAATGTTTTATAATTTGTGTTCGTTTCCATAAATGCAAACAGCCTTCATTTATTACTTATCAAAGCGATAATATAATTACGTATACATATCATTCAATATTGACTTCAGCTGACAGGTTTACATTATAATATAATTATATCTGTAATTTAGAGAGAAAAATATAAGTCAATAAAATTGTTATCTTAGAATGTGTCAGAGTTTTGCGCCTACATAAGTACTTCACTTTACAATTATACTTTTTTCCAGACCATACGGCTTTAAACCGAATTTTAAAAGTTTGAATTCATCAAACGCACCATGTGATCGCATTATCTGAAGTCGTTAGCGAAAACTCTTACATTTCAGACCATGGTCAATAAAAGGTTTCAGTACAATATGTTTTGCCTAATGTTTATAAACAAATATACCTGACTTCATTTAGGAGAGTATTTACTAAGTCATTTTCATGTTAAAAGTTTCATATTACATTACCAATTGCCACCGTCACTGCAAACTACAACTTCAGGGAGGTATGAAATTATATTTAATTTTACAATGTGTGTATTTGTGTGTGCATGGTCAAAATCGTTAAATGCACATGCTAATATAAGCTAGAATATATACCTTAAGTGTGTGCTAATAGTATTTATATCCTTGTCAATGATCACCTGGTTTGCAATGAATTTCAGTTATCACTTGTCTTTTGCCAGTGACGTGTTGTACATATGGCATACTAGTGTATTAAATGAGAATTATTTTATGGTGTGTTAGTATGTCAATACCACATATTCTCTTGTAGTCGTTACAAGAGACGCTTATGGTGCATCAGCGCTATGTGTCAGTTAGTGCAATCATCAATATAATTTACGCCAGCGATGTGCCTTTCATGTATGTCTTTGGATTCAGTGCACGCAAGATTCTCATAATATTTTGCACGATGCACATGACCCATGTAAGCCTAATCTTCATCCGCCAACGTGACCGGTATTTCACGTATGGTTCATGCTCGTGAACTACATTGTATACAGCATGAGTATACTCCATGACATAAGGATTAATTAGACGATCGCAGAGTTGCTGACAAAATTAACGAAAACAAGCTGTGATGTGTGTCGCAGATATAGTAAACTCATACCCACATTATCCAACCTCTTTCTCTAGAACACGGGGGTGTTAAGCCACTCCACATACATATAATAAATGCACTATATATTTGTTTTTCTTCCTTTCGAACTGAGGGCCGACATTTGCTTGTGTTTCGTGTTATGTTGGAAAGTCCAGCTTAATTCGAAAACCAATGTTCAAATCCTACCCCTCATTTAAACTGTTCTCCACCCACCACTACCCCGTCACCTCCAATACGCCCAGTCAGTGAATGCAACGTTCTGTTAGTAACCATCTTGATCGTCTTTAAATTGAAATTCTAGCGTAAGAGTTTTCTGTAGTGAAAATTATTTTCTACTGAGCGCCCATTGAGAAACTCCTCAATGTAGTACCTTACTAAAATGTTCAGAGATAACTTTTGTGCGCGTCATTTTTAATCAAACCATCATCAACCATGTTATATAGTTGTTGTCTACCGTCCAAGTTACAAAATTTATATTAGCAGTACATTTGTGTGCACATCGTATACTGTATGCATGACCAGTGCCAAACATTTATTAGGGTGACATTTTCTTTAAAGATTTATCGTGTTTTGCACAAAAGTTTGCATTGATCTGCACGTTGTCTTAAAAGTGTCCACGATACAGTTAATACTAAATAATTTAACAAAACGCTGAAAGAACCGGTAATAGCTAAATTCGCTATAAAATGTCTGGTATCACTGTACACAATCAATATTGTATCACTATGCACCATGTCATGCCATCTGAATCTGCAATTTTAACACCGATGTCACTATGCCACACATTCTGCAATAGGTTATAAGCACTTTAATTAGTTTTTATCTAAACAGAGAGTCAGTAGAGAGAGAGAGAGAGAGAGAGAGAGAGAGAGAGAGAGAGAGAGAGAGAGAGAGAGAGAGAGAGAGAGAGGAAGCAAAACTACATATAGCGTGGGCATGAATCAACCTTTCTGTCTGTATGTCTGTCCCGTATGTAGGGTATCATGTGAGTATCAGTAAAATATATGATACATTTGAAGGAAAATATGAAATCCAAGTTGTTTTTAGAGTTAGAAGCAAGGGATGGAACGTATTGTAATGAAATTTAATCCAATAGTATTCTCATTTCAAGTGATTGATTTGAAAATTACAAAACGTAAACATTTTAATTTATTTTGGTCTGTGTGCTCAGCCAGTGTTTTTCGCATCTATTCATTCTTAAAAGGATGATGATAGTTGTGAGCAGGAATCGTTCAAATGGATGCATAGGCCTGATATATCATTAGTATCAACACTCATTTGAAGAGGGAGGGATTGATTTATCGGGCTCCTGTAGAATAGGCCCGATATATCATTGGTATCAACAGTGGTTTGTAGCGGGAAAGATTGATTTATCGGACTAATGTAAAATAGGCCCTATATATCATTAGTATCAACATTGATTTCAAGCGAAAGGGATTGATTTATCGGACTAATGTAGAAAAGGCCCGATATATCATTATTATCAACATTTATTTAAGGGGGGGGGGGGGCCGGTATTTATCGGACTATTGTAGAAGAGGCCCGATACCACATACGGTCTCAATCATTTAAAATGACGTTTTAAAGGAAGCTTCGATAATTTTCTAAATTAACTTTTAGTATTATATTCAAGTGAAAATGAAATTCCTTGATAGTACAACAGTGAGAAAGGGAGTTTTAGCTTTCATACCGAGTAAACGTGCTATACTTAGATAACTGATTTCAATAAATAAAGATAGAATTTGAGTTTACTTGACGAGTCAAATAGAGAGAGATTTTATTTTTTGTTTATATATATATATTGTGATCCAAAAACAATGTTCTCTCTCTCTCTCTCTCTATATATATATATATATATATATATATATATATATATATATATATATATATATATATATATATATATATATATTTATATATAGATATATTTGTTTGGATATAGACAATGAAGTATTTGAAATTTGATACCAAATAATCCCATTCAAAGGCAACTAGTGTGAACATTTACACAATTTTAAAATCCTTTTACGTATTCAGGTTTGATACTGAATTGTTATTGTTTGGCATTGGTCTTTTTCCTTTCATACAAATCTCGACGACGTCATTAACGAAGGTTTAAGTCACTGTTTTTTATTGCTCTATGTTTTAAAAAAAATATGTAGAAGTAAGCATTTATAAATGTTAAAATTACAAATATGGCCTATATCAAATTCAATTAAATGTTAAAATTACAAATATGACCTATATCAAATTCAATTAAATGTTAAAATTACAAATATGACCTATATCAAATTCAATTAAATGTTAAATTACAAATGTGGCCTATATAAAATTCAATTAAATGTTAAAAATACCAATACGACCTATATAAAATTCAATTAAATTGAACCTAGGTATTAAGTTTTTGACGTTCTACATAAATAGGTATGCTTTCATATTGTTAATAAACGATTAGAAATAATAGACAAAAAGCATTTCTTTATCAATAAGTATACTTTCATGTTGTCAAAAAATAATTGGAAATACATACAATACGAAATTTTAAGTAAATAAGTATACTTTCGTATTGTTAGTTAGCAATTAGAAATGCAAGCAATAAGAAATTCTTCATAAATATGTATACTTTTTTCATATTGTTAAATAACGATAATAAATTATACCTCATATACCTCGAAAAGATATTTGCTTTCTTTGCCTCCATTTCCAGTCCCAAATACAAATACAAATAATATTCCCCTTGTTTAATTCCCCTTATCGCTATACCGACCCATCATGTTAAATTCCCCTTGTCGCTATACAAACCAACCATGTTACATTTCCCCTTGTCGCTATAGTATCCCACGACCTTTGTCGCTATAATGTCGCACAACCATTTTGACTGGGATTTCCATTGTCGCTATAAATCTTGTCGCTATAGTGTCGCATGACCTTTCTGACTGGGATTTCCATTGTTGCTATAAATCTTGTCGCTATAGTGTCGCATGACCTTTCTGACTGGGATTTCCATTGTCGCTATAAATCTTGTCGCTAGAGTGTCTCACGATCTTTTTGACTGGATTTCCTGTTGTCGTTATAAATCTTGTCGCTAGAGTGTCTCACGACCTTTTTGACTGGATTTCCTGTTGTCGTTATAGTGTCCCATATTACTCCTAGCGAGGTCCTGATACTGTAAATACAATTTATAACGCAGCTTAAGTAAAGTAAGATATCTATGTTAAATTTACATTGTCATTCTTGTAGTCAAGTGTAATCAGCAGTGCGTTATAAGACAATGCAAAATCGAATACCTTTTGGTTAATATATATATATATATATATATATATATATATATATATATATATATATGTATACATTACCTCTGCATTGTCCTATTTCTACAATTATATACGTAAATCAGTTCACTTGAAGAGTCTTGGTTTGGACTTTTCCGGCACCAGCACAATCAACGTTTAGATATCTTTGAGACATCATAACGTATCTGGCCTATTCTATATGTTTGAGACAGCATAACGTATCTGGCCTATTCTATATCTTTGAGACAGCATAACGTACCGGGCCTATTCTATGTATTTGAGACCGCATAACATATCGGGCCTATTATATATGTTTGGGACCGCATAACGTATCGGGCCTATTCTATATGTTTGAGACAGCATAACGTATCGGGCCTATTCTATATTTTTGAGACAGCATAACGTATCGGGCCTATTCTATATCTTTGAGACCGCATAACGTATCGGGCCTATTCTATATGTTTGAGGCCGCATAACGTATCGGGCCTATTCTATATGTTTGAGACAGCATAACGTATCATGCCCATTCGATATCTTTGAGGAAGCATAACGTATCGGGTCTGTTCCATATCTTTGAGGCAGCATAACATAATGAACCTATTCGATACTTTGTCAGACTGCTTCGCGTATCATACCTATTTTAAATATGTGAGGGTGTAACAGGCCTATTGTACATGCATGAGACCATGGCGTAGACAGCTCAGTTGGCCTAAGTGGTTAGAGCGCGACCGTCCCAGACACAGGAGGTCTGGGATTCGATGTTCGGCCTTGTCATACCAAATACCTATACAAATGGTACTAACAGTTGCCTCGGTTGGCGCTCTTCATTAACAGGTTAGTGTCAACTGGTCATCTTGGTGTCAGGAAAAAGTTTAGTGTATGAATGATTCGACTGGGAAAATAATATATGATATGCCGCAGGGATAAAATTAATTCTAAAAATAATGAAGACTTTGTATAGCGCCTAACCTTTAGAAGCTCTAACCGATTTACAACATTTATAATGCTATGACTACAAAAGAAAGAAGAAAGAAACATAAAACCCAAAACACCATGAAAACATAAACAATGCTGAAAATATTTAGTAAACATTATTACTAAGACTTCACGTTTGTTAACGTCGATAAAGGTGGCTTTTAAGAGCACTCTTGAATGAGTTAACTATATCTTCGTGTCTAATGTCAGTGGGCAATTCATTCCACCTTGCTGGGCCCTTGTATGCTAAAGAACATTGTCCATATGACTTCGTTTTTATAGTGGGAGTAATGAGTGTACAAGTGTTAGAAGTGGAGCGTAAGTATCTTGCTGGTGTGTTCACAAGTGTGCTCTGATTGTAATACTCTAAGGATGATCCATGCAGCTCTGTGTGGGACCTTTTGAAGTTTCTTGAGTCAATATGGAGACAAAACTGACAGAATTGGGAGCCAGTATTCCAGTTTTAAAGTAATAATGAGCACATGTGTTTGTGTGGCATCACCTGAAAGATTTTTGAGAATGGAGCTGATGCGTCTCAACTCAAGATGTTCAGCCTTGTATGTTTATGTTATGGTTTTGCAATTTGTAAATGTAATGTCGGTATTGCATATATTTATTGTCTGTGGTAAAGGATGTGAATGAGAAAGTCTTTGTCTTGTGATCAGAATGGCCTGTTATATCATCATTCATATGCAGCTTGTTACGTGTCATACATGACTTCAAATATTCAGTCTGAACAAAATATAACTGTGTGCATTCCTTTCCTTCATCTTCGTCTACCAGTAAAATATTTATAATATTGTTTATAAACTGTTTCTTAAGTTTGAACAGACGATAACGAATAATATATATCAAACCAAATTAATTCATAAAGTTTGTCTTGTTTCACTTACGAACAAAACATTAAAGAAATACAATTTTACACGCTTTAATTGCTTATATCTTTCCAAATGAAGTCGCTTTGTCTTGGACACGGGGGATAATGGTAATGGCGTTCACGTGACCTCGTACTATGCAAGGCAATGATCATTTGAAGATTTTTCTATAAATCATCTCACACAGCAGCAGAGGGGGCGAATCGGACAACTTTTTATAGGCGTCTATTCGGCAAACTAAGGCTTCCTCGAAAAGTGAATCGGATCGGTAAACTGAGGCTTCCTCGAAATCGTAAAAATAAGGCATCGACAAGGCAAACCAACGCTTGCTCGAAGACGCCATGGTCGTTGTCGCCGCCCCCTCTGCTGCTATTAGTTAACAATTCTTTTACGATGAAAATCATTTAGGATTTTATAAACAGACTAATTTGTAAAATCTCACCTTGTAAATCAATTAGATTATTAAACTGATCAACGAGTTTAAAATTAATTCTCGTTAGCGAATTATTATGACATCGCATATAGACTGGATTAGTTGGGTCCTCAACGATTAGAAATCCTGGAGGAGAAGTTGGTGCAAAAGAGTATAAAATATATCCCTGCTGAGCTTGATTTGATCGCTCGAGATTTATTTGATAGCTTCCTTCGATAACATCATATACTAAATTCAATGCGATCACCGAGGATATATTTACGTTGAACGGAGCAATATGCCTACCACCCCGTCTGGGTCATTATTATATTTAAGGATAGTTACACCCGCATGAATCAGGATATAAAAAAAACAGTCAATGACATACTAAGACACTTAAAATAAAATATACGCCGACCTGTTTCACGTTTCAGTTATTGACGAAAAATAATAAATTTGAATTATCATGAATATATGATACCACCAACATAACAATGATTCCAATAATATTAATTATTCAGGTGATGTTTGATGTTGTACATTCCGGTTTATTTCTGCCGGGAACATCACATGATTATGTTGAGGGGCTTAGACAGCGCCAACGACTACAACAACAACGAGAAGAACAACGAAAACAAGAAGAAAAACAACAACTAGAGCAACTATCACGAGCAGAACAGCTATCGCGAATAGAAAAACTACTAGAACAACAACGAGAACAGTTATCGCGAATAGAAAAACAACTACAACAACGACAACAACTAGGACAATTAAAACAACAACATCGAGAACAACTAGAACAATTAAAACAACAACATCGAGAACCACGCAAACAACTAAGATTACTATCACAAATAGAAAAAAAACAACTGAAACTAATATTGCAGGTACAATAATGAAGCCGCAGTCACAATAATAAAATAACTTTATTGTGTGTAGTTAGAACCACACTCAAAGAAACTGAAATATATTAACAAGCTTTGATATTTTCCATTATTCGTTGAAGTAGTTCTTGTGGTGTTGCGACATTTTTTATAACAAAAAAATAACTACAACAGTGGTGGATCAATCATTGTTAGATTTCTAGTCGTCAGATTCTTGATCGTCACATTTCCAACTATTAGGTCTTCTCAGATAATCCGAAATGGATCCATTCTCTTTGAAAATGTTATGGCTCTTTTCTATAATATCCCAGTCGATTATTAAATAGTATTGTTCGACACCGGTATCTAACCTATTAATCGGCATCTTTCTATTTTCTATTTTCCTTTTCTCATTATATGTAAAATAATGATTAATCCAACAAACAAAGACTGATTTAGAATATTTATTCAATATATATTCGAAAGTAAATATCCCATCTGTAGTTATTAAACACCACCATTCTCCATCGTAGTCTTCCCATTTTCTAGGAGGATCATCGTTGTTGGCAACCTGTATGCGTATCTTTTTCTCCGTCATTTTCAATATCCAACATCTTGGCACATACTTCATCGGATGGAAACACGGCGATTCTTTTTCGTGATAGATTGAGGAATATTTTCTTGTCGTTGAGCTCTGAAATCGTATAATACTCTCCGCCTTCGGTGTAAAACCCTTCAATCATTTTTTTTTGGTTATTTTACGATTTAAATTTTTCTCAGCGCGAAGTTTCAAAAATTCCTCAATGGTCAAGATTGGTTTATTCTTTCGGGTGTGATATTTTCCCCGGACACCCTTAACACATCCAATGCAAGGTCGAGGACCGGTCTTACAACCCTGTTTCGCCATAACCGCGTGAGGACCACAGAACTCCCCATATGAATTCTTCCCACAGGGGATTTTAGAACCTTGAAACAACCAACGACATTTATTGATAGCACGTGTTGGATCGGGCATTGTTATATAATTACCATATTATGTTTTTAATATTTAATATGTTTGAGGCTTAATCATTACTCAATTAAATGATTAACTTTACTGTATAATGGAGATTGAATTGAATCAATCCAACTCGGAGATTATCTCGATGATATTCGATGAAACTCAGGACGACAACGCGATCGATCTTGCCCGGCAGGGATTGTCTTATTTGCGCGAATATTATCTCAGATATGATTCACCGGTATATTTTGACGACAAAGAATCTGCGATTGACGCTCTCACGGCGACCAATTACCATGAGAAATATCTCTTACGAGGAATTATTATTCAACATCTGACTCAGTTTTATATTTTTGTACACGATGATGAATGGGACTAGTTAGTTTATCCGGATAACGTGAAGATATCAACGAAGGATTTATTGTCATGTCCGTGTTTTATTAAACCAACATACCTAAAAATATCCGAAGAACCTGAAATGATATTATACACCGATGATATTTCCCAGGACGACTTTGAAAAAATATCCGTCGCTGTAAGTGGTCAAGTTGGTAATATTACTGGAATAACCGGTGGAAAGGGAAATATAATATCTGTCAACGACGACATGGGTATAATGAGTTTCATGCTTATGTTGAGCCAACTTGTATTGATTGTTACGCTATAGTACACTCGGATTACTGTTTTGTGGGATGTTTTCGTGGTCAGAGTAAAATAACGATTCCGAGAAATATCAATGAGGTTGACTATGACAAGTATGTGAGATCATTTAACTATCGCAGTAGTGATTATCCGGTACGATTTCCTGGTAAGATTCCGGATTATACTTACACTGAACCGCCAGTACACGAATCCGGACGCGGTTGTAAAGTGATTCTCAACGAGGACTACATAGATGGTTCTGCTTGTGGGATGGGAAAGTCAGAGTCGGCTTGGAAATCAATAGGAGATAATCAATCAGTGTTGTATAGATCTTACAGGAAGACATTCACGACAAAGACTTGTGCGGATTATAATCTTGAGACTTACAGGAATATTTACGGTAGTATTATCTTCGATGGGAACAAAAAAGTGGTTACACAAATAGAATATATTGTTCGTGTACAAGGGATACCGGATGTGATTATCGTCGAGGAATGGCATGTAATTCAACGGCAGATGATGTCATCGCGGAACAGTAAAGAAATTTGGAATATACTTGTTGGGTTAATAACAACCACGAATCGTGTTAGATGCTGATGCCAACAATGATGATTTAGTGCTATTCCTGGATAAGTTAGGTCGACGTGATATGAAATTTATCGTTAACGATTATAAGATCGATTATGACAAAAAGTTTATCGTGGAACACTCTCATGGTGATAATTATCTGAAATTGTTAGAAACACTCGCGGAAGGAAAACGTGCTGATCCGATACACTTTTCGAGGAAGCCTTAGCTTGCCGAAAAGACGCCTATACAAAGTTGTCCGATTCGCCCCCTTTGCTGCTCACACACATATGTGTCACATGACCTGGTACATTGGAGTGCAAGTCAATGATCATTTGAAGTTTATTCTATAAATCATCTCACACACATAATGTGTCACATGACCTCGTACATTGGAGTGCAAGGGAATGGATCATATGATGTCTATACATGTCTATATAATCTGACATGATTATACGACTCCTATAAAGGTCTATGCAACGCCTCCAATATTTGTCTATATAACTATACAATCCTGCACGATTCAATGACTCCTATACACGTCTATACAACCTGACACGACATAATTACCTCTATATCTGTCTAAACAATCCGACACGAATCAATGACTCCTATATTTGTCTATATAACTATAAAATCCGACACGATTCAATGACTCATATACACGTCTATACAATCTGACACGACTCAATGGCCTCAATATATGTCTATATAATCTTATGCGATTCAATCACTTCTATAAAGGTCGTATTAAAATAACACGATTCAATCACTCATTTAAAGGTCTATTTAATCTGCCACGATTCAATCACTCATTTATGTCTATTTAATCTGACACGATTCAATGACTCAGTTAAAGGTCTATTTAATCTGACACGAACAAATCTACGAGGACCATCTTTATCGTCCTTATAGACATTGCATGTATCATCCAAATGTACAAGGACCAACTGTATCGTCCAAGCAAATTATATATCACAGTTGCTATCATCCAAATCTACACGGACCATCTATATCGTCCAAGCAAATTATATATCACGGTTGCTATCATCCAAATGTACAAGGGCCATCTATATCGTCCTTATCATCCGAATTTACAGGAACAATCCATATTGTCATTACACATTTTATATTGTGGCTGGAATCATCCAAATCTACAATGACTATTTATATCGTCCTTTCAAATTATATGCCATGGCTGATATCATCCAAATTTACAAGGGCCATCAATATCGTCCATGCAAATTATATGTCATGGCTGTTATCATTCGAATTCACAGGGACCATTTTATCATCATTACACTTTTTATAACGTGTCCAAATCTTCAAGGACCATTTATATCATTTTTGCAAGTTATATTCCCTCGATGTTAGAAATGAAATAGTGATGGAGATAATATGAACAAATACATTAATAGGAAAGTTGTGATGCTGTTGGCGGTGGAAATGGTGATATTGTTTCATTTATTCTGAACCAATAGTGATGTATCACATGAAGAGCGGTCTAATATGTTATCGTAATCACATATATTATAGAAGACAGTCCATAAGTCATGTACACTATCACTGATACACCACGTGGTCTCATGCCGCGTGCAGAGTATGTTCGATACGCCATGTGGTCGCTAGCATGTTAAATAGGCCCGCTAAGCCCTCGTGCATCTTTTTTAGGAGGCGTATAATGAAGGCTACATAAAAGATGGTTCAATGACACACGATATTAATGTTCATACATTTTTTGTCGTTTTTCATAAAACAGTTGTACTTTACACAAATTAGGTTTGAATATTGCATAATTACTATTGTATATGTCACGTGTTAGGTATTCCGGCAACTTTAAATTTGAAAAACAAATGTTATCATTTTTTTAATTATTTAGTAGTTATGTTAATTTGTTAAGAACATTCATTTCTTTGTAAGACTTTGAATCATCAAGAGAACGGCCTATTTCTGTTTTTCTCATGTCTTCTAAATATTTTCTAGTTTTTCAACAATTGTTTTTAATATATACCGGCCACACCCTGATCTTTCTTTTTCTCTCTCTCTCTTTCTTTCTCTCTCCTTGACTACACTGACGACCACAATACTTGTAGATGAAATAGATAACGCCGACAGAGAAAAGAATAGTTTATCCACGTTAAAGTTGGCATGTCAAACCTTGCGTAGAAAACTGATAAGCAATGCGACTAAAGACAATCGAATACCAATATCTGTTAAGTCGATTCGTTAAGCGCCTATTCAAAACTAACAGACGGCACCATTGAATGGCAGTTGAATCGATCTGCTCTTTCAGGTTTTAAAATTGTATTGTATTTGTCAATTAATTGAATTCTTATCCCTCGACGAAGTTTCAAATGAGACCAAGATAGTAACTGATTAAAGGTTTAATAGGTTATGTTTTTTATTATTGTTTCTCATTTAAGAAATACATAACATGAAGCATTGGTAAAATAAAAAATTGCTAATACGAGTTTAGTCATGTAATTGTCGATATATTTATCTTTATAATATTTAATTCGGTAATAATGGTCCCTTTCACTTCTGAATACTTTATTCAATGTCTAACATCAGGATTAATGGCCAAAATAAAATATATGGTTCAAATTTGTTTTATGTCAAATTTAAAATAATAGTTAAAAAATACACTGAAATAATATTTAAGTTAATCAGATAATCATGAAATAAAAAATAAAAATTTAGAAAATGAATTAACCATATTGTCTTGTTTCAATTTCTCAGATTCTACAACTCATGGTAGGTTGTACACCACCGTGGTAACATCCTCACATATGGGAGGTCTGTGGTTTGAACCCCGGGGAATCATACTAAAGGAAAATACAAAATGGAGGAGCTGCCTCGCTAGACTCTCAGCATTAAGTGGTTAGTGTTCGGGTTCGTCGGTTTGGTGTTAGGATAATGTAACTCGGTGGGACATCATGCTATATGTATGCTGTAGAATACCACTGTGCAAGACATCACACTGCCACAGTGCAGACATTGTAGCGAGCGATATGACTTAATTTGTTTTAAATCTACGTTTAAAATCCAAATCCACACACACACACACACACACACATACACACACTATGGTAACATAAGGAATTAAGCAACATGGGGAAGTAAGGTATTGACAAGGATAAATAAACACTGTAATATAAAGAATTAAACAACACGGTAACGTAAGGAATTAACTAACACTGTAACGTGAATAATTAAGCAACATTGTAACGTAAAGAACTAAACAACACGTTAACGTAAAGAATTAACCAACACATTAACGCAAAAAATTAACCTGCTTTTCACTAGAGAAGTTCTGAAATCTGTAAGTAGTCTTACTGTTTTAAATAACTTATAATGCTTATAATTAAAACTAGTGATGTAGCACGGCCAACCGGAAAACCACCAAGCCCGATATCGCATCTCATTCATCCAATGATTTTTCTGTTATCCATCTGTATATTACATGCTAGCAAGTGACTTGTAAGCTTGATCCGTACAGATTATAACATTTTATACCAATTCTGCTAGACACATATATATGATGGTGTGTATGCATTAATCTTATTACTAAAAACAATGTAACGCACGTTTTCCCAATTTGCTTACTGACGTTATGAATTCTCACATTTGACCTGAAAAGTATTTTTAAAAATGTTGTACAATTTGTGTTCGATTCTATAAATGCAAACAGCCTTCATGTATTACTTATGCAACGGATACTATAAACATACACATATCATTCAATATTGACTTTAGCTGACAGACTTACAATATAATATATTTATATCTGTAATTTACAGAGAAAAATATAAGTCAATAAAATTGTTATCTTAGAATGTGTCAGTTTTTTGCTAAGCAATACCACAAGCACACAGACAACACACCAGGCCACAAGTATACACTTGTATTGAACCATGCCACAAGCACACACAGACATTGAACCATGTCACAGGCATACACAGACATCGAACCAAACCACAAGCACACACTGTCACTGACCAATGCAATAAGCACACACCAATAATCGAACGAAGTCACAAGCACACACTGACAGTGAACCATGCCACAAACACGCTGATATTGAACCAAGGCACAAGCACACATCCATTGAACCATGTCATAAGCACACATAATATTGAATCATGACACAAGCACACACATTGAATCATGCCACAATCACTCATTGCGCCACGACACAATTACATATTGAACTATGAAAAAAGCACACACAAACAATGAACTAAGTCACAAGCACACACATATATATTGAACCATGCCATAAGCACACACAGCTATTGAGCCATGCTATAACCACACACAGCCATTGCACCATGCCACCAGCACAGACATTAAACCATGTCATAAGCACACGCAGACATTGAACCAAGCCACAAACACATATATATTGAACCAACAAGCACACATAAACTGAACCATACCATTAACACACTCACACACACAGAGATACTGAACCATGTCATACGCAGAAGCAGTCATTGAACAAAGCCACAAGCACACACATTGAAACATGCCATAATCACACACGTCACAGTCACACATTTACCCATGTCATAAACACACACACACACATTGAACGCATACAGATATTAAACCAAACCACAAGCACACACATATACATTCAACCATGCCACAGTCATACAGATATTGAACCATGTCATAAACACAGACATGGGACTACATTTATTTACAGCATCAATTAAGTGATTGTGTCACTGGATAAGAAGTTAATTGCTAATTAATCCGTCTTTGCTAAGTGTCTAGTATGTAGTTATGTTAAACAAGATGCAGTGCTGAGTGACTTCTAACCCCTCTTACAGTCACAGTATATAATTACTATGACGGACAAATACTGGAGAAATACATATGTATGCAGCGACGCAATAAAAAAATTGTCTCAGTATATAAAGACCGGAGAAGCTTCCCAACTCATACTTTACACATCTACTCTACCTTACATTTGTATTCTTTATTTGTATGTATATAAAAAGTGAATTTAAAATAAATCTTAAAAATAAATTAAAATATATAAAATGGTCAGACCTAACACAAACACAATATATAATGATTAAATCAATACTGAATATACATATAATACACATAGGAATTCGACTGATCCTTGGCCAAGATCACTAAAATTTAATGCACTCAATAGAGAAACAAGCCACAAGACATTGTCTCTGAGGAGGGATTTATATGTCATTTTAAATTAAACTTACTTGGAACGAAAACAAAGGGACCAGCTACAATAACCACATGACCCACCACAAATAATAAAAAAGAAATTAGAAAAGAGCACCCCTCCCGAAAAATATTTTTTCTTTCAAATCTTTTTCGATTTGTTTCAAAGAAAAGAACACATACACTATGGGTATATGAAATACATAAATGCCTTTCATATGTTTGGATGGTTGGGGGTGGGGGAAGACTTAAAAGGTCGATACCTTATCATAGCTAAAGGATGAGAAGTGCCTACATATAAAACAATATACAGTTCACCATTTGAGGATAAACACTTTAATGAACATCTAGTTGTTGCGGAACGTGATCAGTGAATTATACATGTTGATCATTTTTACTAGAATATCAAAAAATAAAAAAATATGGAAAACAAAGGTAATGGAAATAAAGTACCGGTAAGCAAATGAAATTAGTTTTGTTTTCCTTTAGATTATTTCATTGAAAAATAATTAAAAGAAGTTTTTAAACATCAGATGGATGTATATCAGTATGAATTGCACAATAGAAAATGTAAAAGATAATTATTACTTTGAGATATTGAGGTTAAAGTGTAATCGTTTTAGAAATCAAGTATGTTCTAGAAAGCAAGCTATTTTTCAATTTTAGGAAAAACTGGCCATCATCCTGGTTTTGTTATTGTATCCTCGTTTTCTATATCTACAAGGATGTTGTTTACTTCAAAATTGCTCATTCCATATCTGAATATCAGTCTTAGTTGAATCGAAATATGTTCTTAGGAGAGAATTCCATTTATTTATTTAAATTATTCATTGGAATTACTGAATGATCTTCGACATCAGGACCTGTGCACACATACTTAATGACATACTTGAAACTAGTATTTACGTTTTGAAATGAATACATTATTAAAAGTCATTTTAACGCGAATATTACGCAAAATTCATGAGAATACTGGAGAAAGAAATAGTTTGCATTAATTTACTTTTAACTTCTATATTATGATTTGAAATTATTACATACTACTCAGTGAAAGATACAAATAAAAAATAAAACAGGGACATGTTTCTTCTTAATTACAGGATAAAGGTTAATGACACAGGTACGCTAATTGCACCATGCCCAATCAGGACAAGTCTCTTCATAAATCACTACAATAAATGACTAACAAGATTATGACACATTACTACATACATGATTTTTGGGAAATATCGTGAATCCGTCGTCAACCCCTATTAATGTGATCAGCAAAATCCGAGTTAACTGATACAGTAATCATGATTTAATTTGATTTAGAATGAATACACTGATCTTTATTACGGAATGAAATTAATCTATTTTCAATGTCAAGTCAGTGGGGGTGGCTTAACTATTTTTGAAACAAAAACAGTTTTCTGATGCGAAGGAAAGAGTTCAAATTACCCTAATAAAAGTTGCCAGAAGTATATATCAGCTTGATATAGATGCGTATATGTGTACAGGAAACATGGTGATTTCGAAAGACATACACGTTTGACATCATAAAGATACATTTTCTCGATGGAAGCCGATTGCAGAGACAATGTGCGATCACTAGAGATGATATTATTAGACGCTGCAACTTACAACGTACCCGATTTCAGCCTTCCTATGTCGCTTCTATTCGCTGTTTATAGCTCAATGAGCATGCGCAGGACAAGTCGAGTCTACTAAACCCGTATGGAAGGTGATATGACTTACCCAAGTCCGATTAAACAGTGAATTGTGAATGAAAATGTGAATACAGTATTTTTTTTATCTGGTATTAGTTGCGCCAACTACATCAGTTTTATTGTAAATAATGATAATGATTACAT
Organism: Unio pictorum; assembly: GCA_030141615.1. Classification (NCBI taxonomy): domain Eukaryota; kingdom Metazoa; phylum Mollusca; class Bivalvia; order Unionida; family Unionidae; genus Unio; species Unio pictorum. The sequence goes on from JARLTB010000206.1 coordinate 3,093,631, forward strand.
ACGATTCTTATTTTATGATGATTTATGGTTTGCACAAATATTTTCAAATTGTCTAATATTCTACACTTATTCACTGGAATTGTTCGATTTTGAGTCGATCAAGCCGATTAACAAGCAACGATACGCCTAGGTGTGTTCGCAAGAAGATGCAATCCACCCGGCTTCACCTAGTGCTAGACATCAATATAAACTGCCTCACTGCAGACATCCTAGCGATAAAATTGAAAAAAATTGTTAAAGCTGCGTTAAAACTCCTAATCAAACAAACAAACAAACAAACATCTACAACAGCATGTCATGATAGAAAATTTAATAGTAGCAATAGAAGTAATAGTACTAGTAGCATATGTCAGACGTAGGCTATCAGTACGCTAGTAGCAGCATTAGCATACAAGTATTATATTAGTACGGTACTAGTAGTAATAGTAGTAATAGTAACACTAACATATGTCATACGTGGGGTATCGGTACGCTAGTAGCAGCATTAGTATATAAGTATTATATTAGTACGTTACTAGTAGCAACATTAGTAATTATAATAGTAACATATGTCAGACGTAGGGTATCAGTACGCTAGTAGCAACATTAGCATATCAGTATTATATTAGTACGGTACTAGTAGCAATGGTAGTAATAGTAATAGTAACATATGTCAGACGTAGGGTATAAGTACGCTAGTAGCAGCATTAGCATATAAGTATTATATTAGTACGGTACTAGTAGCAATATTAGTAATTATAATAGTAACATATGTCAGACGTAGGCTATCAGTACGCTAGTAGCAGCATTAGCATATAAGTATTATATTAGTACGGAACTAGTAACAATAGTAGTAATAGTAATAGTAGCATATGTCAGACTTTGGGTATCAGTACGCTAGAAGCAGCATTAGTATATAAGTATTATATTAGTACGGTACTAGTAGCAATAGTAGTAATAGTAATAGTAACATATGACAGACGTAGGGTATCAGTACGCTAGTAGCAGTATTAGCATATAAGTATTATATTAGTATGGTACTAGTAGCAATGGTAGTAATAGTAATAGTAACATATGACAGACGTAGGGTATCAGTACGCTAGTAGCAGTATTAGCATATAAGTATTATATTAGTACGGTACTAGTAGCATTAGTAGTAATAGTAATAGTAACATATGTCAGACGTAGGGTATCAGTACGCTAGTAGCAGCATTAGCATATAAGTATTATATTAGTACGGTACTAGTAGCAATAGTAGTAATAGTAATAGTAACATATGTCAGACGTAGGGTATCAGTACGCTAGTAGCAGTATTAGCATACAAGTATTATATTAGTACGGTACTAGTAGCAATGGTAGTAATAGTAATAGTAACACATGTCAGACGTAGGCTATCAGTACGCTAGTAGCAGCATTAGCATATAAGTATTATATTAGTACGGTACTAGTAGTAATAGTAGTAAAATTAATAGTAACACATGTCAGACGTAGGGTATTAGTACGCTAGTAGCAGCATTAGCATATAAGTATTATATTAGTACGGTACTAGTAGTAATGGTAGTAATAGTAATAGTAATATATGTCAGACGTAGGGTATCAGTACGATTGTTGTAGCATTAGTATATAAGTATTATATTAGTACGGTACTAGTAGCAATAGTAGTAATAGTAACACATGTCAGACGTAGGGTATCAGTACGCTATTAGCAGCATTAGCATATAAGTATTTTATTAGCACGGTACTAGTAGCAATAGTAGTAATAGTAATAGTAACACATGTCAGACGTAGGTTATCAGTACGCTAGAAGCAGCATTAGCATATAAGTATTATATTAGTACGGTACTAGTAGCAATAGTAGTAATAGTAACATATGTCAGACGTAGGGTATCAGTACGCTAGTAGCAGTATTAGCATATAAGTATTATATTAGCACGGTACTAGTAGCAATGGTAGTAATAGTAATAGTAACACATGTCAGACGTAGGCTATCAGTACGCTAGTAGCAGCATTAGCATATAAGTATTATATTAGTACGGTACTAGTAGTAATAGTAGTAATATTAATAGTAACACATGTCAGACGTAGGGAATCAGTACGCTAGTTGTAGCATTAGTATATAAGTATTATATTAGTACGGTACTAGTAGCAATAATAGTAATAGTAACATATGTCAGACGTAGGGTATCAATACGCTAGTAGCAGCATTAGCATATAAGTATTATATTAGTACGGTACTAGTAGTAATGGTAGTAATAGTAATAGTAACATATGTTAGACGTAGGGTATCAGTACGCTAGTTGTAGCATTAGTATATAAGTATTTTATTAGTACTGTACTAGTAGCAATAGTAGTAATAGTAATAGTAACGTATGTCAGACGTAGACTATCAGTACGCTAGTAGCAGCTTTAGCATATAAGTATTATATTAGCACGGTACTAGTAGCAATAGTAGTAATAGTAATAGTAACATATGTCAGACGTAGTTTATCAGTACGCTAGTAGCAGCATTAGCATATAAGTATTATATTAGTACGGTACTAGTGGTAATAGTAGTAATATTAATAGTAGCATATGTCAGACGTAGGGTATCAGTACGCTAGTAGCAGCATTAGCATATAAGTATTATATTAGTACGGTACTAGTAGCAATAGTAGTAATAGTAACACATGTCAAACGTAGGGTATCAGTACGCTAGTAGCAGTATTAGCATATAAGTATTATATTAGTACGGTACTAGTAGCAATGGTAGTAATAGTAATAGTAACACATGTCAGACGTAGGCTATCAGTACGCTAGTAGCAGCATTAGCATATAAGTGTTATATTAGTACGGTACTAGTAGTAATGGTAGTAATAGTAATAGTAACATATGTCAGACGTAGGGTATCAGTACGCTAGTTGTAGCATTAGTATATAAGTATTATATTAGTACGGTACTAGTGGTAATAGTAGTAATATTAATAGTAGCATATGTCAGACGTAGAGTATCAGTACGCTAGTAGCAGCATTAGCATATAAGTATTATATTAGTACGGTACTAGTAGCAATAGTAGTAATAGTAATAGTAACACATGTCAGACGTAGGGTATCAGAAGCTAGTAGCAGTATTAGCATATAAGTATTATATTAGTACGGTACTAGTAGCAATAGTAGTAATAGTAACACATGTCAGACGTAGGCTATCAGTACGCTAGTAGCAGCATTAGCATATAAGTATTATATTAGTTCGGTACTAGTGGCAATAGTAGTAATATTAATAGTAGCATATGTCAGACGTAGGCTATCAGTACGCTAGTAGCAGCATTAGCATATAAGTATTATATTAGTACGGTACTAGTGGCAATAGTAGTAATATTAATAGTAGCATATGCCAGACGTAGGGTATCAGTACGCTAGTAGCAGCATTAGTATATAAGTATTATATTAGTACGGTACTAGTAGCAATTGTAGTAATAGTAATAGTAACACATGTCAGACGTAGGGTATCAGTACGCCAGTAGCAGCATTAGCATATAAGTATTATATTAGTACGGTACTAGTAGCAATAGTAGTAATAGTAACACATGTCAGACGTAGGGTATCAGTACGCTAGTAGCAGTATTAGCATATAAGTATTATATTAGTACGGTACTAGTAGCAATGGTAGTAATAGTAATAGTAACACATGTCAGACGTAGGCTATCAGTACGCTAGTAGCAGCATTAGCATATAAGTATTATATTAGTACGGTACTAGTAGTAATAGTAGTAATAGTAATAGTAACACATGTCAGACGTAGGGTATCAGTACGCTAGTTGTAGCATTAGTATATAAGTATTATATTAGTACGGTACTAGTAGCAATAATAGTAATAGTAACATATGTCAGACGTAGGGTATCTATACGCTAGTAGCAGCATTAGCATATAAGTATTATATTAGTACGGTACTAGTAGTAATGGTGGTAATAGTAATAGTAACATATGTCAGACGTAGGGTATCAGTACGCTAGTTGTAGCATTAGTATATAAGTATTTTATTAGTACTGTACTAGTAGCAATAGTAGTAATAGTAATAGTAACGTATGTCAGACGTAGGCTATCAGTACGCTAGTAGCAGCATTAGCATATAAGTATTATATTAGCTCGGTACTAGTAGCAATAGTAGTAATAGTAATAGTAACATATGTCAGACGTAGGTTATCAGTACGCTAGTAGCAGCATTAGCATATAAGTATTATATTAGTACTGTACTAGTGGTAATAGTAGTAATATTAATAGTAGCATATGTCAGACGTAGGGTATCAGTACGCTAGTAGCAGCATTAGCATATAAGTATTATATTAGTACGGTACTAGTAGCAATAGTAGTAATAGTAACACATGTCAGACGTAGGGTATCAGTACGCTAGTAGCAGCATTAGCATATAAGTATTATATTAGTACGGTACTAGTAGCAATGGTAGTAATAGTAATAGTAACACATGTCAGACGTAGGCTATCAGTACGCTAGTAGCAGCATTAGCATATAAGTATTATATTAGTACGGTACTAGTAGTAATGGTAGTAATAGTAATAGTAACATATGTCAGACGTAGGGTATCAGTACGCTAGTTGTAGCATTAGTATATAAGTATTATATTAGTACGGTACTAGTGGTAATAGTAGTAATATTAATAGTAGCATATGTCAGACGTAGGGTATCAGTACGCTAGTAGCAGCATTGGCATATAAGTATTATATTAGTACGGTACTAGTAGCAATAGTAGTAATAGTAATAGTAACACATGTCAGACGTAAGGTATCAGAAGCTAGTAGCAGTATTAGCATATAAGTATTATATTAGTACGGTACTAGTAGCAATAGTAGTAATAGTAACACATGTCAGACGTAGGCTATCAGTACGCTAGTAGCAGCATTAGCATATAAGTATTATATTAGTACGGTACTAGTGGCAATAGTAGTAATGTTAATAGTAGCATACGTCAGACGTAGGCTATCAGTACGCTAGTAGCAGCATTAGCATATAAGTATTATATTAGTACGGTACTAGTGGCAATAGTAGTAATATTAATAGTAGCATATGCCAGACGTAGGGTATCAGTACGCTAGTAGCAGCATTAGTATATAAGTATTATATTAGTACGGTACTAGTAGCAATAGTAGTAATAGTAATAGTAACACATGTCAGACGTAGGGTATCAGTACGCTAGTAGCAGCATTAGCATATAAGTATTTTATTAGTACGGTACTAGTAGCAATAGTAGTAATAGTAATAGTAACATATGTCAGACGTAGGTTATCAGTACGCTAGTAGCAGCATTAGCATATAAGTATTATATTAGTACTGTACTAGTAGCAATAGTAGTAATAGTAATAGTAACAGATGTCAGACGTAGGCTATCAGTAGGCTAGTAGTAGCATGCAAGTAGCAGCTGCTACGTGTAAGATGCTAGACCATCAAATTGTTCTCCGCCTATTTTGTACTGGCGGGGTTTACAAGAAATCAGTGGAAAACAATTGGTATAGTCTGTGGGATCATGCCCCAATGCTAGACATAACCATAAACGGCCACACTGCTGATATCGTAGCGATATGATTACAATCGTTAAAGCTACGTTAAAAGTACACACACCAAACTTATTCCCCTGAGCCACCTATGTAATTAACTTGCCAAGTACATAGACCAGTGGACGTAGCTACTATTACACGTGGATACTTGCATGCCACCACTACACAATAGCCGTTATTATTTGAATTTGGTTTTCAGATTTGTTCTATCTTTCAGCCATGTTGTTTGCTCATATAAACATGCAGAACGAGATATTTATTCATGTCGTAACTTGAGCCATGTGAATATCCATTCTATTATTTGTCTGTACACGCCAATAGCTTTCTAGATAAGGTCAACGCTTAATAATAGCTTGTTGTCATGCGTGATCGGTTTGTTGTGTGTATGAGACAGGTACAATCATAACAGAGAATACAGTCCGGTTAACGTTGGAAACGTGCATTGTAAGGGATTTATATATATTCTGTAAGTATCAGTGTATGATTTACTTTTATGTAACATAAATTCCTATTGATTCAATGTATGAAAATGAAATAACGCTGTATTGAATGTGCAGAGTCCTAAAATAACTCAAATCAACTCTCACAAAACACTGGGAGTTGTAAAGTTGACGATACATTAGTAATTTAATTAATAGAGTTCCTAATTTTTCAACTATATGTCGTTATTGATGATACAAAGAGTTGTACAGTCTCAGTGAGTCAGATGCTCACATGTTAAATCACCGTTAACTTGCACATAGGACATTTAATGCGCGCAAAGTTATTTATTTTTTAGCGAGTGTGTTTATAAGGTAAAATATCATACGCACGTCACTTTCTGTGATTGTGAGATTAATAGGTGTAGATGAAGATTCTTTAGCAGAAATCTTTACTGCTATTTACACGGATTGCTAACCTCCATTATTAGTATAGTCACCCCATCTACTAGTCCGAGTTTCCTCTGACCCTCGCTGCCCCATTTTTGATATTTGTACATTCATGTTGGGGTGTAGGGTCACAGCGCCTTTCCTATCGAAAAGATGGAATTCGCCGACACCATTTGTTGTTGGCATGGGGTAGCCGCTTACTTGCTGGCCCAGCAATCTTGAACGATCTGTCGACGAGATATACATGCATGAAATCGATATGAATATGATTTATTTTCTCAAACAACGTGAGCATAGCATTCGTTATGTCTTTAATTCGGTGACAGACGAGACGAAAGTATATATTTGCGGAAATTTGGTCTGTATCTGGCAATTCGCATTCTTAGTCACGTATCTCGCAACCTACATGTAAATGACATCATAGGTCATACAGTCACAGCAAAGGTGACAAAGGTGAAAGGAAATTCGGACTACCCATCTACATCTTTTACATACATCTAACTCGTCAACTACAGTTTTTACACACACCACTAACCCTCCATTTGCACTATTTACACACACACACACCACTTACTCCCCATCTACATTTTGTACACACACCACTAACTGCCATCGAGAGTTTTTAAACACAAGACTAATTACTCATATCCATTGTATTCACATATCCCGCTAGCTTATTATCATTATTTTACACCACTAATTAACTCATATGAATAAATTAGTATTTACCCCTATGACTGATCTCCCCATCCATATCATTTACATTATTTACACCACTAATTAACTCCTATACTTTATTAATTATCCCTAAGACTGATCTCCCCATCCATATCATTTACATTATTTACACCACTAATTAACTCCTATACTTTACTATTTATCCCTTAGACTTATCTCCCCATCCATATCATTTACATTATTTACACCACTAATTAACTCCTATACTTTATTATTTATCCCTAAGACTGATCTCCCCATCAATATCATTTACATTATTTACACCACTAATTAACTCCTATACTTTATTATTTATCCCTATGACTTATCTCCCCATCCATATCATTAACATTATTTACACCACTAATTAACTCCTATACTTTATTATTTACCCCTTAGACTGATCTCCCCATCCGTATCATTTACATTATTTACACCACTAATTAACTCATATGATTTAGTATTTACCCCTTAGACTGATCTCCCCATCCGTATCATTTACATTATTTACCCCACTAATTAACTCCTATACTTTATTATTTATCCCTTAGACTTATCTCCCCATCCATATCATTTACATTATTTACACCACTAATTAACTCCTATACTTTATTATTTACCCCTATGACTTATCTCATTATCCATATCATTTACACCCCCTAACACCAAATTTATTTATATTCTCCATCTACATTATTTACACCTACCACTAACTCCACGTCTACATGATTAACACTAACCAATAACTCCTAAAACACAAAACACAATGTTTCGTCCAATCATTGTAACTATTAGCTATTCTAACATGACACAATATCACTAATATCACACACACCACTAAGATCATAAACACCTCTAAGATCACACAAAACCACTGAGATCCCACAAGACTTTTAAGATGGCACAATATCACTAAGATAACACAACACCTCTAAGATGCCACAAGAGCACTTAGATCACACAACACTTCTAGGATCACACAGCATCTCTAAGATCACAAACACCTCTAAGATCATGCAAAACCACTGAGATCACACAATACCGATACGACCACATAAAACAACTCAGATCACACAATATCGATACGACCACATAAAACAACTCAGATCACACAATATCGATACGACCACATAAAACAACTCAGATCACACAATACCGATACGACCACATAAAACAACTCAAATCACACAATACCGATACGACCGCATAAAACAACTCAGATCACACATAGAGATCATAACAAAAGTCGCACAACACCTATACGACTATATAAAAGAATTAAGATCACAATATACCTCTACTATCACACAATACCGATAAGACCACATAAACAATTAAGATCACACAACACCTCTAAGATTGCATCAGATCACTAAGAGAAGACAACACCTATACAATCATACAAAATCATTAAGTCCAAACCACTAAGATTACACAACACCTCTAAGATGGCACAAGATGGCTAAGATTACACAACACCACTAAGATGGCACAAGATCGCTAAGATTGCACAACATCTTTAAAATGACATAAACCCACTAACATCACACAATACCTCTGACATAACACAAAACCACTAAGGCAGCTAGTGAATTTATGGATGGTTACATTGTGCGTGTAAAGCAGAGTGAATGTATTTACAGCTTTGATAAACTCTTTACACACCAAAATGTTGATGCGATTTCATACTTATACATATTTTATTTTGCAAGCATTTATTTGTGCAATAATTCATAAAGTATATATTAACTGTGTATAT